>BSBM01001879.1:9165000-9765000 GCA_027924585.1 Larix kaempferi
CATGATAAGCCAACCATACTGTACAAATAAAAATATATACATCATACATGCCAAGCCATTTACTAGTCAAGCCTTGGCCTTGAGCTCTACACTAGGAATCCATACTAGCATATTTACATCATTTACATAATTTTGATTAAATACATTCCAATTCAAAACTAGGGGTATTACGGTGAGCCTATGTAGTTCCTCCTTAGTGGATACACAGACTGGCTCAGGGGTGTCCCCTTAGTAGAGAGATAAAGTGTTGGATAGAGTGCCTACGGTTGGGTGGAATGTTTCTATCCGATAGCTAGTTGCTTGGACAACTTCAACTAAAATATAAGTGTTTACGTTATTTCTCAATATGCCAAATTTGTGCGTTATGAATGTTTAATAAATTATGGTAGTAAGAAACAAAATGGCCTAGCTTGAATTATTAAATTAGAAGCCTATGAGTAGCATGAGAAAGAGTTTATTTCTATGCATGATTTTTATTATTATGCCCGTGATGAATATGAAGGTATATGCATGATGTGTGTTTGTGTGTGTGTGTGGATAGCTTTATTTCCGTTGTGTTTATATTTATGCATCTGCACACGCATTTAAATGTTTAGGAATTTTGTGGTATACCCACGGGGTGAAATTTAGAACCTTGCCTAAATAGTTCATTTTCCCTATCTTTGTCGGATTGATGGGAAGGGATGTTACATAGTGGTATCAGAGCTAATGGTTGCAGCACTGAGGTTGTTTGGGCTAGAATCCACACTCACAGGTAGAAAATCAGACTTGCACAGGAAGTGATGATAAACATTTTAGTAATAAATCGTTGGATTAAATTAATGATTGGTGTTTCAATGGATCCCAGGGAATGGAACCCATGATCCTTCCAACAAGAGTAGAGGATTGGTTTAAGGAAAAATACTAGGAGGGATTTATGAAGAATTTCAAGGAAAAATACCTATCTACCAGGTATTATGATAACGAGAGGAAGGAGTTCAATGAATTAAAATTGGGACAGGATTCCATGGAAGAACAATGTTGGCACGAGGTTAGACTGCATTAAGTGCGGAAGCCGACAACACCGAAGAAGGACCATCCGCGGAAGAAAGGACCATTCGCGGAGAACAAGGAGCCAACAAAAGCGCAAGATTAGTTTAATTAGTTAGAAAGGGACATTTGGACCATTTTGTAACCGCCATAGTTGAATATAAATAGGAATATGAATGTCCTAAGGGCATCCAAGTAGAAGAACACAAGTTGATCAATAACCGAGTGAATGACTTGTGTGATGTTTTGCTCTGTTTTCGGCAAGTTTGTATAGATCTGCGATAAGGTGTTTTGAACTACCCCTGCGAAGGTTAATCCCGCAGGTTTTTGATGAGTTAATGCATGCGGATGTTCGGATCTGTCTCTTTTATCTTTGTTTATGTCGAATGCTGAATATTATGCCATGTTGAATGTTGTTGTTCTGTAATTTCGAATTGATGAGATCACCAGTTTTGACCTGTTAATGCGAATGTTGATTACATAATAAATATGCGAATGATGAATGTATGTTTGAATTTCAAAGCATGATGCGAAGGTGAATCTCTGGTTTCTGTTGCGATAGAGTAGATGCATGTCCTTTCCCCACTGTGGAAACCTAGTTCCTGCATCCCCCTTAACCATCTCGCGTGAGACTTCACTCGCTTCGCAGGTGTTGCTGGAAAGGGTAAAACCTTTATGGGTGGATGCTTAAGGGTGTTTGTTGACGACAGTGCGAAGTGAACCCCTGTCGACAGAATTGTGTCAACAAACAATTCCATAAGTTTTTGGAATTGCTGAGATATGTAGATTACATCAAATATGAAAGTGTAAAAATTCAAAGCTTCCTAGGCATTCTGCCCCAAAATTATATAGATAGGATTGAGTTTGTTAATCCACCAACCCTTGATGAAGGCATTAGAATGGGAATGCATTGCTATGAGAAAAGAAAAGGAAAATAAAAAAATCATGCAGCGTGGAAAGGAAATCCAAAGAGATGAATTGACCAGTGTAAAATTGGATTCAATCCTCCACCAATTAGAAATCAGCCAAGAAATTTATGACAAGGTCAGAAAGCACAAAATCAAATTAAGCCAGCATTAGCAGCATAAAAAGTACCAAAAGGATCACTTCAGCGTTTGGGATGTGGAGGAAACCATATGCTTAAAGACTATCCACATCAAAGAGATAACCCCCAAGGCTTGCATAAATTAGAAGAAGTAGTTATAGTGGAGGATATGGCCAAGGAAACTCTTCGAATTTATGTAGCATTGGATCACCATTAGGTAGACCATCAATCAAAATTAATGGAAGTTGAAGGTAAGACTGCTAAGCAATCTATTTCTATTTTGATTGATCCAGGATCTACTCATAGTTATGTTACTCCAAAAGTGCTTGAAAGTTTTTCTGTTAGAAAAATGAAGCATAATAAGTCGTGGCTAGTTAATTTAGCCATATGAACAAAAATAAAAGTGAGTGAAGTAGTGATGGAGTGCCCCATAGATTTGAACAAACTTCTCACAAAAGTATATTTGAATGTCCTACAATTAGGATCGTATGGTGCTCTTATTGGTATGGATTGGTTGGAAAAGAATAGATCCAGGATATATTTCTATTAAAATGTCCTTTAATGCATCGATGAAGAGGGAAGGCCAATAGTAGTGAAAGGGATTCCCAAGAAAATTTCTATAAGGAAGATTTCATCCTTGTAGTTAATAAAGTTTTACAAGAAAGGTTTCCAACTCTATGCAGTCCATATATCATATTCATTAGAGGATAAAGGCCCAAAGATAGAATATTATCGGTTGTTGCAAGAGTTCAAGGATGTGTTTCCAGATGAAGTGACAAGACTGCCACCAAAAAGGGACATTGATTTTACAATCAATCTTGTTCCAGGGGCAGCCCCAGTTTCCAAATCTCCTTATAGAATGAGCATGCTAGAATTGATAGATTAAAAAGGCAGCTACAAGAATTAATGGACAAGAAGTAATATTAGACCAAGCATGTCTCCTTGGGCAGCACCAATGTTATTTGTCAAGAAGAAAGATGAAAATTTAAGGCCATGTGTTAATCACATGCAACTAAATAAAGCGATAGTCAAAAATAAATACCCATTGCCCATAATTGATGATTTGTTTGATCAAATGAAGGCAGCCAAAGTGTTTTCAAAGATTAACTTGAGATTTGATTATAATCAAGTGAGAATAAAAGAAGAAAACATTCACAAGACAAGTTTCTGAACAAGATATGGCCATTATGAGTTCAGGGTGGTGCCATTTGGTCTCACCAATGCACCCACCACATTCGTGTGTCTCATGAATAGTGTTTTCAACAAGCATTTGGATAAGTATGTGTTAGTGTTCTTGGATGACATTCTTGTTTTTTCAAAGAATGAAGAAGAGCATGAGGAACACTTAAGAATGGTATTGAAAGTCCTTAGAGAGCACGAATTGTATGCAAAGCTAAGCAAGTTTGAATTCTATCAAAGAAGGGTACAACATTTGGGTCATGTTATTTCAGAATAAGGAATTGCAGTGTATCTGGAAATAATTAAAGTCGTAATGAGTTGGTGTACTCCAAAGAATTTCACAAATGTTAGATATTTTATGGGTCGTACAGGATACTGTAGAAGGTTCATTGAGAGATTCTCCAAGATCGCTCATCCAATTACATCGTAGCAAAGAAAGAATGCAAAGTTTGTATGGTCTAAAAAATGTGAAGAACACTTTCAACGATTGAAGAAGCTCCTTACTAGTGCCCCTATTTTGAAGATATAAAATCCAAAGAAGGATTTTGTAGTATGCACAGATGTTTGCATTGAAGGACTAGGTGGAGTGCTTATGCAAGAAGGATTTGTGATTTTCTATGAGTCCATAAAATCAAAAGAACATGAAAAGAATTATGCAACTCACAATTTAGAACTAGTATCCATGGTACACACCCTCAATATGTGGAGGCATTATCTGCTTGAAAGAATATTTGAGCTTAGGACTTCCTTGCTAATCTTTAATTCCGTTGTAAGAAGATTGTTGAGAAATCAGCTCATGAAATTAATGGATCATGGGATGAACCTAGAAATTCGTATGGTTGAGTATGGTCTCAGTTTATTTGTTCCAAGAAGTCAATTTCCTTCATGGGGATTCGTTTCCCTTCATTCCCGTTTTCATTGTTGGGAAACTAGACTCCAATTTTCAGGAAGTTATGCATTCCAGTAGTGAGAGGAACATAAATCGTAACTACAGGAAAAGCCACATTTTAGAGTTTAAAAAATGCCCAGAAATTTTTGTGGGTAGTGAAATCCAGTGAGGGGTCCATAGATGTAACGTACCCACCCATCCATCCAAGGCAAGGAAGGGTACCTGATGGCAATCTCTTGGGCTTTCACATAAAACTTAGCCCACTCATTAGATTCATATCATTAAAAGAGATGTGTGCAAATGGAAAATAAGAAAATGATGCACAGCGGAATTAAAACATCCACACACATTACTCATGCATACAGCATATCAACAGTCATTGAATTAATATAGTGCAGAAGGAAATATATAGGCATAAAAACACTTATCTCCATTTTTGCAACTGCCCCAAGCAACTAGCTATGTCGCTGCAACGTTCCACCCAACCATAGGCTCTTCGACAGCTTATACTGAGTCCGTTCGAAGGCCACCCCCGAGCTGGGCATGAATCTCACAAGGAAAAGGGGACATTCACTCATTCACAGCCCATTTCTCATTTCCTCTCAGCCAAGCCAGTGCACAACTGGGTTTATCAGGCTGCATTCGAACCCTGGAGGCTTACACTCAAGATCAAGCCAAAGCAATGGATTTTCCAACAAGATGGCCATGGGTTTGGGCTTTCCCAAATTGTTTCCATCCAAAAACAAATTGTGGGATGAGGAAAAACATTCACAGGGAGGAAAAACGATTTCTCCCCAACCATCTCAGCATTTAACAGCCATAATGGTCTCTATGGAACCCCAATTCGATTTTCCATCTTCCCCACTAGTATACAATACAAAAACGCCCTTATCCTAGCTGAGGATCAAGGAGAACACCCAAAAAAATGGGTGGAAAACGCCCAGGTAGATCCCCACTCGTGAGGGAGAGCAAATTGGTTGATGGATAATGGCTTGGGGAGCAATTCATGGCTCTTTTCTTGCCCAAGAAGCAAAACGCGATTTCCCATGCAGGGTGGCTTGCCCATACCTGAATTTGGACAGCCATACCTCCCATTCCCCAAGGCATTAACTACCTCAACCAACTCTTGGGAGAAAACAATGATTGGGTACAAAAGTCAACATGGGTAGTTGAGGGTTTGATGGGTTCTCTCATTGACACTTGGCTTGACTTGATTGGCTCAAGGGTTTGAATGTTTTCCCCCCCAATTCCTTGTAAAATCATGCCCCCATCTCTTTGTTGCATTGCATAGCTAGTTGTGGGTATTTTTATTAAAATGCATCTTACATGATATTGAAATTCCAATGTGCCTGGCTAGCACACAAGCCATATGCATCACTAAATCGATGGCGGGGCCTTGGCCTTGAGCTCCTCACCATGATTTCATAACAATATTACATCAATTACATTTGAATGTAATGGGGTCAATAATGGGGACGTTACATTCCCCTCCCCTTGGAATAACACCGTCCTCAGTGTTCCAATACTTCAGATTATATACCCACTTTACACATGTCCAAAATTCACAACTGGTGGCAGGTCTGTCCTGCATTTCATCTCTTTACTTTGACCTTTCAGGATCAAGTCCTTTGGCTTCCTCAAGCTGCTACTGCTGGCTTTGATCTTCCATCTCTGCAGGTGGGAATTGCTCCACAGCAATCCCTTTCCTTTATTACCCTTCCAGCTGACCTACAAGTCTGGAATTCCATGGCTACCATCTTTCTTGCTGTCTTGGTAACTAATTGAGGAAGATTTCCAACCAAAACAAATAGCTTTTGGTCTGCTTCCATGATCAAGGCGCACAACTGGCTCTCACTTTTCTCACTAGCAATCACTTGGCTCGTAATAGCTGTAACAATGGCTTTCAATGTCTCTCCTGTGAGACTCATCATGGAAACTCCTGTTAGGACAAGCATAACACAATATTAAAATTAGTCAATTATTTTCCTAATTGACTTGGAACGTCCATGCTTCACTCATGAGACTTCCACACACTTCATGCTTTCCCACATACACATGAAATCCTTCATGTTCATCCTTTCACAAGAAAATAACTATTTCAGCATTCACAATTCATTTCAGGCAATTAAACACAATTTGTTTTCATTTATGACATGCACTCAACAATCTTTTGTTTCTAAGATGCATCAGTCAAAAGGAAAGAGAAGAGTAAGAGTTTCCCCCTCTTAGTCTTATTCCAATCTGGAGTCACACCATCACTTGTGTTTTTTATGCTCCTTAGCCTCTTTCACTTCAATGTGAATGCTTGACTTGCCCTTTCTTGGCTATGACACTTTAGTGTCTAAGGTCTGTCTAATGCCTTTCAACTAGGGAACCCTTCCCCATTGTTTCTTACAGAACCTTTGGCTGCTAGGACCCACACAGTTCCACTATCACCATCTTTAATTACCGCTCATACTGAGCTCTATTTAGGACAGTCACATGTCCACATGCATCCTCCAGATGCTTTCATAGTCCTTGCTTCCAGCAATACCTACACTCAAACATTGAGTCAATTAACATGTTTAGTGTATTTTCATAGGGTTTATCTCCAAACGAGAATTTAAGAAATCATAATTAAATCATATACACATGTATATTCATAAGCAAGAGTTGCAAGATAATCAAATACTTATCTGTATTGGATGTCTTCACTTTACTCCACAGGTTCCTTCTTTGCTTTCCAAGCATTGGATTTCCCGTGGATACAACAATGAATGTTGGGCTAGCACGCAGGATACTCCACAACCATTCGAATAGCTATGCCATGCCAGCACACCAACTAGTTTTATCAATCAATTAAGGAATGTTTGGCCAGCACGCCGGCTGCTCCACAACATCAAGTGTTTAATGTTCCCACCAACTGTTCTCTGAGTTTATCGAGCATCAGTTACTCTCTTGACTTACCAAGAATTTTATAGTGCACAACCAGTTACTCTCTGGTTTTATTAAGAATTTTATAGTGCACAACCAGTTACTCTCTGGTTTTACCAAGAATTTTATAGTGCACAACCAGTTACTCTCTGGCTTACCAAGCGTTTGTGGCTCTTTCAGGGTCCTTACTTCCTGCAATGCCCAAGGTTTCCAACAAAGAAACAATAGTGTATTAGCTTGGTTGTCATAAGACTTATACCTGAAATATTCATTATTTCAAACAAGAATTAAATGAAAATGAATACTTATCTGTATTGCGCATTTTCCTCGCCACTCCACAGGTTTCCTTCTTTGCTTTACAAGCCTTGGATCACCTGTGGGGTGGATGCTTGGACAGCACACATGCTGTTCCACAACATCATCCGAATAGGCAATGCCAAGCCAGTACGCCGACTGGGTTTATCATGCATCCCTAACATTAGTATGCTAAGCCAGTACGCCGACTGGGTTTATCAAGCATTTCAAAAATCAGTATGCTAAGCCAGTACGCTAACTAGGTTTATCAAGCATTTCAAAAATCAGTATGCTAAGCCAGTACGCCGACTGGGTTTATCAAGCATTCAATAACCATTTCCAAGCCAGTTCTCTGACTGGGTTTGTCAGGAAATAACACCCAGATAACCAATACCTCCACAACATGCAAATAAGCAATGCCAAGCCAGTACGCCGACTGGGTTTGTCAGGTATCCATCTAACAACATGCCAAGCCAGTACACCGACTGGGTTTATCAGGCATCCAAAAACCATTGCCAAGCTAGTACATCGACTAGGTTTATCAGGCAATATGAACAACATAATATGATTAAGTGGCTCCTTCTCTTATGCAACCAGTGGTTCCTTCCAGGATCTCCATAGGTGACTCACTTGACTGTAGGCTAACATGGCCCCACAATACCCACTCACACTACACAAGGATGATACCCCTTTTTTGCAACACAACTCCTCAGGCCTATCCATCTCTTCTAGTGTCCTTTAGTGTGAACGTAGAAAGGTTACCACTGCCCATACAGTCCTCTTGAGCACCCTTTCTTCACTTTGCCTCTTACGTGCAACACCAAATTACATCTGTGTAAGTTGATAGCACAAGAAGGATAAGCAGACTCATCAGTATTGCTGCTCTAAAATTGTAACCATATTTCATAACATTCACTATCAAGTATTGAAACATCTGGAATGCATCCATTCCCTTAGGGTGTAGTCAATATTGAAAACCCTTATCATAACCCAACATATGAAAGGTATGCATCCCTTTCCGATGTGAGCCATGTAGGACCTAATCATACTCAAGCAATATGGAATAATAATGAAATAATAAAACATGCTTTGCATATTAACTCTAGTAGCCAGACATGCATATTCTTTAGCTGGGGTTATAGAATACTCATCCGTTTTACATATGTATCTTTCCTTGATTGGCGAAGAATGGGGCTCCCTTCTCTGAGTCAACAGTACTTCGGTTTGCCACCCCATTATTCTCACATTCCATAACCACACATGCCTTCTTGGCATAATTTCACCATCTCACTCACATGGCTTTACCGACATGCAGTTCGGTTGAGACATTGTCACATTTACAATGGCGTTTCACCCGAAACCCATTTCCAAAGCATGGGATCCTTCCCATCTAGTTTGGCTTCTGTAGGCCATCACACATGGTCTTCCTGCAATGTGTCATCCTGGCACACTTTATCAAATAGCCAAATAGTCAGCAACATTTAGCAATAAGCTTCAAATATGATTGTTCCATAACCATTCAATAGCATTAATAATTAAATTCAATATGAATTTACAATTCTATCTCCTACAGATATTGATTTGCTTAGCAATGAGGCCCTCCTCATATTGTTTGGCTCTTGTAAGTGGTATCACTCTGCCCATTACGGTTTCACCCTTGCTACCATACATGAACATCCACCTACAACATGTCCTCCTGACACAATTTTATATAAGCCAAATAGTGATTAGCAATTATAAGCAAATTCTCAAATCTGAAATTTACAAATTTGTTTTCCTACAGAAATTAGATTTGCAACCAAGAGATTATTCTCATAAACTTAAATCAGACAATTTTCAGATTTGTTCCATGCATAAGTTACAACCATGAGAACCCTCTCATAACCTTTGGCTTCTACACATGGTAGATCCCGGTCTTTACTATGGACTTATCCTTGTTTCCATATGCAAGACTTTCCTACCTGAAATATGAACTTCAATCAGCCTAACACGTTATGAGTATCTATGCATATAATCCTTTCATTGCTACAACAGTTACTGAAGTGATATCAGAATTATAACACTCAATAATTCAAACACTTTCAGCTGTTAGTATTTGAAATGCAATGAAATATATACCTTTCTATATATGCATCATCATCATAATAAAATTTGCAAGATACAATCACATTATCCATGCAATTTAAATAAACTGTAAATACTCATTACTTCATATTCCATGCAACTTTGTCCTTCCAACAGAGTGCTCTGGTAACCTCTCACATGTCTACCTTTTTCATGCAGTCTTTCTCCTGCATGGCTGTCATTAACATCGCTTGATGTTACCGGATCAGTTGGCCTCTTACCAAGGCTACTCCGTCCTTTTGCCAACATCATGATCATGGATTTGTCGCACCATCCTCTCTTCATAAGGTTGTATGCAACAATCCTCATCCACATCCTTAGCCATGCTTCGGTTGTCTTTGGTCCTACAACCAATGTGAACATGACTAATTATTAGCAACCACAATAATTATCTTAAGTGGCTCATTGCATATGTAAAACCTCACTATTTTACTAATATGCAATATCATATACACACAAAAAAAACATTTTCACATGCACTGTGCAATATGCCATCTAATACATGTTCACTTCATCTATCTATCCTTTTGCATTTCCAGCATCCCTATGCCATAATTTTCAGTATAGACAACTTAGGAAATATAATTATAATTGCAATGGAGGAGTTAAGGAATTCTCACTTTCCAATTCCTTATTATGACATGGAGTTCCCCCTCCACATCATAGCTGATCCTTTTCTTGGCTTCCCTACCAAGCATACAAGCAATCATTAGCTATGATCTTCTCATGAATTAGCAATTCAACATATACATACGTGTATAATATTCATTCTTTCTATATACAATTATTATGCTATAAACATAAATAGTTTAAGGTGAGGAATTTCCCTTTCATCCTCCACAATGGGTATTACAACCCATTACTCTTATTGAGATTTCACAACCCCTTCTATGCAATTCCTGCTTCTCATCCCAAGCATAGAGAATGCATTTCACACTTTCAATGACTGTCTCCGGGGGACAATGGGGGTCAAGGGGGCTTGCCCCCTTGGGCGTTTTTTTTTTTTTTTTTTTTTTGTAAATCCTTCAATTTTGTGCAATCTGGCACACAAGTTCCATGGCATTTTTCAACTTTCAGCGCCTGAAAAATCTCTCTCAAAAATGGCTGAAATTCCTTGTTTCGGAGCAACTCAGTGAGTTCTTCCGACCTGTTTCGGGCCAACTCGCCGAGTTCTTCTGGTCGAAGACTCAATTTTTCCTTCCGATCCGTTGCGGACCAACTTGCCGAGTCCTTCCGCCGTTGCGGGGCAACTTGCCAAGTTCTTCCGAAATTTTCTCTTGGACGGCGAAAAATACTTAGAAAAACCTTCCGCCGTTTCGGACCATCTTGCTGAGTTCTCCCGCTGTTTCGGAGCAACTCGCCGAGTTCTCCCGCTGTTTCGGAGCAACTCGCCAAGTTCTTCCGAAATTTCTTCTTTGACGTTGAAAACACTAAGAATTTTTTTTGAAATTTTTCTTCCTTTCCCTGGGCACTTCCGCAACTTTGGGCCAACTTGCCGAGTTGTTCTGCCGTTGCGGAACAAATCGCTAAGTTCTTCCGCAGTTTCGGCGAACTTATTGATTTCCTACCGCGTTGCGGAACAACTTGCCGAGTCCTTCCGCCGTTGCGGACGAACTCACCGAGTTTTTTTTTCGCCGGCTCAGTTTTTGGCAGAAACTCATAGACACTTAGAAAAATTTTGAAAATTTGAAAATTTTGAAAATTTTCTTAACTATCAGTGCTGAGCAGGAAGTATACTTACCTCTACAAGTTGTGACAGGTAGCCCATGAAGGCCCAATGCTGCAACCAGCAGCTTTGATAGCATTTTGTAACGTACCCACCCATCCATCCAAGGCAAGGAAGGGTACTTGATGGTAATCTCTGGGGCTTTCACATAAAACTTAGCCCACTCATTAGATTCATATCATTAAAAGAGATGTGTGCAGATGGAAAACAAGAAAATGATGCAAAGCGGAATTAAAACATCCACACACATTACTCATGCATACAACATATCAACAGTCATTGAATTAATATAGTGCAGAAGTAAATATATAGGCATAAAAACACTTATCTCCATTTTTGAAACTGCCCCAAGCAACTAGCTATGTCGCTGCAACGTTCCACCCGACCATAGGCTCTTCGATAGCTTATATTGAGTCTGTCCGAAGGCCACCCCCGAGCTGGGCATGATTCTCACAAGGAAAAGGGGACATTCACTCATTCATAGCCCATTTCTCATTTCCTCTCAGCCAAGCCAGTGCACAACTGGGTTTATCAGGCTGCATTCGAACCCTGGAGGCTTACACTCAAGATCAAGCCAAAGCAATGGATTTTCCAACAAGATGGCCATGGGTTTGGGCTTTCCCAAATTGTTTCCATCCAAAAAAAAATTGTGGGATGAGGAAAAACATTCACAGGGAGGAAAAACGATTTCTCCCCAACCATCTCAGCATTTAACAGCCATAATGGTCTCTATGGAACCCCAATTCGATTTTCCATCTTCACCACTGGTATACAATACAAAAACTCCCTTATCCCAGCTGAGGATCAAGGAGAACACCCAAAAACATGGGTGGAAAACGCCCAGGTAGATCCCCACTCGTGAGGGAGAGCAAATTGGTTGATGGATAATGGCTTGGGGAGCAATTCATGGCTCTTTTCTTGCCCAAGAAGCAAAACACGATTTCCCATGCAGGGTGGCTTGCCCATACCCGAATTTGGACAGCCATACCTCCCATTCCCCAAGGCATTAACTACCTCAACCAACTCTTGGGAGAAATCAATGATTGGGTACAAAAGTCAACATGGGTAGTTGAGGGTTTGATGGGTTCTCTCATTGACACTTGGCTTGACTTGATTGGCTCAAGGGTTTGAATGTTTTCCTCCCCAATTCCTTGTAAAATCATGCCCCCATCTCTTTGTTGCATTGCATAGCTAGTTGTGGGTATTTTTATTAAAATGCATCTTACATGATATTGAAATTCCAATGTGCCTGGCTAGCACACAAGCCATATGCATCACTAAATCGATGGCGGGGCCTTGGCTTTGAGCTCCTCACCATGATTTCATAAAAATATTACATCAATTACATTTGAATGTAATGGGGTCAATAATGGGGACGTTACAATAGATATCAACCTTGGGGCGAATTTGAGAGTGTAAAGAACTCAAAATACTGTGGGAATACCTAGATTTGGAAGCCTAGAAATTGAATTTTGTTGCTGAAAAATTAGTGTGGCCAGAAATCAGAAAATCGAAGACAAATTTGAAGTTAAAGAGAATAGAGGTTTGAATGGCTTGATGAACCTAGCGAAGGCAAGAAATATCTGATGGTTTAGCAGCTTGGACCTTTCTATGCCCACCCTGAATAACACTGGAGGGAAGGGGCGCTCGAGGGACTTTTCAACAGAGAAGGGGACCTTCCTTGTGTTGGGTGTGGTAGGTAATTTGGGTTCCAAGTCTGGATTAATTCAACAAAGATGCATGTATCTTTGTGGTTGATCTCTCTAGCTTAGCATTCTCCTTTTTTGTCTCTCTGCATTCTTGATAAACCCAGTTGTGTGTTGGATTAGCATGAGGGTGTGTTCCTATGGCCATGAGTGAGCCTGTGTAGTTCCTTAGTGGAGGCATAACCCAACTCAGGGGTGGCCTCTCAATAGAGAGATAAAGTGTTGGATAGAGTGCCTATGGTTGGGTGGAACATTGTTCTCCCATAGCTAGTTGCTTGGACAACTTCAACTAAAAGATAAGTGTTTACTGTTATTTTTTAATATGCCAAATTTGTGTGTTATGAATGTTTAATAAATTCTTGTAGTAAGAAACAAAATGGCGTATATTGGATTATTAAATTAGAATCCTGTGAGTAGCATGAGAAAGATTTTATTTATGTGTATGATTTTTATTATTATGCCTATGATGAATATGTCGGTATATGCATGTTGTATGTGTGAATCAGGGATGATTTTAAGAACCATCCCTAAATTTATATGTATAAAAAATGGGTGAATCCCCATGATACACATAAAAGTGTGAAGACTATTTTATCAATAATATAATATGTATATATAATTTTTTGGCGAATCTTTGGCGAAATTATAAAATCTTGTAAATTTTGGGCGAATCTTTTACAAAATTATAAAAACTTGTAAAAGTTTTGGCGAATCTTTCACGGAATTAGAAAATCTTGTGAAATCTTGGCGAATCTTACATTAAACTATAAAGCTGAGTGCACTCATATTATGGCACCACACATACCAAACATATTCCTCTGTCGTTGTTTTGAACTGAAAAATATTAATTAATTACGAGTGGGACTATGGAGTATGGAATGGATGTTGAAGGTTTGTTCACCTTGTTTGGCTTCCCCTAGTGGTGACACTAGAAATACAAGTAAGCTTGGTTTGATGAAGGCTTAGAGACTTGTGGACAAAATTATGGAGAATTGAAATCATTGCGGTGTTGTGGTGTAAAATTGAAATTCAATCTAGGTTGGTGTTTGGAAGACACCCCTTCTCCAATCTCTTGAATTCTTGTTGTTACATGTCTTTTGACAAATTCTTGGTGTTTTGTTCTTTCTTATTGGTGGTTTCCTCGGTTCCTTCCATCCTTGGGTTTATTATTTATGGTCCCTATTCGTCAATTGAGGCTTGGTGCTTAAACAATATTTTAGGGTTGTGTCTCTAGATTGGTGGCTTAATCTCTATCTCTAACTTTGGGGTGTGATATATTTGGTTCAATCTATATCTCAATGTTTCCTCCCCTGTTTGGGGCAATGTTTTCATTGAGGTGTATTCAAAGCTCTAGAGGTTTAATACCATGTATTTTTTTGTGTCATGGGAAATGTCAAAGGGATAACCATGAAATTCAAAGGATTTTGTGTGGGCACGAGGATTACATTAGTGACAATAGGATTTCAATTTTTGCAGTGACAAAGTGCAATTCACAGAAATGAGCATCAATGCAGCTCCTTGAATGTAGTAATAATGGATACACTTATACAACATAAAAGACAAATTCAAATATTGGAAGCAAAGTGCTCTATGCTTCAGAATATGGTTTGCAATCTCAAAAAGGGCTCTCAATCTACTCTCTCTAATCTTAAATTGCCTTTTGGATTTTCACCCCGAGAGCTCAAAGATAAGGAAATTGTTCATCAAAAGCTCAAGGACATGGCCTATAAAATCAAGGACCAAAACATACTAATGTTGGCCAAGGCGAAGCCCAAAACAAGAACATGTTTTACTACATTTAAGTATTTATTTTTGGCAAAATAGTACTTATTTTAGATGTTTTCTTTTGAGTTTATACTTGTAACAGTCCTATGAAATCCTCTACAAATGATACCCATCTCCTTTTGGATCCTTTTTGCTTCACTAAGTTGTTGGTTTTGAACTCAGAGACATCATTCATTTTGTATTATAACACCATTCAATTCAACCCCAACCCTTTTAATACAAAAATATATCAATTCTTGTTAAAAATACAACCTTCACACACATTTCTTGTGGCATATCCCATAATTGCAAAGTACATATGCATATCATTTCTTCTAATGTTTTTATGGTCATATATATATATATATATATATAAAGGCATCAATGTTGCACAATATAATAATTTTAGGGTTGTGCTAAACTTAATTTAAAAAATATAAATAACATTAAAAAAATGCAAAAAATAGTTGTTCCTTCATACACATTGTATTCTACATTCGTATACATTTTAACATAAATTATATCATTTAGGTTTCAAAGTTACATTAGATTTTGAGGAATAACATTTAATATAAACTATATCATTTAGGTTTCAAAGCTACATTAGATTTTTTGGAACATCAAAAATAGTGTATCCTTCCTTGTCTATGGTCAACCAACCCATTCCCTATCATCACCAAGCTCGTGGACAAGTTTTGGGCAAAATTGATGAAATTGAAAACTTTTTGCTCAATGTTGGCACTACTAGACATCAATAGGCCATTTTCAAGAATTAAAATCAAGTATATGATAATTGATATCACCCATGTTTTTTAGTGTATTAAAATACTATGCAACATGGAATAATGACAAAGTGGAACTTAATTTTGATGAAGCATCTTCACCTATGGGATCTACACTTCTATTAGAAAAATGCCTTTGCACATACAAACGAGTGTTTAGTCAAAATGTCAATTATGCTTCCAAAATAGTTTACTTAGTAATTTTATGGATTACTAATGCAATGCAACTAGTGAAATTGGATTTGACATCTGCATTTAGGTAAACACTCTTTAATGGTTTCCCATCAATGAGGCTAACTAAACTTAAATGAGTTATGAAAAGTGGATTGCCATTGTTAGAATGAGGTGTCTAACCACTTATTGAAAAAAATTTGAATCTACTGAGCAATGCAATTTACAATTTCTCAATACAATGAGTGATTAAAGAGTTATAACTCTAGTTCTAAAAAATACCTAGAGATGGTTCACAAAGACCCCTTTAATTAAATTTGAAATCATTCTCAGACATGTTCTAAGAAGTTTTTAAATGTTATCAAGGCTAATAGCAATTTATAGTCTTGATAAAAAGATGTATGACAAGTTTCAAGGCACATCTCAAAGAAATAAACACTCCAAATTACTATGCATCATCATCATGCACCCATGGGTTGCTCACAACCCAACTAAGCCACAAATCACTTGGTGTTTTTTTTCGTCTTTCATTTTGTAGCCTCATATGAGTATTAATCTCACTATAGCATGCTTTTGATTAACTATGGATTGGTACAACTTAATTTTATATCTCTCCATATTTTTCCCTCTCTTTCGAGCTCACATCGTAAGTTTGAAAACTATTCAAAATAATGTTAAAATTCAAGGTGCCAAAGAATATTATAAAACATTTTTAGTGAAAAGTAAAGAAAGAGATTATATATAAGTATAGTATTCTAGGTATTATTTCAAATACCCAAGCCAACCATAATAGCCATCTCTCACTTCAAAGAGGAGATCGTTGCCTTTAAAGTGCTAATCTTCTCACCCCTTTCAAAGATGAACAAAACCTTGAACTCTGAGCCTATCAATGGATCTCATGTTGGCTTTTATCGACGGTTGTGGTTGCTTAAAATAACACGGGGGCTATCTTCTTGATCCATAATCTGTAGGCTCATAGCTTGTCAATCTTGTCAACACTTACGATGTAAAAATTTGTACAAAGAAGAAGATTGATCTCTCTTCTTAAGGTAACGCTGAATGCAAACTACTTTACTCTTAACTATCAATAGCCCATTTCCAGGAACTTTTTCGAGAAGGATTTCACTGCTTAGATTGTTTCCTTCAGATAGGTATAAAATGATACACCCAACCATAAATAAGCTATTCTGCAAACACAAATTCCAAGTATTTTATTAACTATAAGTCTCCACAACTAAGACCCAAATCCTCAATGCATTCAGCAAGGAGAGAAAATAAGAGGTTGGCTACGTTTTGGAGAAGATAAAATGAGTAGACAGAGTAAAATGTTCTTAGGCAACTGGAATTTTCCCGACAATGTTTGAAAATTCCCCAGCACTATTAAAATGTCCAATTGTTGATAAATAACACACCATGCACTTCTAAATTCACCCAATAGTGATTAAAAACACCCCAGGCACCTCTTGATTCACCAGGCAATGATATAAACACAGCAACAACGATACATTAGAGAGATTTTGAGGTCAAAAAATGGCCTCCTAAGAGATGTACAAAAAAAGTATGAAATATATTAAAATATTATGAGTTAGGGGTTTTATGGGGTAGGTATATATGACACGTCACTTCCTACACTATTTTCTATGCACAATATAAATAATCATGGTTGAGTTGCTTTTCAAAATTCACTAGAAATAAAATTAATAAAATAACTCTACATTGATGTGACTAAGATTCATTGTAAATTCCCAAAAATTGATTGTCCTTTAGCATTTATTTGTCTTGAAGTTGCAATTGAAATTAAATATTAAAAAACATTTTTAAGAGATATTTTTTTTTAATTTATGTTGACTTTTTATATTTACTACTTTTCTCATCAATTTAATATAAGGTGACTTAATTGAAAATTTATTTACATGTAAAATGTTACTAATATTATTATAATCCACATTGTATTATTATTATATTATTTATTCATTAAATCTATATTGGTAAATTAATATCAAAATCATAATATTAATTTATATATATGTGTGTGTCTGTGCGCATGCGTGCTTATAAATTAATTTAGCACTATAATATTAAATAAAATGGAATGAATATATAATTAAATATTAAAAATATGAAAATGACAAAAATATTATTTTATGAAAAAATGTGATATATATATATATATATATATTAGTTTGACATTATGATATTAAATAGAATGGAGTGAATTTATAATTTAAAATTAAAATCATGAAAATGACAATATATTATTTTATAAAAATATGTGAAAGGACCTTCTTTATGAATTATGAGTACTTTACTTGAAAATGACAATAATATTATTTTATGAGAAAGTGTGAAAAGACATTCATTATGAGTACTTTACTTGAAAATGACAATAATATTATTTTATGAAAAAATATTAAAGGACTTTCATTATGAGTACTTTACTTTATGACTTAAAAGTACTTCTACCACTCCGTTGGTTAACTATGGGTTTTTATCCACCATAGTAAATTTGACAAATAAGCATTCTTAACTCATGCAATGCTACCTCAACCATGGGAGATGATGTCATCTACTAGAATGTGATTGGTTGATTTTTATAGTACATTTTCTTTGTTTTGAGGCCCATTTTTTACCTCAAAATTTCTCTAATGAAAATGCCCCCAGGCACTTCTATATTTGCCCAACAGTGATAAAAATGACACAAACAGTTTTAAAAACACCCAGGCATTTACATAATCGCCCAACAGTGATAAAAAGCAGCCTAAGCACTTCTAAAAACACCCCAGGTAGTGATAAATTCATCCATGCACTAATAAATTTGTCTCAAGCAAAATAAATTCGCCCTAGGCAATGAGATAATAACTCAGACAAAGGAAAATCGCCCCAAACAGTTATTAACTCTCAAAAACTCAATTTAGAAACTATTACACAAATGCAACAGCTCTCTAATCCGATCCCTTGATCTCTGATATTAGTTGGGAATCCAATGGATGTATCTAAGCCTCCCTATCTCATCAACACATCTTAACAACACAATAAAATATGCAGCAATAACATTTTCTAAGCTATTTGTAACTCACACATTAATTTTCATAGCTCAATGAAATTCATTAATGGCAGCCAAAGATCTCACATCTCAACATAAATCCAATTTTGGGCATCACAAAGATGTTTCGTTTCATTGAGAATGACTTATGAGCATTGCTAACAAGCATACAAACATTAGATCTTTATTTCCATCAAGAAATCACTTACAAGCAACATTACATAGATGGGAATCCATTCATTATCTCGAAAGTGAAGCAAGCAACCAAATTATAACTTGACACATTTAATTCATTCACATTTTGTTTTTTTAGAAGCATAGAGAAATATCCAACTCATTCAAGACACAATGGACACAAAGTTTACCCTAAAAACCCAAATAGGAAAACCAACTTCTAATGGGGCTCAATATTTTCATTTCAGCAATCTTTGTATTACAATGCATATTTGAGCTCTTTGGCACTCTCCCCTATGTCCAGCCATTGGAAAAATCCCCCTTTGGAGAGTCAGAATACCATGAGATATAGGAGAACTAGGGTAATGGGGAAGGTCAACATCCATGGCCTTTCATTTCCCATTCCCTCTCTCTTTCCTCATTATTTTATTTTCATTATTTATTTATTATTTTCCTCTCACATTTATCTTATTCAGTTATTTTTACATTTTCTTATTTTTACGATGCTTGCTACCATTGTCTAATTACATTTACAAGTAGAGTCTTCAACCATTCATTGGTTCAGAACCATTTCAGATCACTTCCTGAGAAGCCAACGACCTTATTCAAGAATCTAATCTTTATTTCATTGCATTATTTGATTGTCGAAATGATTTTTTACTTGCATGTCTCATGGTTTCCATTAATGAGCAGATTGCATGTTTGATAGGGATCTTTTCAAGTTGCAGTGAAGTGATTTTGTCCAAGAGAGAAGGGTGTACAGCCTCATAAAGCTCTGATTCACTTGTTTAATTTATAAGTTGCTTGGTTCACAGCTTGTTTAATGTATAAGCTGCTTGAGGTTCCCAAATTCATTTGCAGCCATAAGAAAGCACTCTAGTGCCTATTGATGATTCTTTGAGCTTCTTGAGAGCAATGCATTTGACTCTTTGTTTATGGGCATTGGTTTTGCATAGTTATTAGCTTGAAAAGTGAGAATTTATGGCCATTTATTTGCTTTGGGAGTCAAGAAGCAAGGATTTCAAGCATTGTTATTTGGCTGCCCCATGAGCTAAATTTTTAAAATTTCAGCTTGCTTAAAATTTCAGCTATCTTTTTGAGGTTGAGCAAGCTGATTTTCACAAGCTTGAAAATGTCATCTTCAACTCTCTTTTTTAAACCATGTTTCCAATGTATTTCCAGCTCACATATTTAAGCTTGAAAATGTTATCCTTAGTTGTCCTTTTTAAGCATGCTTGAAATGCATTCCCAACACTCATATTCAACCTTGAAAGTTTTCAGCTTTCATCTTCAAGCTTTGATGTTGCATTTTCAACCCTCTTGACAAAAATCAAGGATGTTACTTCTCTCGTGATCATATATGCATCTTCAATGCTCTTTTGAGAGCTTGTTTGAATGCATTTCCAGCTCTCATGCTCAAGCTTGAGCATGTATTTTCAGCCATTATCCACTTGCATAAAAGGTCAATTTTCACCCTTCTTGTTGAGAATTGGATTTGCATGCTCAGTTCTGTTTTTTAAGTTTAAGATTGTTCTCCAAGGCATAATAATTTTCAACCTTGTATTCTTGCTTGAAAGATAATTTCCATTTGTGCTTACGATTATAAATTGTGTTCCACATGTCAATGCTAGTTTTTGAGATCAAATATACTAGAGGTATTTTAGAGGTATTTTATGGAGGAGGAAAAACTAACTTCTTCCTCAAATTACAAACAATACCAAACAAAGCTTAATAAAATCATTTTCACGCAAAAGTGGAAAAGTATATCACCATTGTAAGTGGATTTCAAAGTGGTCATTTCACTTCAAGTTTTGTATTGCACATACACTCCATATTTATTTTGCATGAGAGGATTTTAGCTTTATATAAGTTCATGAATGTATTATGAATCAAAACATCCATTGCTTGATTCCAAGAGAGCTAAAAGGGAAACTTAAGCATTAAAAGAAAAACCTTATATGTACATAAGTCCATAGTGCATTTGTTTCTTATTGATTGAATTTAAAAATCCACACTAAAGAAGGATTCCTCTTGCATAATACAAGCATGAAAATCCATGGAGAGAAGAGGGGAGAACCCATCATTTTCAAGAGAAATATTTGAAAGAGAGAAAATAACCCAAGTTTTTGCACTTTCATCAAGTGAGCGGGAATTTAAAGCTTAGCAAATCAAAAGACTACTACAAGACAAATTGGGTGGTAGAAGAGCTCATTACAGCCATTTTTGAGAAAATATAGGACCCTCACATTCAACCTCTCGATGCAATAATTCCAAGCACAAAAGGACAAATCGAGGAGGTGAGACAGCAAACCACCACAATCAAACCAAAACAAGAACTATGAAGGGTTATTTTCATTCTAAGTGTGAAGAAAACATAATATATGCTCAAACATCTCTAATATTTTCTCAACACAAAAGGACAAATAGAATAAAATAAATACTAAAGAGGGAAAATATTGTATTATTCTTAGTGTAAAAGCATGTCTTCTCATTTATTATTTGAATGAGAACAAATTGTCAAAACAAATTAGTACAATAAACTTGGAGGCCAAGAGCCATAGAATAATAAATCCATGAATGAAGCAAAATAAAGACAAAGGTCATTTAATATTTCTATAAAAGAGGCCTTTGCACTCTTGCAAAGGGGGGGATCTCTGTGCATTGCAAGTTATATTTGTATGTGAAATAGAAGGTTGATGTTAGCTCGTGTTTATACTCATGTAAGATTGTGAATGGCTGTAAGTTATATTCATCGTTCTTCATCTTCTTGGTTCTTTTGATTTTAGACACAGTATGTCAGGCGTGTTGTGGCAAATGGGCATTCCTTTGATAACCATGTTTACACTCACTTATCATAGGCTATGCTAACATGTTGAACAAGTATAACTCATCTTCCATCACTAAAAAACTCTCTGAAATGGGTCCTTTGGGATAAAAAAAGAGTATACCTACAAGCATAAAATGCCCCAACCTCCTAAGGGAAGCTACAAATATTCTAGCTTCAAATCATTACTCCACATGGAAGAAAGATACCTATAAGGCTACAACCATTATTTAAATGCAGCCTAGACTAAGTATTGGTGCAAAGAGAAAGGATTGGGTTTCAGAACATCAAAACTACAGTCACATGCAATTACACTAATGATTTTTCAAATCCAATGGATATGCAAATACACCATGAATTTTCACAAATGTAATCAAATGTTCATTAGTAGTATCATTCATATCTCCATACACTCATTCCATCATGACATTTTTTTCATTCCATTCCCTCGTGCATAGACTCATTGAATGTATGAGCACTCAATCCAAAAATTTCATTTGCATCCACCTTCTTCCTTGTGCATTCATCTAATGGTTCATTCATACATCTTGTATGTATACCACTTACCTCATACCTCATGTATACACCTACAAGAGATTGCAACATTGATTCATCTTCCTAACACATTTACTTACAAGAGTATCAAGCTATAAGTATCTACAGAAGAGGAACACTATAAAACTATCAAGCTTACAGGCTTCTACATGATACAAATACTACAGAAGTATGAAGCTATAGGTAACTACAGGAGATGAAAAGATTTCTACAGCTCTTGAAGTAGGTAAGTTACTTTCATAATCCACTCTTTCTTTCAAATATTATAATCATAATTTGTATGACTGTAGAATGTTAGATGTAATCTTCATTCTCTTAGAAGTCTTCACAAATAGGTAATGATCTTGTACTCCTTGATGTGAATCAAATTTTCAATGTGTTAATAATTTTAATAACATACTACATAGTAAAACTAGCCTCGCATGCCTATGTAACACCCTATTATTCTTGTAGGTACCAACATCCTTTGATGGATTCATTGACTTTATGATTTCACATGATTTTGAATGAGCTGATGTAGGCTAGGATATGAGTAATTAGGAGGTGTTGTTTCTGTCTTGCACTCCTAAAGTAATTTTCATGCTTAGTTTGAAATAATTTTGTATGATCCTTTAGTTAGTTGGTCATTAAGACCACTAGCTAGTACATGTTAGGTTTTGTCTTTTTGTTTCTTGTTTATTAATTTTGTTAGTAGTTCTATTTATTTTTCAATGATTCGTTTTTATAAAAATATTCTAGCCTTGGCAATTTGGCAAGTGTTCTTTACTCAGCCTCTAAATTTATTTTACCTGAATATTGGTTTACTCATACTTTGATATATGATTTATGGGTTTATCTTGGTCTATTGTGCACAACCTATGTATAGTCACACATATTTTCGATGAAGTTTGAAAAGGTTATCCTCCAATCATTCTCATTTGCTTGATTCTTGAAATTAGAAAATGGTAAACTAGAAATTAGGTTAGAGACCTCTACTATGGGCATGTGCTTTGGAAAATGAAACCAAAGGGTTATAGCAAAGAAAAAATTATTGTTCATAAATCTACCTGAACAAAAATAGAGGACTTACTATAAATTCGGGTTAATGAAATCTTATCCAAACACCTCTTTTCTTGTCATGCCTATGTGTGGTGAATGTCTCACATTGATTATTTACTATCTAAAATTGCAACTCTACAATTCTAGAAAGGAGGAAAAACATAGATTCACATAGATTGTGAAATGAAGAAAATCTGTTACACACATCTAATGATTTTCTTTATGCAAAGTCTTGGGTAGATTTCACGTGACTGTGAAGTTAGGTATGAAGGGTTGATGCTGAGTATTATTGAAGGAACCAGAGGATTAGAGAAAATATTTAAGGATGGTTCTAAGTTGTGGTAAAAAATTGGCATAAGAAATGTTAATGATAGGCCAGAGAGTGAGACAAATGCCTTTGATTTACTCTATTTTCTAGAAATCCTTGTTGTGAAACTCATTAGACTAATTATTCACAAAATTATCAATTCTAGCCATAACCCTTTGGTGATATGGCATAAAATCTTAGAGCCAATGCCAATTTTTAGATTGTAATAAAGCATAAAATCTTATATTCAATGACAATTTTTAGATTGAATAAGTAAATGGAGATCTCCACCAAGGTCTAATGTTAGTCTAGTTTGGTTAATGCAATTGGTTTTGGTCTACATTAATTGATCAATAAGCGACAGGCCTATGGCCTATCTATCTCATCAATAGGGATGCTTTTACAAACTTAAAATTATTTTTTCTCTATCACCTTGAGTACAAACTCCTTTACTTGCTCTTCTCCCTTAGGCATGAAGGGTAATTGTTTAGGCTTGAGCTTAAATTCTAAGTAAAATTTGCATCTCGAAATTCTTTACAAACCATTTATAAGAATGCAAAGAATTTCCAGATGCAAATTTTACTTAGAATTAGGTGTATTTATGGCGTATTAACAATAGCTTAGACATACATAATTCACACCAATGTCTACAGAGTATTAGTGATTACTCTGTAAAGAGAAGCTTTGATGAGATGGACCCTTGATCAATGTCACTAAAAACCCGACATGCCAAGATACCATGCTTAGGTAATCACCATGCTTAGTGAAATTGTAGGATCCCTTAGATAATTATCAACCTCTCACACATATCCAATGAAGGTTCTGACTTCCATCAATAATATAAAATAGTTACAAGGCTTTCAGAAAAAAATTTCCAACTCTTACAACGCATTCTTTTTATAAATTCAAACTGCACAACCCCTATTATATTTTGACTCTGTTCACCAACTTATCTGGAAATGAATATGATTATGCTCAAGAAATGTTTAGTTCATAAGAGCTTTTAACAACTAGAAGTTAGTTGGTATCAAAACTTGATGAATATGTCTTGCAATGTGTACTGACCAAAATGGAATCTACATGATATAAAAATGCATTGAGTGTAGACCCACAAACCAAGCAGGATTTATAATATTTGGATTTTGTGGTCAAATTGTTAACCTATGGATGTCGTGTCATATAGCAGTGATTTCTTCAATAGCATTCAACCTTGATTGATGTCATCTAGCCAGTAGTTCTAGTGACAATACCATTTGATTCTCGGACCTTAATACTTAATCTCCATTATACACATACACAAGGCACCAAAATTGGGTTCTTTGTGAAACAAATCGTTAGTGGCAGCAAAGATATAGACTATGAATGGAATTACAAATGTTCTCAATATAGACATAAAATAGATCAACAACGCAATGTTTTTGTCTAGTTACAGAGCATGTAAAACATTCCTGTATGTATTATGAATGTGCTTTGAAGGAGACATAGAAGTTCAAAAACTCAAATTTGAATGACAGAAACATAAAGTTCACTGAATCACTAAATAGTATCTGGTTCTATGGAAACTAACCTCTGTAAGGACTGCAGACCCCAAGGAACCTTGAACAAATGTAGAGTTTTTCCACTCAGCCACTATCAAATAGATTTCCACTCAACCACTATAATCAAAATCAAGTTTCATGCAAATACCTTATGATTCTTCATGTGGGTTTTTACAGGGTAAATTCTTGACTGTTGCGGCATTATATAGGGACAAAATTGTCCCCATTTTACTAAATTGTTCCACGTTTTCCCCAAATATGAATCATGTTGGAATTAAAAAATTCTTCACCTAACAAATTTGGGGGCTAAAACCACTGAATTCCTCATTTACCATGAAATATGGAGGTCAAAGTCAATATTGAAACCTCCATTAATGAAATCGATGGGCGAATTGAACCCTACGGTCCATATCTTGGTGAAATAATCGCTCCACGAGTCCACCACCTCAAATCGAGGGATAACTAATTTCTCTTCACCCCATGGTCCATAAATCAGGGGCGAAGCAACTGCTATTCACCTCCATTGCTAAAAAATTGAGACGAACCAACTCCTCTTGGTCTCCATTACGGGAAATCTGTGGGCTAACTAATTGCTCTTCACCCCATGGTCCATAAATTGGGGGTGAAGCAACTGCTATTCACTTCCATTGCTAAAAAATAGGGACGAACCAACTCCTCTTGGTCTCCATTACGGGAAATATGGGGGCGAACTCACGATTTTAGGTATATTTGACAAGGCTAAATTCCTTTTTCCCTCTCTCACAGGGTTGGCGATTCGATTTCTCTCCATTATGGATTTAATAAATATTGGACTAATATATTAAATTAAAAAAACCTTTCCATAGTAAAAATTCGCCCACCATTTTTTGTTTACCCCTATAATTTTGCCCATGGGCTAAATTTCACCCCTAAAATTTTCCCTAGTGTGAATAGATTTATTTCCTTTGCGTTTATATTTATGCATCTGCACACATATTCAAATGTTTAGGAATTTTGTGGTATACCCACGGGGCGAAATTTATAACCACCCTAAATAGTTCATGTCCCCTATCTTTGTTAGATTGATGGGTGGGGACGTGACACATCTCTCTTATATGGTCTTGAGTATGAATTTTTGATGTTAGTGATATTATTGTTCCTATGTGGTGGTGTTTGGGTGCCAAATGTTCTTATGAGGAAAACATGACTAAAAATTTCTCTTTGCCTTGAAACTCAACTAGAAGCCTTTAAATGATGAATATTGAACTTAATAATCTCATATGGGTAAGAGAACATAATTGATCACTACAATATCATTTTCCCTTTCACATGCTCATATCAATCACCACATTTGTTGTTGAGGTTTAGATACCAAATCATGCAACAATGTAATGTAATATTGTATGTTTTCATAGTATGATATTGTGCTATTAGATGTAGCACGATGTCACCAAGGTAGGCTCTAAAAACTCACCTGTATTTACATTTACACCCCATAATTCCACCTTGCACCACATGTGTGTGGAACCCTTTATGTGCCCTTGCTGGAACTAGAATATGTCAACCTAGGCACATAAACCCAAGAATCTTAGTTACTATACAAGAATGTTTTCCTATAACCATATGCAAATGTGCTTTCCTATTAAACACTCTATAGTTGATGCACATTTTCTTTTAACTATCTTGCTTTGATTAGAACAATCAAACAACCAATGGACTCAACCTAATGTGCCATTTTTCTAAAAACTCCTAAATATATACCCTACTATGTTACTCTCTATTAACCATTGAACAATGTTGTTCTTAGAGTTAGATCGATGTTGATCATACCTAGGAATTAATGTAAAGGATTACCAATAGATTACTTGAAATAGATTCCTTAAACACATATGAGTAATTTCCCAAGAAAACATGTGTGTTCAGTTGTCCTTATACCTTTTATAATTCTCCTATCCATTCATTTCCAATAGGAGATATCAGTGTATAAATGATTTTAGTCAAACTAAGAACTCATTGCATTCACCATGAGCAATGTGGCATTCATAATATATAACATCAAATCCACATCATGAATGCAAAAATGGATAAACATGTTGTCATATAGATAGGATAAAATTCATGTATTTGTATTGGAAGTAGGTCCAAATTAAAAATTGGAACATTGTTCCCAATATATGTAATGGTTGCTCATGCCCAAAAATGGAATAACGATAACTCGTGGCCTAGACACAAATAGACATCTTGTGCCTGAAATGCCACATTATGGCTAATGTACATAGTGGGTGTCTCAATCACCCTGGCCACCCTCGACACCTCCATGCTCATCTCCAAAATAAATCTTCCTCCTCTTTGAGTTGGAGGAATCTTGGCCCTTATTGCGTCTGGGTGTAGAACGCCTCTCTAGGCTCTAAAAGGGAAACAACAACATATCATTTTTCCTCACAATTCTATCAATTAATAGACTTAAAAAATACAATTAGAATTCAAATATTAAATACTCACTCGAGAGGAGAAAATACGCCATTATGGGGTTCCCTGCCTCCTTGATCCAAGCCTCTTAACAATGCCTCCCTGCAACAATTACAAAAATCAATTAATACAAAAAAATCAAAATGCATTATTTTATCAATTTCATTCATGCTTTATAAGATTTTAATGAACTAATAAATCTCATGGCGAAGATTTGAGACAATTCAGGATATTTCCCTTCTTGGTTAGGAAGTGGAACACTCGGTTGGACAACATTCTCCAAGCAATGGTGGAGGAGGGGGTCGATGTAGGTACATAGAAGGGGGAAAATGTAGGTGCAATGGAGGGTTCCAATGTAGGTGGAGGGATGGGGAAGAAGTAGGTGTAGAAACTATAGATGAAACCATTGTAGATGTAGCTGTAGTATATGGAACACTAATTGATGCAATGGTAGGTTCAATCAAGGGAGGGATGTGATGGAGGATTGGTGAGTGTTGGAAAAGTGTGGGACTAGCAAGACGGGATGGGTGTGGGTGGTGATATATCCCCATTGTTTGTACAATGGATGGTAGTACCCTAGGGGGGATATGTATGCCAATCACGGGTTCAGGGTTCCCAATCATTGGACTTGTCATGAACCATGGAAATAGTGGATTGGGTGTACGATGGGGAGACATGGGTGGATATGGTGATGACATGATGAATGATGCCACCTGCATAAACATAAGTAATATGTTTGATTAATACAAAAACATGTAAATTAACCATATCAAGATTGAATGAATTTCACACCAAATATATAATTAATTTAACACATGTTTCCTAGGTGAGGGGTGATTTGCTTACCCCATGCTCACTATCTTCATAAAACACCTCTAGAAACAAAACAACGTTAATATTGATTTCTCATAAATAACTTTGACATTTGCAAATAAATCATTTTTTAAATCCTACAATCATAAAGTCACTTAAATACATGTGTGTGAGGTGCCACAATGTCTTCTACTGCTACCTTAGGTGAATCAAGGTTAGGAGAACTAATATCATAATAGTTGTACATGCCAAAACAACAAGTTAGATATAAATACTTAATGACGTTTATCTAATAATTGTCAATTGTACAATTAAATATATACTCAATGATTTACCACCATTTACAAATCATAATAACCTCATCCAAAAAACTATCTCGTGTAGGATCCTCCATCGGGCGATGGCAAGTATGCCCATAGTGAGTGTGTCATTGCGGTAATGCTCATCCCTGGGAAGAATAATTTTCCTGATTGCTTTTCATGGAAGGTCCATGATCAATGTGGCCCAAAGGACCTGCACCTAAGGGTCATCCATACTGATTCGATGGGTCATGTTTGGATGATGCCACAAATGAACAGTGATGCAATACACTACATGTAAGATGTGATATGGCAGTGTTAGTGTCAACTAGACGGTCTAGTAGTTGAGGTGTCTGTGGGGGAGGTTAGGCATACACCTAGGATCTGGCGGCCCTCTCATTGGATTATGCCTATCTATTGGTCGATCCTGGGTAGAGCCAATATAAACTCCTTGAAACACAGCCATGTCAAAATAGTTCATGTGAACACCCAGCATGAAATCGGCATATAGTTTTTGAATAAAATATAATGGAACATCCCTATTGTTGCAAGGAGGTTTGTTGAAACTGTGAGCCAATGACTCATCCAATTTTGTTTCTATGGATCGTATGTACGCCAATCCCATGCAAAGGCATCTCTTGCACAGATCAAGGGGTTGACCGGTTCTTGGGTTAATGAAAAATCCAACAATAGTTTGTTTTTAAATTTACAATTATTTGATTTGTTCTTTACTGAGATCAGTGGAATAGAATTGTCTCATCTTGGCCCTATATTTATATATACTCAACAATTGACCATGGGCATGGTCAACAGAGGCAATGATGCTATAAAGGAATGTGGCTAAGGATAGTATCAATGGTTCCCTTGTGGTTTTGAGCTCTTGAACCAAGCTTCTTAGTTGGTTTAAATGTTGGTTAATCTAGGTTTTTGTGCTTGGGTTCCCCTCAGGGTTAATGTTTGTTTGTGTATTTTGTTTGAGGTTTTCTGCCATTGTAATGAAAGATAGATAATCTGCATGTAAAAGCAATATTTTTTTTTAATTATGATTTGTTTATAATTAAGCTTTATAAAGCACAAGCATATAAACAAAGAAAGAAGAAAAAAATTGAAGGATTACCTAGAGTGAGGAGTGGCAATGTCCTTTGGTGGTGAAGACGCACTCGTGTCCCAGTTTCAATCACCAATCGCCATGGAAATACGTGGAAATGAGGAGAAATGAGAAAGAAATGGCTCGTGGGCCCTTTTTTTGCATACACAAAGAAATGCACAAATGTTTTAGGAACTGGCGTACGTGTTCCTAAAATGCAAGTGCATTCTTATTGTCCACGCTTTTTCTTGTGTGGAGGTTCAACAATTGATGAACTAGGAACACACACTTGTTTTTGTTAATGTGCGCGTATTTTTAAAAATTACCGCTAACGCGCTCTCGTTGCAACGAAAGTGGGTACCATATTCTTGTAGGAACCCTAATATAAATTGAAAAATGAAAAATATAAAAACTTCAGTTTGTGAAGTTTAAAGAAATATATTAGTTTTGGTTAGACATATACTTGTGTCTCATTTATGTTTATAGTTTTAATTAGAAAACTAAAGTAGACCTTGCTTAAAAAAAATATACATAAATATAAAATAAGGCACATTTGTTTGTCAACCCACAAATATAGTTAAACAATAAAACAAATATAATTAAACCATAAAAGAAAATATAATTAAACAATAAGAAGAAAAACAAAAATCATTTTTTAAAATGGTTAAAGCATTACAACATTGAATCCATTTTTTGTCCATTGGTTGTAGCCTGGGTGGTTGGGAGGAATGTTTGTTACCCTCCCCACCCAGGTTCAATTCTTGTAAGTGACATATTGCTCTTGTTGAGCCCATATTGTAATGATTGTAATTCGTGCCACCTTGATTCTCTAGAATAGCAGGTGGTGACCATTTCCCCACGTGGACTAGCCCTCTAACAAACGACAAACCACCCTTTCAAAAAAAACATTGAATCCATTTCACAATGGTTATAAATATAAACCAACATATATCCATCTTAACTTTGAATTGATGGATCTATCAAGTGCCGAGAGGGATCAAATCCTAAGTTTAGGACTGTAAAAGGGGTTTGCACCTCAAGGGATTTGATCCCTCTCGGGGTTTGATAGAGCCATCAAGCCAAAGTTAAGATGGATATATGCTGGTTTATCCAAAGCTAATATCTAACTCATTGTTTTATTATTTTATTATTAACTTAAGGAAACATAATCCAATATAATTTCCACTATAATCGTCCGCATGCTAACAATTCCATTGTGTTGTAAATGATGTCACATAAATTGTACAAATCGGCAAAAGTTGCATTAATTAATTAATTATAAAGTAAAATAATTGTAATTTAATTAATTATTGATTAATTTGTAATTATTACAAAACTAATATGTAACTCATTTTTTTATTATTAAGTTAAATACATAATTCAATATATTTCTCATTATAATCATCCATGCACCAACTATCCCAATTTGGAATAATAACACATAAATCCTATAAATAAACAAACCTTCCATAAATTTAGGACTCTAAAATAGTTATTCTTGATATGCATACCATAGTTATATAAGGTTTCATTTTATAGGAAAGATTAACTAATACACATGTATTTAGTTGTCTTTTAACTATTTATGAAAATATTTGTTTAATATTTAGGGTTCCTTTATCAATTGATAAAGAGATTCACATGATGGTTCAATGGAATTTGATGTTGAAATTTAAATTTGGAACCAATATGTGTTTTGTTTTTGTAAGGTGCCCAAACGGGCACATAGACAATTAATTCATGAAGACATAGGAAATAGGCGTCAAAGTACACTTAATTCTCATTAGCAATTGTACAGAATTGTCCCTTGGGTTTCAGATTCCCAAGTGGACTCTTGGACTCCTAGGTGACTCTTGGTCTACCATAAAAATTTTTGATCTTCTTTACAAGTGAGTGGTGCACACCAATCCTAACACCAAGGATTAGGCTCCAACAAATCCCCCCTTAATCCGAAGGGTGTATATGAGTCCAAGAAAAATAAGAGAGCTGAATAGATGGAAGTGGACAGCTACCACCAACTGAACATTTCCATCTCGAACATCCTTTACCAAGAAGGTTAGCTAGAATCTTGCACATGCTTCTGCTAAATATAAGAGCTCTATGAAGGGATGGTTTTGGCTGACCATCAACCGAAAGGGGCTAGCAGAAGTTGAAATCTTCTACTATGTGTGTGGTTTAATGCTGACCGCAAACTTTTGAACTTGGCAACAACACTCGCTTAGAGGTTCTCTAGAACTTGGATCGAAGGCTCAGAGGTTCTGTCTGGAATGGTTGGAATGACGGTTTTAGGCTGACCACAAACCAAATGGAGAGTTGAAAACATGAAGTGAGTAGCTACAACATGCTGAACATTTCCATCTTGACAACCTTTTTCCAAGTTAGCTAGAATCTTGCACATGCTTATGGTAATATAAGGTTCTCTCGATACCGGTGGTTTAAGGGTGACCACCAACTCTAGAGCTTAGTCGAACATGGCTCTTCACAGCCTCGCTTGTTCCGGCTCGCTTGTACTCGCTCACTTGTTACTAACGTTCTTCATCCCCCCCTGTCACGAACAATGTCAGGGGAGGAGAGTATCATGGTGTCACAACTAGACACAAAACACATGAGCACTCTATGTCATGTATATCTCCTATCTTCATAATACATGCATACCGGAATTAGGCATCTCTGAATTTGGTGGTTGTCCAAACTCACTATGGATCAAGATCGTTTGTTATGACTTACTTGATGAAGGTTGTAAGTGTTTGTTGTCAGAAGGACAAGGCTTCGAAACTTGAATCCTGACATCATGTTCCCACTTGTCAAGTACAAAGTAAGAAGCAGTACAATAATCTGCTGCAAGTTTCACTCTTGCAGGTTTCTTCATATTTACACATCAATCTGAAGAATGGTTGCGCTTCCCACAATATCAATAAGGATGAATATCAAAACACCGATCTTTCATATGGCTAACTTTGTCACACTGTTGGCATCTATGAATCTAAATAGGTTGTACATCTAACATGATTTCATTGTTTTCTGGCAGCTGATAGGAATCATCTTCAAACAAGGGGTTATTCTGAACAAGCACTAGTTTAGAATATTGATTCTTGTGTTGTGCATCTTCCTCTTTTGCTTTCAAATTCTGCAGTTGATTAATGATAGTTTGGAGTGTGTCTTTGTTGATTGTTATTGAGTCATCTGCAGTTGAATGTACTAGAGTATTTAACAACTTAATTTTTCTTCTGTATTAGACATAGTGAAGACAATTTTGAGGCCTCCTTGAGCAGGTAGGAAAAAGTACAAGGACTCAATCAGGATGAGGGATTCTTACAAATCTGCCCTTTACAAGCAATGTTTCAGCAGATTCAAACTTAAAAGAGAAGGGGTGTCAGTCTCAGCCGAAAATGCACCCACATACAATGTGCAGTTCAACTTGACTTAAGTTTGGTATTGTACACAAAACACAAATGCAAGTACCAAAACAAACAATAGAACTTACAAACAAAACACAGTCTGCAAGTTACATTCTTGAATGTTGAACTGAGAATCTGCTATACCTTAACGATGTAGAACTTCTCTTCTTTTGGAGCAGTTGTAGCAACAACTGCAAACTTGCTCGGATCCTTCAAGTGGCACACCAAACTCACTTCTGTCAATTAGATGTAGGATAAATCATGGCTAGAGAAAGAGCTATCAATATGGCATATACACAGTGCACTATGCAGGTCTGCATACACATTTAATTCTACAACAACATACACATTTAATTCTGCAACAACATTCAATTATGTAACACACGCTTTTGCAGCACACAAAAATAAACTGAAACCTTTTCAATGCACTCTCCAGGCAATCTTTTGCATGAAAGGCAGTCTACATATTCTCTGCAATCTAAGATCGTGGACAACCAACTCTCATATGTCCATAACATTGTAATATAGTTTTCTAATGCAATGTACAGGTTTCTTCCAAGCACCACTACACTTTTCTTTGTCAATGTGATTGATAGATCATGCTCTAAATTTATCAAAACATAAGAGACATGCATCTATACTCTCTAGAATAACCTCAAAATGGTTCTATTTCAAGAAGAATTTACATAACAAATCCATGGAGTGCTGCTTGAACTATTGGAAAGGTACTATCTATGTGCAAAAACCAAGAAGCATCTAAAACATTAACCAACATAAATAGCTGTCTAATAAGAGCATAAATTAAGCAAAACATTTATATGTTACCAAAATTCGACACTATACTTCTTGCTCCAGAATTCAATGAACATCTTGAAATATGGCATGCATTTCTTGCCACAATTCTCTTAGTAAGTGAACCGGAAAGGGGTGAAAATCTTCAGAGTCTTCTCCATCAAGCGAGTAAGCACCAACACAAAGGGGTGAAAATCTTCAGAGTCTTCTCCATCAAGCAATCTTTAAGGCAAGCAGATGGTATGGAATGTCTCCTGGAGATCTTTAACGCAGTGTAGTCTGCAGTACACTCTTTCTCCATAAATCTCAGGTTCAATCTTCATGCTTCATGCACTACTAAAACAGATTTTTGAGATCATTAAACCTGATTTAGTTTTGATTCAAGAGAAAGTTGTCTAGGTTTTTCTTTGTCTTTTTCTTGAGTGGAATGTTTGTGCCTCAGATTCAAATGGCCTATTAGGGGGCCTTCTGGTGGCCTGGAACCCATTGGTGTGGGATTTAAATCCATACTTCACTTGTGCAAGTATTTTGTTGGAGGAAAGAATCAGAGGTATTGATGCACCTTTTCATGTTTTGAATTGTTATGGTCCCTATATGGATAGGGAGAGGTTTTGGAACTCGATGGTGGATAGTGGCATCCTTTAGTTGCCTCATTTGATCATGGGGGTGACTTGAACTTGACCTTGGATGCTTCTAAAGTGTGGGGTGTTTTCCCTATATCAGACTCTCTTTCTGACTTTTTTAGGAATCTCTTCCAGGTGAATGACCTGATTGATATCTTATCATGTCCCATGTCCCCAACATGGCCTAATGGTCGAAGTGGGGAGGCTTCCATCTCCAAAATACTTGACCGTTTCTTAATTGTTGAAGGCATCACTGATTTCATTCCCGGGTACAGAGCTTGGTTAATAAGTTCAGGGATTTCAGGTAATTTTTTGGTTTGCTTACAATTGGATACAAAAGGTTTACATTGGAAATTTCCTTTCAAGTTCAACCACATTTGGTTGGAAGATGAGGCATTTAATCGTTTGGTCAGGGATTTTTGGGGGTCTTTTGCATCAGATACAAGGAATTTGACTATGCATGATTTAAAAATGAAAATTATAAGCATGAAATTGATTGTCGTTAAGTGGGAAAAGGAGAACAAGGCTCTTCTTAGACATGATATTCTGCTTATTGAAGAACATATCTATGTATTGTTCTCTGGAAACACCTCTGGTTGTTTTTCACTTGATGAAAAGGAGGCATTATTAAGGTTGGAGGCTAGTAAAAACAAAATTCTCAAAATTGAACAGGACTCGTGGAGACTCAAGAGCCGTGCAATATGGATAAAGCAAGGGGATTGTAACTCCAATTTTTTTCACAAATTCGCTAGCGAGGCATCGAGCTGCCACCGAGGGGCGGCCCTTTGGGCGCCCAACGGGGCGGAGCCAGCATCCGCCGCCCACTTTTGGGCGGGCGGATGCTGGCTCCGCCCCGTTGGGCGCCCAAAGGGCTGCCCCCGTGGGGCGGCCCTTTGGGCGCCCAAGGGTTTTTTTTTTAATTTTTAATTTTTTTTTTTTTTAATTTTTAATTTGTTTTAAATTTTTTTTTTTTAATTTTTTTTTTAATTTTTTTAAATTTTTAATTTGTTTTTAAATTTTTTTTTTTTTTAATTTTAAATTTGTTTTTTTAAAGTTTTTTTTTTTAAATTTTTAATTTTTTTTTAAATTTTTTTTTTTTAAAGTTTTTTTAAAATTTTTAATTTGTTTTTAATTTTTTTTTTTTTTTAATTTTTAATTTTTTTTTAAAGTTTTTTTAAAAATTTTTAATTTGTTTTAAAATTTATTTTTTGTAAAGTCTTTTTTTTTTTTAATTTGTAAAGTCTAGTTTGTTTTTTGTTATTTTCTTTTGTAAAGTTTAGGTTTTATTTTTTATTTTTTAAGTTTAGGTTTTTATTTTAATTTTTAATTTTTTTAAGCTGGGTTTTAAATTTTTTTAGTTAAAACGATGTGTGAGGGGTAATGGGGTAACATGAGGGGGTTAACGTAGTGGGTAGGGCATTAGGAAATGTAATTTTCGGGGGGCTAAGGTAGGGGGTAATGTAGGGGGCCAGGGCATTAGAAAATGTACTTTGTTTTTTTAAATGTTTATTAATGGTTGGTTGAGGGGTTAGGGTAGGATATGTAATTATTTTTTTAAATGTAATTTAAAAAAAAAATTATTAATAGTTTGTTAGGGGGTTAGGGTAGAAGGGACGCATTATAATTATTTTTTTAACTTTTGTAATAGTTTGTGGGGGAGTAGGGATAGGGTTAGGGTAAAAGGGGGCAATGTAATTTTTTTAAATATTTTCTTTTTAAATTTTAATAATAATTGGTTAGGTGGTTAAATATTATGAAAAATAATGTGAAATAGTATCATTTTTATACAAAATGACTAAAAATCTGTTAAAAATGGGTTTAAATGTCTTCTTTTTCTCGATTTGTTTACTATTTTTTCCATAAAAATATATTATTTATGATTAAATTTTAAAGATAAATGTCGAAAATGTATGTGTTTTTCATTATAGCTAGCTTCTAAATGTATGTTTTTTGTTAAATTTCTAAAAAACACACTTGAAAATAGAAATTAAAAATACTTTACAATAAAGATGTGTCAAAGGCTCAAAAAAATGCCTCAAAATGAAAATGTGTGATACTGGTATCAACCCTTTTTGAAACGGAGGTAAAAATAGCTACTAAAATTAGGAGAGAGAAAAACGAGAACTGTGTCGAGTTCTCGTTTCATAGTATAAGTGGTTTAAGTTGGTACTTGAAAGAATCCTAGTGTTTTGGATGTCCTTAGCAAGGATCCCAGCCTCCCTCTTGCAAAACATCAGGAGAAAAATGATGAGTTTTTTGTGGGATGGAAACGTGGAAAAAGGAAATTTTCATCTAGCGCATTGGGAGAAGATCTGCTTACCTCAAGCTATTGGAGGATGGGGTATTAAAAACTTGTCTTGGTTTAGTCAAGCATTAATCCTGAAAATCCTATGGAGAGGCCTTTTCGATGAAGGGTTGTAGGGTTTTGTGCCTAGGGATAAATATTTAAAGAGTTATTTCGTGGAATATTGGGCTAGGAGGGGGCATAAGTTCGTTCCTTAGGCATCTAATATATGACAAGATTTTACTAGAAATTTTCATTGGTTAGGAAAATGGCTATCATGGAGGATCAACAATGGGGAAAAAAATGTCCTCGGGATTGATCCTTTTGTGGGTGGTGACCTCTTTTATAAACTCTCAGAAGAATTAATCGCCCATTTATCGTTGTTGGGTATTAACAGATTATCACATATCAAGACTTCTTCTTCAACAGATCTTGATCCTTCATATTGGGTCTCAGGCTTAGTCTTGGGTTTAATAGGAGACTTGGCATATGAATAGTCAAGATACACTGCAAGTCTGTGATGCTTAGGTATCAAGCTGGGGGATATGGAGGATAGTCTAGTTTGGTCCTGGGACAAAGAGACATGTAGTAAGATCACTGCAAAAAAGGCATACAAGCCGATTATTTCTTCTTCAATCACTCTTGCTTCAAACTGGTGGCATAGTATATGGCAATGGACTCTTCCTCTAATGATCAAATGTTTCTCATGGTTGTGTATGGAGAACCAGATACTAATGTGGGAAAACTTGTACAAAAGGGGGTTTAGAGGATCAAGCATGTGCATTCTCTGTAAATGGGCCAAGGAAAATATACTTCCATCTTTTTGTTGAGTGTAATTTCTGTCAAGAAGTCTGGCTAGTAGTGTTGGAAAGATGCAAGATTTTCCATAGATGGGACCATCCTATGTTGGGAGAAAACATTTTGTTTTGGAAATCTCGGTATCCTTTACACAAAACTCTGCCACTATTTATGCAGTAGGGGATATGGAAAGCTCATAACGAACTGCTATTTGAGAACCATGTTCAGTCTTCCACAATGATCGGTCTCAAATGCATAAGTTTATTTCAGGAATATTTTAAGCCTTTTGTAGAAAAATCTCCTCGTGTTCTACATGACCCTATTCTGGAAAGGGATACCCCATGGGGGTATTTCAATGGTGTTGCCATTTTGAACTATTGCGGGTGTGGGTCGATGGTTATTTTCATAATAGAAGATCACCACTTTTATTGAAGATGGGGAGCATTATTGGAACGAACTCTAGAGCAGAATTGCTCACTTTATGGGCATTCCTCAAATTCATGCTAATGGTGAACATTCGATCGATCCAATTATTTGGTGATTCTTGAGTAATGGTGGATTGGGAAAATGGTGTTTCTTCCTTGCAGATTATACTTCTAGAACATTGGCGTGATAAAACTCGGTCCTTGCTTGAACAATTCAATAGGCTTACCATAAGCCATGTTTACAGGGAGTTAAACACTATGGCGTACTGTTTGTCAAAGGAGGCAGTTGGTTTAATAGAAGGACTCCTATATTATGAGGAGTATAAGGAGCATTCCTTATTCAGATCTAGCTCTTATCCCTCTTACTAGAGGGTTTAGTCTTTTTCGAGTTTTTGAGCTGTTCTTTTTTACTTAGCATACAACAACAAATAATGTATATTTACATAGTAGAGTACCTCTTATAGTTTACATTGTAAAAATTACTACATATTATACTTTTCTCAATTTTTAAAAGCTTATATGATGATGACAATTTAACATAGTATAACTTTAATTTTGATTCTACTTTGAATAACAAATTACATATTTTTTTACTATTGAATAAAAAAAAATGGACTAACTTGAATTGCTGGAACAAATTATGGTATACATGTTTCAGAGATAGTAAAGACCTACACAATAATTAAAACCACCTCATTAATATGCATTATGAATATCGCTAAGCTTGTTCAAGAAGTTGCATGTTCATAACATTCCTCTCATATATGTTGTTCAAATGCGGGCTTCGAGCCCTACCAACAATCTAAGAGAAAACTTGGGTGCGCGTTGAGAAAATTATAATATTTTGATGTTGCTATTAAAAGTATATGTTGCTTCGGCCGATATTATTGACCATGTGGAAATCTCTCACGTGATGTTAAATATGTAAGTCTCATAAACATTATGCATATTTATAGAGGGGTATTTCAATTTCATTATTAATTTTTTTATATATCTATAAATATATTTGAGCTATTAGACAATCGAGTCAAGCAGGTCTCTTTCATGGATGCAAGTTGTCAGTTAATTATATTTCGTCTCTTGCATGTGTTTTTAGTTGTCCATAAAAGATACACTTACCTCCAAAGGCCATTGCATGCACTAAAGTGAAAGAGTGATGGGATCTTGTCTATGTTTTTTTTGGTTGTCCATAGAAAGTGAAGTGAAAGAGTGATGGGATCTTGTGTATGTTTTTTTTGTTCTCCATAGAAAGTGAAGTGAAAGAGTGATGGATTTTGTATATGTTTTGTTTTTTTTTATAGAAAATACACTTACCACTAGGGGTCGTTGCATGTAGTGTAGTGAAAGTGTCATATACTTAGTAACCTTTTTCAACTATGGAGATCACATGGTACTCAAATAGCTTACACAATTGAGCATAAATTTGTTTTTTTTCTTCATAATTTACATTATCAATTTACAGCAGAAAATAAAAGTTTGGTCACTCAAATTAACATATGCATATACTATAACATTACAGTTAAATTCTGAAAGGAAAACACTCATACCATGCTAAGCAATCCAATAAATTAGATGTCGACATACCAATAATTAAACAAGATGTAAACATAGATATAAACATGGCATTTCATATACAGTTAGAAACTTATCATTTGATGTCCTCCAACTAGATATAGACAAAGGGTGTTCCTCCTAGCCGTAGGTTCTTTGTTGTACTTAATATTTCTATAGAAAAGGCCACCCCCAAGCTGGGCTATTAGTCCACAAGGGAAAATATTTTCCCAAGGCTTCTACATAACCCAACGCACATGCAACCCCTTGGTATAGAAACCCCCTCCACAGTTGTCCCAATCCTCAATTCTCATTCCCCATCAACCTGCACAATGCAATGAACAAGCCCACTTTTTTGAGCTAATAGTCCCTCAAGCAATCTCCAGTTCCCTTCTAGCGCTCTAACATAGGTTGGATAGGAAGACTTTAAATTAGGACTCTAGGAAACACAATTGTAGGCTAGGTTCCTCTCACATTGGTACACTCCCTTAGCACTAGTTTCCTCGGGGTTAATGGCATGAAAAGGTCTCTCCACCTATGGTAGCTCTGGTCCTCTCTCTCAAGTACCAGTCTCTAGGCAGTCTAAGGCGACGGCAATAATGAGGAGTAATGAATGACTCTCAAACTAAATTCTCACTTTTTATATGCATGGCTTTAGATTGCCATGTGGCTTACCCACATGAGACCACTTCCCCCCTTTTAATCCCCTCTTAAGGTAATTAAAGCATGAATCTTAGTCATGGTTTAATAACTTTGGGTTAAATTTCTAAAGCTAAGGAAATAAGCTAAATCCCCCCAGGATCATTTCCCTTAGTCCACTATCACTTCCCCACTTGTGGAATCATAGTCCCCATCTATTCTTTGCCCTTCTTCATTTGCATCCATCATGGATTTTATATTAATATCAAAATGCACATATTTACAATGTCTTGGTCATCCTGGACCATTTGTTTCCAACTTCTATCCTTTTTGTCAATATATACATATAATTACATTACGGGGTAAAAAATGGGTAGTTACAGAAAGAATGATGGGATTTTATTAGAGGTTTTTGTCTCCTTAGTTTTTTTTAGAAGAGTTTGAACGAACCATGCTGTTGGTGCTTCTATATAGCCTATGGACATGTACATGTTCAACCATATGAATTATATTAAGACTAAAAAAAGAAAATAAATTTCAATTAGCATTTACTCAAGCTTTGACTGATATGAAACCACATTTTTTCTTTTCCTTTTGTAAATCCATCCATGGGAGTCACCTAGTCATGGCATTCACCCACCTATATTTATCTCGAAACCATTCTTTGAATGATTCTCTAGCTCCAACAACCAACTCATTGATGAAATCAAACCACTTTAATTAGTGAGATAAATTGATCATATACAACCCACCCTCTTCGATTTTGGAAATCATTGATAATTGTGGAATTCCAATTTTAGTCTCAGCTAGTAATTCATGCAGGTTAATAGTGTGGGAGCATCCACATCAATACAAGAGTGAGGGCATAGTCATAGGTAGTAGAGGTGAAAACTCACCTTTCTATATTTCCATAACAAACAACACCACTAGTAGTTTACCAAGTTGAGTCTCTAATTGTAGTTTACTCAACAATGCATGCAATAGCAGGGAGATTCAAACTAACATTGCTCCAACTTTAGGGCCTCTCATATTATCCACCTCTTCTCACTTCCATCCATGAAGGAAGAGGGTTGAGAGTGTGAATCAAAGTCAATCTTGGAGTTGATCTTACTAGACATGGGTAACCATTGTAATCTAGCTACTACTTTGAGAAATTTGAAAGTAGTGATATCAAAACTAGATAGACTTAATACTGGCACCATCTTCAGAAGAAAGAGACAACATTGTTGAGATCAAGATTAGAGAAGGTTAGTAAATTTTTAGTTTTCTATCGATATTAAGCCAGAGCATATTAATCAATTGCATACATTGTTTATACCAAGTTTTTTCCTACAACGGATATTTCCTAACCTTGTAAAGCTCATGTCTTTGCACATTGCTCTCCTTAGTTTCAAGGTTTATTTCAGTTCCATCGATATTCCTTGTAGGAATTGTTGGACATGTTGAGCTATGCATGTTTCATCTTTGATCTTTGTTTTGATTTGTGCATGTGTTTTTCTTGCAGGCAAACATAAGAGGAAGCTTGGTCTTTACTTCACACAATCAGAAGATATGTAGGCTTGTATAGATTTAGAATTGTAGTTGTACTTAGAGTTGGAATAGAGAGGCCATGATGGTGGTGAACTTATGAGAGTCGTATGTTACATGTCATGGTTCAACCAATGAGAGGTCGTGGTGGTGGTGAACTTATAAATGAGTCATATGTTGCATGTCATGGTTTAACCAACGACTTGTGAATGAAAAAGTAATGCAGTTTTGTCAATATATTTAATATGTTAGTCTCTCCATAACAGATAAATCTTAGCCGAAAGTAATATGAAATATATTCCAGATTGCTTAAAACACAACATGTGTAGTATTTTAACTTTAGTTATCCAACAAATAAGGTACTCATATTTGGTTTTCGTATCTAAAATGGAAAATGAGTTAGCCCCAAAACCATGAATGTGAATATTTGAATGCACTGCTTTGTTTTGCACACTTATGTCTGATTTTAGACGTCACCTTATGCTATAGATGTTTACTTGGTATTCTAAAATCTATGTTAGAAAGATCCATGTGAATATAAAAACATATATTAACAACAACATCGATAATTCAAATCCTAGATCTTTGGACATAATCATAAGTATGGAGTTAATCCATTCTAACACTTCAATAATGAGAATCATTGACTTTGTATTAGAGCATATGCCCATCATTCAAAGTTGACTAATCTTGAAAGTAAACTAAACCTTTTGATGTTATAGAAATAGATATGGTTTGAGTGCCCATGTCATAAGAGGACTTGTTTGCTTTCACGAAAGTACCATGTCCAAATACTGTTATATATAAATAAATAAATTTGTTTAAAAATGTTTTATCATTCTATCGTTTAATTTATTTAAATTGATATTTAAAAAAAAATATAAATGTTTATGATGCTATAGAAATAATGTTATAGAGATAGATATGGTTTGAGTGCCCAAGTCATAAGAGGACTTGTTTGCTTTCACGAAAGTACCATGTCCAAATACTATTATATATAAATAAATAAATTTGTTTAAAAATGTTTTATCATTCTATCGTTTAATTTTATTTAAATTGATATTTAAAAAAAAAATATAAATGTTTATGATGCTATAATATATTAAGCAACTTTGAAAATTTAATAGAATGCTTGCATATCAAGTTAAATATTAATAACCGATAACTTCCAACACACGGACTAACTCTTTTTTATGTATACACAAACAAACCATATTCATTTTTCTTTATAATCTATTTTAAGTTAGGCTTCATCCAAACTGTACTTAAAAAAGCTATATTTAATTTTCACCCAAAAACCGTGATATTATAATGTATTACAAAACCATGAAAACCTAAGTAAATGTAATTAACCTTACTCCTGAAGTAAACTAATTAAATAGATATCATATTTAAGGAAAATCAATAACAATTCTTAAAGAAGATTTTTATGGGTTAGAAAATTAATAACAATTTCTAAGAAACATTAAATAGATTTAATTGTTTTTATGAAAGCGGTTGTAATTTGTTTATGTAAATGTTATCTAAAATATTAAGAACGAAAAACTAATTGAATGAGATATGGATTGATCTTTCCTCTGGCGGTAATTAATAGATAGATTTGTGTTTAAGATTGATTTATGTTTTTTATTTTTTTATTTTATGAATCAACGTAGATTTTTTTAATAAATATTTATTTGGTTTGAAATTTTTATTTTACGAGCCTATTTTTTATTTGGTTTTATTTTTTGAGTTGACATGATTTTTTAATTATTTTTTATATTTTTTGTAGCATAAGGTTACTTTTTTTTAGTAGCATAATGTTAGTAACGTGACATCACCCCCATACTACGGTTCTTCGCTAAGAGAAAATCCATCTATGATTTTATTTAAATAAAAAGATACAAGTTATGTTCAAAGTGAAATTCGGTGTGATCTTTGATCATGGTAATTTTTAATTTGATGTTACTCTATTACAGGTGTCTGCTATGTTGCATCTTATATTGTGTTTATCACAGATATAATGCCTAAGTTGTTATGTCTTGCGCACCAGGATATATATGGATCGCTCACCCCCTATTATTCTACCCACTACAACATTTTTTTATCTATAGAGTTTTATATAGTTACAATTTTGTTTATTAAACTAATTTTTATGAAAATCTATTTATCTTAAATATAATTGGCTCTGAAATGATGACATAACTCTTGAAATTGGTGCCCTAGCATGGGGCGACACAATATCCTCATCGTTTTTAAATTGACAGTAGATGCATTATGCAGACTTCCCGATATTACAATCGATGCATTGCATGCAGAGAGCGTGGCAAGCTGCATGCCTGTTTTGCTGGGTGATTGTGTTAGTGAGGCAGTGTGAGATGCTATTCCTGGTGGACAGGTTCCCTTGGCCCTCGCAGGTAAGTGTTTTAGTTTTTATCTGCCCATCTATTTCTATGTCAATATATTGCTCCCTGAAAGTTTGATAATCATTGAATAACCAGTGCTTGGCAATTTTAATATTCTTTCTTCAGTACAATACAATTGTTCAGACTGGGGAAACTAACTGGTTCCCTGGAAGTTTGATAAACATGGAGTAACCATTTCTTTGGGATTTTAGTATTTTTTCTTCAGTATATGATATAATTGTTCAGATTGCAGTATTTTTTCTTCTCGTTTTGCATATGTGAATCGTGCTTGTTAAATTCCCTTGGTCGTAGATATGCTTGTTTGTTACACATTGTTCTACAAGTAAACACCACTCTCATTCTTCTTGGCTTGGCTCTGTGATGGTGGATGAAGGGTTCACCCAAGATAGGTTGGGCTTAGCAACTTCGATGCGCTTATAAAAGTCGTGTTAGATGGGTTAAATGACAAACATCTTGCTACATTTGGGATTGTTGTTGCTTCTTTATATTGCATTTTTTATTGCTATTTTGGTAACTCTGACCTCCTTGAATGCAGATAAAATTCCAAACGAGTGGTGAAAGCTCCAGAGAGAAATTTGGGAAGTAGTAGAGAGTGGCTCTGGTTATAGGGCTAACGGGAATTGTTGGAAATAGCTTGGTAGAAATCTTGCCTTTGTATGACATTTCTGGTGGACCTTGGAAAATTTATGGAGTTGTTATAAGGCACAAGCTAGATTGGTCTCCAGATAGTCCAATACAATATGTTCAACGTGATGTTTTAGATAGAGAGCATGCTTTAGAAAAGATCTCACCATTGAAGGATGTGACCCATCTCTTTTGGGTTGTTTGGGTAAGGAGAGAGACAAAGGAGTAGAACTGTGAGGACAATGGAAGAATGTTGAGTAATGTGTTAGATTCCCTCCTGCCTAAAGCAGAGAATTTACAACACATATGTATTCAGATAGGGGGAAACACTACGCTGGCTCATTTGATGCAGTGACCAAGAGTCATGATTTTCAGCTATATGAGTCGCCCTTTTATGAAGAGCTTAGGCAACCTTGGCAATTTTTTTACTACACTCTCGAGGATATTGATTTTGAGGCTACCAAGAAGAAAGAAGTAATAACTTGGTCCATACACAATCCAACTGTCATATTTGGCTTCTCTCCTTGGAACTTAATGAATATCGTAGGCACACTCTATGTTTATGCCGCCATTTGCAAATGTTAGGAGTTTCCTTTCAAATACCTAGGCACCATAATTTCATAAGAACATATTTTTGATGCAGCTGATGCATGCTTGATAGCATTGCATAGAATTTGGGTTGCCACAAATCCTTATGCTAAGAACTAGGCCTTTAATTGTGCTAATGGATACGTGTTTAAATGGAAACGCCTCTAGAGAATAATTGCAGAGAAATTTGATCTGGATCCATTACCATACGAGGGTGCAGGCCTTAGTCCGACTAAGGCTATGAAAGAGAAAGATCCAATATGGGATGCAATTGTCGGAGAAAATAAGCTACACCCAACAAAGATTGAACAAGTTGGAAATTAGTGGTTTGTAGAGTTAATACTAAATTTGCATGTGGAAGGTGTACTTAGCATGAATAAGAGTAAAGAGTATGGTTTCTTTGGGTTTCGAAACACACAAAATTCTATGGGAGAATGGATTGACAAAGTTAGGGAATCTAATATTGTTCCATATGTATGATCGATCTATATGTCTTGAATTAAAACCAAGTAGAGGAATTACTTCCTCTTTCATTTAGAGCTTTCTTTGTGATTCAACTATTAACTTCTCCAGTGGACAATTCATGACATTTTTTCTATATTCTAAAATTTCTAGTTCTGTTCATAATATCATAACATTGTGTGTGTGTTTTTATGTTGAAGTAAAGTTTGTGAGATATGTTTGAAAATTGATTGATATTTGTTGTGGTGTAATCTTGTAATGGATCTGACATTAAGAGATGAATCTCTAGCCTAGTTTTCCATCCAACTTTTCATGCTATTTAGTTCTGGTGCTAAAATCAAGCATTGACAATCTCAATCTTACAGGATTGGCTAAATACATCATCCCGATATTTATCAAGTTATGTAGGCTATCAACATTGAGCAACTAGAGAAACTTGTGTAAGTTCAAGCTGAGGTATTATGATGTCCCCAACCTCTTAATTGGGGGACCATTTTACAGTACCATTTAGTGCCTCGTCACAATATTTTCTAACAACAATTGTTAGTTTTGGCTGCAACTCAGCTTAATTGCTAGTTGTCTTTGAATAATCAAGTAAATGGAAAGCCCATCATTTTGCTCTTCTTGATACACCACCAAATTATGTGCTTGGATAGTAGTATTTTTAGACCAGAGAATAAAGCAATCCTGCGCCAAAAGTAGCTCCTCGACTGTGAATAGATTCCTGCACTTATTTTCTTTCCAACTAGACATGAGAGGTCTTCTTTGCAACTTTAATGATGTTTGTAGATCATACCTAATTGATTATTACACCTCACAAATCCTTGAAAATTACAGTTTAGTCCATTGTTCATGACTATAAATCACCTAACAAGATCATTTAGAGCACGCTTACTTATCGTATCCCATTCTTGGTCTTTGTGTCTTCTATTCAGTTGTGCAATCCGGGGAAAAAGGGAAACAACCGTGGGAAAAAATAGAGTGTTGGATGGATTTATCTTAGTTGGAAAAAAGATAGGGAGAAATAGTAGTATTAACATCGAGGATGTTATCCTATTATTGTTAATTCAATTTTTTTTAAATTGTTTTTTTTGTTTGAGTATGAGATGTCCCCTTCACCCAATCTGACCATCAGGAGGGCACATTAACTGATTTTGGGATTCCAAATTTTCCCCATAACCATAATATGAATTTCATAAACATATAAAATATGTGTGTAGAGACATAAATAAACATGCACAACGGAATTAAACTCTATCCACACACATCTAATCATGCATTTAGCAACATAAACATTTACTACAATAAATAAAACCATTTCATATTCAAATGCATTAGAATACTTTTCTTTATCTTGTTAAAAATACAACATAAGGAGACATTCTCCAAACCAATCTTGTGTAGCCAAGATTGATCCTCCCGTATAGAGGAGATCACTTTGATTGCCTTCCGTGTAAAGGTTATTCCTCCCATATAGAGGTACTTGATCAAAGCAATGATGTTATAAAGTCTCGTTGGACAAGACTCCGGACTTGTGTGTCAAGTCATGATTATCATGTGAACCTTCCGTATAAAGGTATCTATGAGATGGACCTCGTGTATAGAGGTGTACCTTCCGTATAAAGGTCGTGCTTTACTTGTTAAAAACATTTAATGTTGTGTGATTTATTATTAACCATGATCACCAGATTGCTATTAAGTCTCCTTTAGAGATTGATCACCTCTAAAGTGAATTACTTTAGCATATGATAATTTGGTCCGCAATAATATAATATGATCACAACATCCGATAATTCTTCTTAGTATAATGTAATGTGATGGATAATTAAAGTTAGCACATATTGACCATGTAGTGAGAGATAAAGAAATAAAATATAAAGCATAGAGATCAAGAGAATTAAACAATTTCCCATGCAAACATTTCATCTAATTAAAGAGAACTCGAATTGTTAAAGCTTCAATTAAGTATCAATGCTTCAGTTAAAGATATGCCTTAGTTAACTAAAGAACTCACAGTGGTCACTTCAAGTAAATCAATCAACATGATTTCAATTAACTAAGTGTTAAATAAGAAGGACTAGTTAACTAAAGTGTTTTCACTTTAGTTAAACTAAAAGATGACACTTCAGTTAAAGAGAGTTAACTAAGTGACAACAAAGAAGATATAGTTAACTAAATGTTATTGCATGATGAAACTTATGTTAAACTAAAATATGGCACGTGAGTTGTGACACTTGCATGTCGACACTTAAGTTAGCCACCTAACTAAGTGGGCAAGCTTTCAGTTAAGAGGTGATTTCATCGTAAGTGACAATTCAGTGAGATAAAGCATTACATGATAAGTGGGGGGCACCTTTGCATGCAAGATTAATAAATCCAGTTTGAGGGCGAGTTCGTCTTGAAGTTAGAAGTTAAAAATAGAAGAGAAGAATGTATAAACATGTTATACGAGATTGATGAATCCAATGTGAAACGAATTCTCTTCTCCATTGAAAGCAAGGCACTTCTCTTTGTGTAGGGTATTGTTCATGCTTGTTATTGTTGTACTGGGCACACATCCGATTGATCTCTCTTCTTGATTGCTTCTGTATCTTCATCAAGAGTGTTTGGTGATCTCTTATATTCCGAAAGCAATATGCTATGCTGTAAAAGAAAGCATTCTCTACTATCCATTATATTATACTGAGAAGAATTGCTGGGGTTTTTGTTCTCATAACTTTGTGGATTTTCCCTAGGGTATATCTTGTGTTATGGTTGTATGAATTTCATGGATTGAATTGTATCATTTCTTCAAGTATATGCATCTAAAATAATTAAAGATCAAAGCTCAGCCAAATTTCAACATATCCAATGCAGATCCAAGCAACTGGATGTGTAAGAACAATTTTCCACCCAACTATTGGCACTCTGTCCAACATATACTCTTTATGCTGAGAGGCCACCCCCAAGCTGGGCTAAGAGGCCACCGGGACGAGTGAAACACCTACAAGCTTCTATCTCTCAGCCCACAACTCATTCTCCTCTCTATTCTTATCCAAATCCTCATACATAGCTCTACACGGGTCTCACTCATCCCTCACAGCCTTAGTTCCCACAATACCTGCCCCACACAACACCCTTTCTTGCTTAGGCATCCCCTTCACCAATCCATGGTTCTCTTGGGTGATCCATCTTGATGGGTGTTTCTAGTGTGTGCATAGAAGGAGACCAACCTGCTATATGCTATTGTAGAATCACCTGCAGCCTTAATTCATGGCTTTTCAAGCATCTATGAGCAACAAAACTCAATGGGAAATGGTTCCTAGCTTGCCCAACCTCTCTACTCACCTACAACTGTCTATTTTCCTTTCCAAATTTGTAGCTCTCTCTCCAAATTTGAATTTCTGGGTTCAAAATAGTTTGGTAAGGTCTTGGAAAACAATGGAGAGCTCTACATAGTCTAAATATGCATGTAGGAATGAGAGAATGAAGGTTGACTCCAAGGGATATGAGAAAATGGTGAAAAGAAAACTGACATAGCTTCTGACTATAGAAGAAAGGACTCCAAGTAGCTGCAGAATGAATTCTATCACGACAGAACTGACATAAAAGTGCAGTCATCCCCATGCTTCAATAACTACATGAGGTGACTTTTCCCGCCAACCTCACACATGCTTTCGATGATTGAAAAATAGTAAAAAAAATGAGATAATTGGCTTATTCACATCACATGGCAGAATTTGGATGAGTTCTAAGGTTGACACTTGGCAGCAAGGATTTAGTATCCCATAGACCCCCTTCTTCTTCCCCTATGGTGAAATCATAGCCCCTTTGGTTCTCTTTACACAACCATTCTTGGAACATTTTATTATTTATGCACATAATATTTACATATATTATAAATCAGCACGACAAGACAACCATATAGTCCAAATAACAATATTCACATCACACATGCCTAGCCATTCACTAGTTGGGCCTTGGCCTTGAGCTCCGCTCTAGGAATCCATACTAGCATATTTACATCATTTGGGTTAAATACATTCCAAAACAAAACTGGGGGTATTACAGAGTAGTATCTTATTATGTCAGTTCACGCCATAAATATTTCAAAAATCTGATTTAAATTGAATTTTTTGGTTTGACATAATATCATTTATGTCAACCGACAACATAAAGATTTCAAAGATCTTATTGAGGAAAATTGAGCTCCAAGGATATCAGTATTGAAAAATTTGTACCCTAATTGAGTGAGAGTGGTTTTCAATTATTTTCTTCAACTAAATTTAAACCTTTTTTAGAGGCACACTTTCTTATTTAAATTGTTTTTTTTGTTTGTCAATTTCAGAAAGATCTTATTTAGGAAAATTGAGCTCCAAGGATGTCAAGATAGGGTTCACATGCTGATTTTTCAAATTTCAAAAAAATCTAATTTGCAATGGTGTAGGACATTGCCACCTCGTGGCTCTTGTTTACTTTCATTGTTAAAAGGATTTCCAAGGGTTTGCCTTTCATATTGAAAATTAACAAAGTAAGAATTTTTATATTTTTTGTATTAACCAGGGGTTTGTTCAATTAATTAAGTGAAATTATATTTATAATCTGAGGTCGTTAAATATTAAAAAACTTTTTTTATTAAAATTTATAACATATTTAGGTTATGTATAAAAATAACAATGCAAGCATAAAATGTCCACGAGGCGTATAATAAACGATGAATAGGTGTACTGTTAAGGCACTCCTTGTGTAAGGTCATCAGTTCAAAATTCCATGGGTACGAGCCTTACAAAAAAACAAATCCTTAAAAAAAACAAATTCAAGCAAAAAATAATAAATATGAGTATAAATGTTTATATAAGAAATCCACACTATCAACAATAATTTGACATGAATTTCATAAATATTTCATTTAGTTATTTTTCTTACTAGCTATTAGATTATTTATAGGTCTTCTCATGTGATGTTCACTTGAAATTTTTACCAAGAATCATTCTATATATTTTCTGACAGACTCCCCTGCTCACTTATCAAACATATACCAACTTTATGAAGCGAACTGGGACTCACATGGTCAAACACGTTTATCCTTTAGACATGTTCCAATGGACCGCAAGAATCCTGTGTAATCTTGTATTTATATATGACTTGTTGCATCCAAGAAAATCACTGACACGTAGAAACTAGACGTGCATTTCAATAGTGAATCCCTCTATACATTCGTCCCACTCCTCTTCATCTCACATCAACGCATGGGAATTCATCATTTGGAATTATGACTACACAAATTTCCCTTCTCAATTCATCTCCTCCAACTTTGGAGCGAGGATTGTGGTCTCTAATATTTTTTAGGGAGCTAGTAAATCTTAGATAAATATAAAGAAGAGGACATGAGGTATATGCAACTTGACAAGCTTGTAGGTCATTCGTAGGACATGTTTTAGTATGAAAGTACTACTTAATGATTTGTCTTGGTTACCGTTTCTTCTTTCTCTTCCTCCTTGGCCTTTGATGTTATCTCTTATACTTTCCATGCTTCCTCATGACAAAAAAAAGTGCACTAGGTTGGGTCTTCCTTTGCTATGGAATAAACTGCTTGTAAGTAAACAAAGTATCGATTTGGCATGTAGTGTATGTCAATTGTTAAGAGCATCATGGTTCAAACTTGTTCTAATTGAAACTCATATTGAAAAATTCTTGTGCAAGTTTAGTTTAGTGGTAATTTTTGGTCTACGAACATTTTTTGGTGCTATCACTATTTTGAGAACACTTACACTAGAAATATTGAGCCCAAGAAATGGGGCCTCTTGTCTTGCATATTTACAATAGAAGTCAATAAAGGTATGGATGACTATAACAACAAAAGGTGCCCAACACATTTTTTATCAATTCATAAGCAACGAGGAGTCCAAATGGATTTTCCAAAGTCACTGTTTATTTTGCTTCATGGATACATGAAGATAGTTTTTTATAACTCCCATAGCTCGATACTCGTTGAAATGGAGGAGATTCCCTTTGAAAGGTCCTAGGAAGGACCCACTCTGATATGCTGAAAAGTTAGGCAAATAATGAAGCATTTGCAATTTCTAAACCTAATGTATGATGCAAGAATACCAAATTGTGTTTCAATGAATGCTTACATTGGAGGGATGAGTAAGATATATTTCAAAACATGAGTTTTTGGTCCATTGGCTTGAGCCATTGTCTGCAATGAGTGCTTCACTCGATGATTTTCCTTCCATAATTTAGAGGGTCACGGATGAGGCCCTCATTGGTTCATTTATACAAAGCGAGTTGGTTTCCTATTAGCCTTTTAACATGCACGTAATGCAACTTTGTGGTGGATTGCGACTTCTCCTTCATACATGCAACTCATGTGTACCCAAAATTTACTATTAATTATGAGGTTAAAAAGGCCGGCCTCAGAGGAAAGGTGCTCACTAATTATTTGAAGGTAATTTATTTTCTACTAGGATTTTAATATGTACGTCCTTCTTGATGGTATCAAGCACAGGTGGGGTTTTGTGAATATTTATAAGAGGCTTGGAGATATGTATCTCTACAACAAAAATGAGCATTGCCAACATTGGGTGGATTATCCTCTAGTATTTTAGTGTGTTAAACTAATTGTGTTGCCTCAAGGGTTGGTTGGTTCAATTACAAGATCAACACATCTACATTTAGCTATCTACAAGGTTGGTCAGCTCCATTCTTAGTTGATGTCTTGCCATAATTTCTACATTCTGTTATTACACTCAAATAATAAAGAAACTTTTGTACAGATTGCAAGGCTTCAGAGTTATGTTAATATACCGCTTGTCCATTGTGGAGATCAACGATGAAGAAGGAGTCATCTGCTAGCAGTTCCAACACCCTACCACCTAATTTATTGGACCTCAAATATGAAGGATTTCCAACCGTTAGCAAAGTATTGTTTCAACTTGTGGAGATTTTTGACTTGCTTAAGGCTCATGTTACTTTGAACAAGATGGGTATATCTTCAAAAAGAGAAGCAACATGATCAATCTAGGCTCTCCAATACAAGCTTCTATTGGTGTTCAGATAAAGGTCATAGGAAAGAAGCTTATGCATAGTCTCATATTGTGCTTTCTTGTTGGATGTTATTCCTAGATTCCTTCATCAAGTGAGATATAATAATATCTATTCATTGTGAAACAATAAAGAGACGCTTGAGTAATAGGAAATTGATTCTCGCCTCTACCATAGCTATGAAACTAGGATAATTTCTAAACTAGGCTATTTGAAAGGGGTTGGAAGAGGGGAGACGTGCTCTAGCATGTTTTTCCCAATCAAAGGTGGTGTGATATTGGTGCAATCAAACTCAAGTTTGCAAGAAACTAGGGTGCACCTACCATTTGGATTGTTGGCTCTCTTTTGTATTTCTTCTTCATCGTGTCCAAAAAAAATCCCAAATTCTCATGTGTGTTACCAATTCTCCTACTATCAAGGTATCCTCATTCTCAATGGAATAATATTTATTTTCACTTTGGGAATTATCCCTATTTGAATCACTACTCTTATCTTCATTTGAATCATTATCCTCTTTTCTACATTTCCATTAGGACTCGACATGTTCTACTCCTACTTTAACATCTCCTATCTCAATGCACTCATCTGGCACCTCTCCTCATCCAACACACTCAATGCACTCCTCTAATGCTTTATCTTTTAGAATATCTCCTACTCTTCTACTATCTAATATGTCTTCTTCCCTTTTTCTCAAAATGTCTAATTGAATTTTCTTCTCTCATATCTATATAGCCCCGCTTTCTTCCATTCTTTTGAATCCATCTTTGATATTCTTTCTCCGCTTCCCCTAAACCCCCTTTGACATCATGCACATCTTACACTTCCATTCCGTCTAGTGTTATCTTCATTAACCCTTTCTCTATGAATAATATTTTAATCCACAAAGTATCAACTCTAGTAGCCTTCCTCTTGGTCCTTCCCAAAAATATCTCAATAATCATAAAAGAGGTACTGTATTCGATAGTGAACTCCACTATGTACATTTATTTCATTCGTTTAAACAAATAATTGACCATGCATGTCCAACTATTGTCAATTTTTCTAAGTCTTTCAATCATTTCTTGATCTAAAACTATAGGTTCTTGGTGATGAATTGTATTTTCTCTCTCTATCTTTTTATTGACTCCTATAACAAACTACGAAATTCAGCAAAAATAATTTCATACTTATTTGAATAGATGTACCATGTTTCCACCATTTCGGACCCTTGTGCAAATTTCTTTTTCCTCATGTGCAAATTCAATCTCCCTTTTTGTAATCAAGTCTTCTATCTCTTGATTCAAGGGGTTCCATGACACATCCTTCTTTTCTCACAAAATAATCTATTTTGTCTTGTCAACAAAATCAATTATTGACACTAATATTACACCCTGCATTCAACATGTTGTCTAATAATAACCTATTAGCATCAACATATTCAATACCCCAAAGTGGAGTATGGCCCCCTAAGATACTAACAAAATGATAGAGACAAAATGCATAATATAAAATAAAACATAATACCATTTAAATCAAACATGCAATATTAATCATTAATAGACAAGATTCAACTAGAGATTTAAGAGGGAGAACCACATCACGGTCACAATAATTCCTATAACAATCCATAAGAACAATTTATACAAGGCTTCAAACTCTAACATTATCTTCCTCCATGCATCCATACATAAACAAAATCCAATCCATCCCCATAACTCATAATTACATTGTGATATATAAACACATAGAGTCATTACATTCAATTCAAAACAATTACAACTATCTATTACATGGCTCATTCTACCACACTGACATGCCGTCCCACTAGTTTGATAGCACACTGATCTAGTTGGTGTGCTTGTCTAGTGGGCATATTGACATGAACTACATGTACATACCCAAAATCTTTCAAAATAGGGTGTTAACAAAGTGTTTCACTAAACTAGATTATGATTTAGTATTTTTTTTTAAAGTTGCATAAGTATATTAATTCCAAGAGCGAAAAAATACATCAGAAGTTACATGTTTGTTAGCAATCTGGGGTGGCATGAGGTTGTGAAGCCGCCATCCCAGGTGCTCAAATATGCTGAAAAAACTAAAATTATACCAAAAAAGGCCATAGAGAGTAGACCCGCCCAATTGTAGTTCTGGGTTTGGTTTATATTATACATAACATGCATAATGAAAGTACTAAAAAACAGACAGTAGAGTAAGTTATAACAAAAAAGCTGAGTATTACAATAATAACTCGACGCCCTCGCATTTCTTCTAGGAGCTTGCTTCATCATAGTGTGGGTTTGGCGCTTCCTCCACGATGGGGCAGCTCCCAAAGAAGTCTTCAACCATCCCTGGAGAGGGGAAAGTGGGTGACAAGGCCTGGTGCTGCAGCTTGGGGGTGTGAGATTGTTCCCCAATTCCTTGTTGCTAACGTTATGTGGAGGGCCCACAGTGGCAGGCATTGCAGAAGGGAGGGGTTGTAGGGAAGCTTCCAAGGAGGCTTCATTCCCGGGGAGACCTTCTTCAGCTATAGCGGGTGTATCCTTGACCTTCGACCCACCAGTGAGACCTGCATTGCCTTCAATACCCTCTTCCTATTGGATAACATCAAACTCGTTACTGCACCCCAAGGAGAAATTGTCCCAAACCAGACTAGAGTCCATGGCCTCGAGATGCTCTCCCATCTTAACCAGGTTGGTTCCGATGTCCTTGAGTGTGACTTTGTTTGCATTCCAATTCGCCGTCATCTCATCCACAAGGGTTCTCATCATATTTTTAATCAGTCAGTAGTAATTGATATTGCCTCCATGCCGCCCGGAGGCTAGAATGGATGCCACTCTGTGAGCTTCCCAACTGTCAATAAGGCTGCGGGTAGAGGCAGAGATGCTATCGACATACCTGTCCATAGCTACCCAGTCGGAGGTGTTTCTGGCGGGTCTTCCCGTGTCGCACCTGCAACCACCCCTCCTTGGAGTTCCTCTTGGTCTCGTCATGGCGAAAGACGGGCAAAGAGCGACGCGAACCAGAGCAGGAGTAGGAGTAGGAGCAGTGTATACAAATCTTAGTTGAGTCGTAACGCAAACTAAAGCCAGAGTAGGAGCAGTGTATGAAACCATGATGTAGACGCGAAGACAAATGCGATCCAACAAGCCCTCCTTAACCCAACTGGTGGAGTTAATGTTTCTGGCGGTCATCTGGAGAAGGTGATCTTTGCATTGTTTGAAATCTCTCAATGTGTAGAACAACTTTGAAAGGATGTCGACCTTGTCCACATAACCTTCTCCTCCCAAAGGCCATTCATACTTTAAACAGAGTCAAAATGCTACAAGACCCCAAATCACCAAAATAAGACCTACCCCTAAAATAGACCCTACAAATTAAAAACTCCAATTTTTCCCTCAAAAATACCAAAACTAATAACAAATTATACCAAAATTAATAATAAATTATGTAGTAATCCAAATGACTTAAAAATCATTACACAAAATTACCAAAATTAATAACAAATTATATAGTTATCCAAATGACTTAAAGTGTGCAGAATGATAATTGTGGTGAATGTAATTGGAGTTAGTTATTTCTCCAAATTCCAAAAAGATGCAGAAATAAGAGAATTGAGTGTTGAATCCTAACCAAACAAAACAAATGAAATGAAATAAAATAATATATATATATATAAAGAACATAATACTTACACATTTTTTTCCTTCTAAAAAATGAAAGAAATGACAAAACCTACAACTCTGAGTGGTTAAATTGACATTGTTATAATTCAGATTGTGTTTTTTAACCATGAAGAATCGTAACTTCCTTGGGATCACCTTGGCATTGTCATCCATAAATGCTAGTTGATTAAAAAAAGTAGACTTTCAGTTGTCTAAAATGCTAAAATGCTAAAATGCTTCCTACCGAGTTTAAGTCTTGGGCATCAAGAAAATAAGCTTTTAACCAATTAAAAGTTTTAATTCTTAGTGCAAAACCCATTAAAACACATTACATATGTCATAAACATATAATTCTAAAATAAATAAAATGAGAATTTTTTTATATATTAAACATGCAATTATAAAATAAATAAAATGAGAATTTTTTTATATATTAAAAATACATTTATATTAAACACAAGAGTTTCAACACGTATCATTCAAGATTACTGACGGCACCCAAAAAGAACACGATCACGTCATTGATTCCGTCTGCAGACAGCTTTAATTAAAGCAATGGAAAGCACGCCGTTAATCTGTCCATTACACAGTTCAAGATCCCAGATTCCTAAACTCATAAAATAGATTTGATCAGCCAATCCACGGCAGAAAAACTTTACACGCTTCGATCCCGTGACCAATAGAAGGAGCAGCAGAGGTCTTCGTTCCCTAACTACGAGATTCCAGCGAAGACTTTGATCCATCGATAATTTGTTCCGTTTTGGAGGTTTCAGAGCCTCCTCTAAACGCAGTTGCCAGTTCCGTTTTATGTGCTATAAATTCCTGCCCTCTCTGTGAAAATTTGAACGGGAAAGACCGCAAAAAATGATTCTTCTAAAGATGATGCTGTGGATTTTGTTAGCGGCCGTGGAATATGCGGCCGCAGCGCCAGTAAGCGCCTTAGTGAAGTCGCTGCCTGGTTTCGACGGCGAATTTCCTTCTAACCATTACTCAGGGTATGTACACGCTTTGTCCAAGAACATACCACGGAATGATAAACCGGCGTTTCCTTTCTGAAAGGACATAACATGACTTTTTATTGTGCATTGATTTCCATATTGATTTGATATTTTTTTCTCTGTGAATTGGGGGAAAAACTTAATAATCTTATCAAATATATGAAGAAACTACTATGTGCAAAAATCTCGTTTCACATCGTGTGCACGATGTAAATTTTCTTTGCAGTGTGGATAAAAATCATTAAAATATAATTTCTAATCTTTTTAGTAAATTCCTACTTCCGATTGTTTTTCAAAATTTGAAGAAACTACTATCTGCAAATATTTCGTTTCATGTCGTGTGCGCCATGTAAAAATTCTCTGAAAAGTCAAGTTTTGCAGGATGGATACGAATATTTAAGCTACACTTTCTAATGTTTTTAGTATATTTCTACATCCTACCTTTTTTTCATGTCATGTCGTGTGCGAGATGTCAAATTTCTCTGCAAATTCAAGTTTGTAGGGTGGATAAGAATTTTTGAAATATAATTTCTGATCCTTTTAGTATGTATCTGCTTTCTTTTAGTTCACACGTTTTAATGTCTGTATTTTAGTAAATATTATTGAAACTACTAACCCGGTGAAAGCCTAATAGTGCGCAATTCTTATTCCACAATGGCCTAACGAGATTTCTTCTATATAAAGCTAGAAGCTATCCTCTGCATTTATTGACATCTTGACATGTAAAAGTTATAAAAAGCTAAATATCCAAGAAACTAGCTCGATTTGGAAAATGAATCTCTTAGATTAGAGGACCTATAAAGGGATTTTCGTTACATCATTATTATTGTGTGATCAAAATTGTGTTCTGGTAATGTTTCAGATAATTACAATATTTTCGATTTTGAAATGTTAACAGGAATTTTAAATTTTGGCATAATTTTTCCCTTGGCTGGATTTGGAAAGCCACTGTGCAGAATCCAAGTAAAGTTGCGTTACTTATGGCCCATTAGTTCAGAACAGATACTGCTTATTTGACTCGATCAAAGCCTAAATATATAATTTCTCAACAGAAGCTATATGAATAGAGGCTTGAGCAGTATCCATAGCAGGGGTTCAATATAAACTGTTTGACTTGAGCAGTATAATGACGGGGAATATTACAACAGAGCCGATGTTTAAGGCTGTGTCTTCTAATTTTAGTCTTGATCTTGACTTTCATGTTTTTGTGTTCTTTGCTTTTTGAAGTTACCTTACCGTGGACAAATCTCATGGAAAGAAGCTGTTTTACTACTTTGTCACATCCCAAGGAAACCCTACTGAAGACCCTCTCGTTCTATGGTTGAACGGCGGCCCTGGCTGCTCAAGCTTGGATGCTTTCATCTACGAGCATGGTAATTTACATTAGAACATTTCTAAAATAACCTTATAAATTCATCCTTCATGGTAATGCTGAGGTTCACGCAGAGCTTCGTTCACAGGGCCATTCAACTTCAGAAGAGGGGATCAGCCTGGGAGCAAACCAGTTGTTGAATTGAATCCATTTTCCTGGACAAAGGTGATGAACATGCTACAAAGTTTTCCTTTACTTGAATCTCAAGAAAAATAAATCTACAAGGTTATCATGTCAGTGTTGTTCCGAATAATTGCCTTTCATTTTTTCTTGAATTAAATCGGAGTCTTTTCCTGTACCTACATTTGAGCTGGTTAATTTCCTGTATTTTGAATTTTTGAAAGAAATATGCAAAACTGATTAACTTGAAACTCTGTTCGGGCAGATTTCAAGCATCCTCTATCTAGAATCACCAGCAGGGGTCGGATATTCTTACTCAGATACGGAGAATGACTACATCACTGGGGATCTAAATACAGCTTCGGATAACTATAAGTTTCTTCTACAGGTCCGTCTCATTTCCCCTAAAGATTTGAAAGTTTACAGTGTTAAAATGCAAAGCTCTGATTGAAGGCCAACAGGGAATTGGGTCACTCTCACTGTGGTGTTCCCCACTTGTGTGGTTGCTGGCATGGGTATCTAAGGGATGAGCCCACAACCCCACCCACATGGCAATGAGTTTCAAAGGGATGAGAATACGTGCAAGTCTTAGACTTTGGCAACTCCCAAGGGATTTTGGCAGAACAACTATCCTTTCATTTTGGCATCCAAGAATGTCTCTTGAATCATTGCCAAAAAAATGCTTGAATTGAAGAGTAATGTCTCCATGAATGGTATATGACCAGTAGCTGAAATGAATCTATTGTTTTCACTATTGAAGTAGATACATGCATGACTTGCATGGAACAAACCTAACATGAATTAGGAGAACATAATTCATAAAATAAAAGTAAAATTACATTGACTGAGCTGGACATATGGATTTTGTGCTGTCTACTCGTTGGCAAGCCTCAGAGATATGAAACTTATATTGTAATGCAGTGGTTCGAGGAGTACCCAGAATTCGTACACAATCCTTTCTTTATCGCAGGTGAATCGTATGCAGGCGTCTACGTTCCCACTCTTGCCCAGGAAGTGGTCAATGGTATGCTGGAACGGTTCATATATATATAGATATAAATCATCAAGAATTCTATGTTTTTACATTTCCTTTTAACATTACATGTTTTAACTTCTAGATGGATTGTTTTTCCTTCGTTGTACATTTGTTTTCTTTCTTGCAGGTATTGAAGTAGGTGTTGAACCATCTCTGAACTTTAAGGTGAGGGCATGGTTTCAATGCAATGCTTACAAAGTTACATATATCAAACTGCTTTGAGCCTAACCTGAGATCAAACCTTTCTCCCAATCGATCATATTTTGAAAGGTAATTCTTACAACTACATATTGTGACATAATGTCAGGGTTACTTAATTGGAAACGGGGTTACAGATGCGAACTATGATGGCAATGCAATTGTTCCCTTCGTCCATGGCATGGGTCTCATCTCTGATAGCTTGTATGAGGTATTCTTCATCTCTTTTACCTTCAAAGACACGCAGATTAGCATATCTGGTGTGGTTAGAGCCTTGGACCCTCTTTGATAAGGATAAACATTTTCACCATACTACATATGTGGTCGTTTTTCAAATGAATATTATTATACATAGTGATTTATGTCCTAACAGAAGGCTGGAATATATTATTTAACTAGTCTTAGACTCTTACATTTGAAGATTATTTTTCCTTACAAATTCTCCTTATCTAAGACTTATCAATAAACTAATATTACTGACTGTTTTAATTGGAATCTTAAAACACTTGTCGGAATGTTTATTCGAAAGCACTCTCTGCGAACAACCAAAGCCCTCTCTTTTGTCTTGTTCCTTTTTATACCAAGTGTCTCGTTTCTCCCGGAAGATTTCCGTTGTGCCGGCTTTTAGGTATAGAATTCTTCCTGAAAGGGTGTACTTGACAAATCCCGGAAATCATCGGTCTCAACTGTTTTCCTTATTGACCAACTGCCTGAACTTCACGGTTGCACTTCTATATATTAAAGTCTTCCATCTTTGTGCTGGGATAACTAATCTTTGCTTCTGAAGGCAATCTGTCTACTTCTTATTGTCATTTTCAGAGATTTCTTAGTTAGGAACTATGTTTTAGGATTTCGTATGGTGAGACACTGAGATCTTATACCTTAGTGGGGTAATTCTTGCAGGAAGTTAAAGAGGCTTGCAATGGAAATTACTGGAATGCAACAAGCTCTCTTTGCCAGTCCAAATTGGGGGCTGTACATCAGGTTTAATATGCTAAAGCTCTACCACTTTTGAATGTTTGCAAATCATAGTTTGCCAACTAATTATTTTCTTGTTGATAGGCTGTTTCTAAGCTCAATACGTACGATGTTCTTGAGCCCTGCTATCACAGTCCTGATATCCAAGAAGTTGTGACTATTCAAGAAAAATTACCTGAAAGTTACAAGAGTTTAGGTGTTACTGACCGACCATTTCCAGTGAGAAGAAGAATGTTTGGCCGTGCTTGGCCCATGTGGTCACCTATTAAAGATGGCAAAGTTCCTATGTGGCCACACCTAGGAGCTCAACACTTGATTTGCATGGTAAGTAGTATTCCTTGAAAGTAAATTTGGGTACAATTTAATAATACAATGATTTACTGTCCATCCCTTACCGAAGGAAGGATACAACTTAATCTAAGAGTTGCTAAAACAATGGCAATCAGATGCAATTTAGTGAAGAAAAAGGAAGAAAAAATCCTTCTTTCAACCTATTAACCCTCTTCTTCTCCTCTCATCACTAAAAATGTATCTTCTGCTCCCTTTGCATTAGAGCAACTTAATGCATTTTTAATTCAAAGTGGATCTTAGGATGAAAGTATATTTTACTAGAAACTAAACTAAAAGCATTTATAGAACAACTACGGGTTCACTCCATGAAGGTTTAAAGAACATTGTTTTTAAAGTTTTTATGCATTCAGAAACCTAATATTTGCCACCTAGATGCAGCTGTATCCCCAACAAAGGTAAATTCAAATATATGGAGTTTAAGAAAATTGAATATTATGATAAGCCATGTGATGATGTGGTGCGTGCACTTTGGTGAGCAGGATACCCAGGTTGCCCATATATGGTGTAATGATCCGTTAGTGAGAGAAGCTATTCATGCTGAATCGGTATGAAACACTTCTATATTAATGGGGACACCCATTTTATTTATGTAATACAGTTTTGATGTTTTTTGCGTTTTGGTTGAAAAGTAGTATTCAATATTCACATTAATGCTACAATATGATTACAAATTGCCTCCTGCTGTAAGTTATAATGTTATTTACTGTTGTAGTAGAGTGAACTTATAAATGATCTGGCTGTAACTATCGAAGAATTGAAGGCCAAACATATTCGCTATTTAAGATAAAGAAGGAGGGATTCAGTTACGCTGATTCCTCTTTGGGGTCTAGTCATATGTTTTAAGCTTTCCTTCTTTTGGGATTCATATCTGGTGAAAATGTGCTTACACTATTCATTTTCTTCGATGATTACTTAGCTTAGGCAATATCTTTACTAGGACCAGGTGTTATTGAGTTCCCTTACGACATGTTGTGGCACCGTTGCAGGAAAACACAAGTGGGAAATGGCAGGTATGCGCAGACCGCCTTACTTATACTCACGATGCTGGAAGCATGATTAAATACCACAGGAATCTCACCACCAAAGGATATCGCTCACTGATCTTCAGGTACAGCTGAGTCTTAATGCAACATCTCGGACCCTTTTGCTTTGGGCAGAGCCCCCATAGTTTTTGAATAAACAATGGATTACCCATATAGTTTTGATATACATTTGATTATCACTTCATTGGATTCGCCATTTGTTCCTTAAAAAATGACTTGCCATGTGATGACAGCGGTGATCATGATATGTGTGTGCCTTTCACGGGAAGTGAAGCATGGACAAGATCAATGGGATACAGAATAATTGATGAATGGCGTCCTTGGTTTGTTGGTGACCAAGTTGCTGGGTAAGACTGCATCTCACCTACCATTTTTCATCCATTTCTGTTTAAACATGGAAGATTCAGTCTATGATTTATTCACTTTGACAATTGTGTGCAGATATACTCAGGGGTACGACCATAACTTAACTTTTGCTACAATTAAGGTCAACATCTACCATCCTACACCCTACATTTCCTAATTCCAAAATATATATATATATATTTGAAGTATTGAATCTTTAGCAGTTGAGCTACTAAGATCTTAGACTGATCTGTTTTTCCATGAACGAGGTTGATAACGTTTGTTAATGTACAGGGCTCTGGCCACACGGTTCCAGAATACAAGCCTCGGGAAGCATTTGCTTTCTATCAACGCTGGCTTAGCGGGGAGCCTCTTTAGGGAAGCTATCAGTTCTCGTATTCTTGAACATTCAATGATTCATAAGTTGTCTGTGGGACGATATCTTGAAAATTTAATTTAATCCTTTTTTATAATGGTTACAATGACTACTATAAATTTTCACATTACTGCTGTTTTGGCCATGCTCTGATTCAGGATTGTAATATATTAACTAAACATTATCAGTTGCAAAATTTAGATAGAATTCAATGTCACAGGTTTGGTTCCATTGGAAATTCGTTTTATCACAGATACAAAAGCTGCCGTCTCATTCACATCATTTAAATAATAACAAGAGGCCAAAACTGCTTCACCTAGGTTAATACCTGAAAACAACTACAAAGCCAATATACTTCTGGACAAATCTTCCTAATCACAGTACCAGACTCAACCTGAAATAAGTTTTAACCGAAACCGTGGTATCCAGAGACCAAACTAATAGCTTATGATTGGCCCTTAACAGACATCAGACTTCAAGCCACTCTTTAAAAAGCATCTAGGGATCGCCACGCACTGTGAGCTGCATGACTACAGGAGTTTATACGTCTTGCATGGGGCCTTAATTGTTTTTCTAACATGATAAGAGCATAGCATGTCAAAAATCTTGTTAGGCAAGAAAACAATAATTTGTCTCACATCAATGAGCAGTCGATCACTTTTAATCTTCCAGGGACATATGGCATGATATTAAATTGGCTAGTTTTATCCCAGAAGTTTGAGACCATCCATTACAGTTTCCAAGTAGGTATGCTCGAGGAAAGTCACAAGAAGAGTATACTCTCCCACTTGCATGACTGAGAGATCTAAAATGGCAGTAGTTACAATTATAGAAGCAGTCAGGTTACAGAAGTAGAATAACAAAAGTAGAATAGTATGCACAGAAATTATAGAGGTAGTCAGCTTAGTCTTAACCTTTAACATCCCAACAAGCTTGGAGTATACAAAGATAGAATCTGCAATATGCGTTAAACACTTAGAACAGCTTTAATTGGAATGTCTAAGTGTAATATCATGTTTTGATTATTGAATTGTAAAATGTTAAACCATGTATGATGTGGTTTATGTGATCCCAATCAACTATGGTAGGTTGAGTTATAATGACTTCATATTTTAAAAGTATGAAATGCATTATAGATATTTATAGTGCATAGTGCAAAAGTAAATATTAGGTTATTGGATGTTTATGGGTCAGAACAATGACTTAGGATTATGGTGTGGTTGTCATGTTTAAGTGGCGTGTTTATTATATCTATGTATAAGGATGTAAATGTATTAATATTATCCATGAAAGAGGTTGCTAGACCATAAGGGGCCTTGGGTGATTTGACTTTGCCAATTTTTTTGGAGGTGCTACTTTCAAGTCCATGTTTCTTACAATGTGTTGCATAACCAAGGAATTGTAGAAGTGAAGAGTTAAGAAATCTAAGAAGTGGTGTCTAAAGACATTGTTAAAACATTAAAGCACAAGTGAGTACAACCCAACATATTATGATCAAACATAATAACAAAAAACTATCATGTATTACCGTGTTTGATTGCTGGATAGGCTTCATAAGATCATTTATATATACTCCACAGTATAAATAACTTCCTTAGAATGAGGAATATAGTCAAACTTGATCACCTTACGCATGCTAAATCTCTTGTTTTTCTACCTCGACCCATGCACTAGTGAATAAAGTTGGGACCACCTTTTGTTGGCTTGATTGAGTGGTTGGCTGCCTAGTCAACTTCTTTACTTGACCTTCAACTAGTAATTGTCTCTAGAAGTGAGATGAACCTATTATTCCAACATCCCCTCATCATCACAACTCTTTGGAGATTTAGGAGGTGAAATTATTAATGTATACTCCCCCCATATTTGCAGCTTCTTAAAGCCCAAGCATAACCCAATTTTTCACAAGCTTATGTTAATGGCTTCATAAAGATATTAGTGGGCCTCATGTAATAAGCAAGAGACACAATAGTTACTTGTACTAACTATCTCAGATAATGAGCATGAAGCTCCACCTCCTTCATCTTATAGTGAGAAACATGGTTGTCGGCTACTTGTATTGTACTTTGATTTTCACATTACATTATTATTGAGTCTTCAAAGGGAATTAGAGATCACCCATTAGGTTGTGAATCCATATTGCCTTTGTTAACATTAATTGCACTCCTATATTAAGCTTTGGTGGTTATAGATACTACCTTCTGCTTTTTACAATACCAAACTATGGGTCTAAATCCAAGAAGAAACAGATAGCTAGAAGTCAACTTCTTGTCATATCCATCTCTACCACAATCCAAGTAAGTATATCCAACTAACTAGTTCAAATGTAATGCTTTATACAATGATGATAAGTTCCCTTGATATAACAAACCCAAAGTTAGAGATTTCACTCTTTATATGGAAAAATGCAATTCTAAGCAGATGAAAGCTTCATGAGTGTTTTGCAACCTAAAAATATTTCTTCCTCACAATGAATCAAATCCCTGATTAGCTGATATTTGATATTTCATGGATGCTTAGTGATTGCATGGATTTTATGGCTCTTCGACAGTCATGGGGTTCATTTGAACTTCGATAGCTTCATGATGCCTCCTACTTCGAATTAAAGCTTGAAACCCTGTTGTTGAAACTTTACACTCATCACAAAGTCTCTAGCTCTTCGACAGTCATGGGGGTCATTTGGGCTACGATAGCTTCATGATGCTTCCTACTTCAATCTAAAGCTTGAAACCCCTTTATTCAAACCTTACACTCATCACAAAGCCTCTTGTCCATCTTTGGGATCAAGAAAACCCTCAAATAAGTAATGGCAAGCAATTGTAACTCAATTAAAATGAGCACCGATGAAGTCCCTTTATTTTTTTCCTTAGCAAACCATAACTTCTTCGTTTGTCCTCAAACTACCAAAATTATTGTTGCTAAGCATATATAACATTGATATATTTTTAACAAGTGGTCATAAGCCATATTTTTCCTTGAGTTGATGGCTTCATAACTCAAGATGTCCAAATTTCCTCATCTATGAGAATTTTTTTAGTTATCTTTTTCATAGTTGTGGGCCTTGGAGTTGAATTATGTTGATTCACTTGAGTTTATATGCCCCAATATATCTAGGTAATCTCCTTCAAGATTCAAAAACTCAATTTAATGAATCACCAAAAATGTGCACAAAGTGCCATTGGAGGCCAAAGTATGGATTTCATTTAGGTTGTTGCTTTGTTGGAATCAAAGTTTCTTTACACATCTTTCATCCTCGTCATATGGTATTTGATATGAGTACTTGAAGTTGGTGATATATTTAGACATCATGAATTTTAAACCATGATGCAGGCCTTCAAGTGCTAGATGCACCTACAAGTTAACACATGGTAAAATTGTTGCTTTGACTTGAAACTCAATTGAGAGCCTTGTGGTGGCTAGGAATGGGTATGATTGTTATTGGACAATCTACTCGAGCGGACGCGAGCCAGATCTCCCTAGTTCAATGTGAATCTAGAACAAATAAGACAGAACATAGAACTGCTCTCCTAGATCTAGTTAGAGATCAAGTAATAGACGTCTTACCTTCAGATCATAGATCTTCTCCTTCTCGTTGTTGCTCCAAATCTCGTGGTCGTTAGATCTTTAGCTGCAAGACCTGCCAAGACATATGGAAACAATGCAAGCAGTAAAATATGTCTAAACAATAACTAAGCTAAGTAAATAGTTAAGGAAGTAAACTACAAACAATATCAACACGATAACATTTGCGAAAAGAGTTTATATTACTGTATAAAAGAGGGAAAATACAAAGTAGAGAGATGATTACAACCCAAGCCTTAACGCTGCAATCCTCCTCCAACAAGCCAGGCCAATGCCTCCAAAGAAGTATGAGTAGGGATCTCCTAAGCTAATTTCACCAGCATGTAAGTGCTATAGACTTCCTCCCTTTGAAATGGAGAGGGGCCTTGTATTTATAGGACCAAGTGGATAGAGTAGGTTGAGGATCATGGGGAGAGGGCTAAGGGATCCTCCCTTGAGGTTAGGGAATCGTAGGAAAACTCACCTAGGAGTTAGGGATAGATATCCACCTCATCCAACTTCTAGAATTCGCTCGAAAGCTACCTTTATCCCAAATAACCAACTCCGGCGCAGGCTGAATGAAGGAAACCTGCGTCAGGGAAGGGAAGCGCAAGTTGTACAAAGGCACTCTGCGCCACCAGTGTAGGCTGGAAGAATACATTTTGCGTTGACCCTAGTTGGGCACTACTTGCTCAAAGACAATGTGCGCCGACCCAACTAGAAATGTGGACAAAGGGAAACGACTTGCTCTAACTGACTTGCTTGATCACAGGGACTTCAGGGAATCAAGGCATTGAGTTAACAAGGGTGTCATGATGACGATATTTACGTGTAACAGAATGCCCCCCAAAGCATGAAGCTAGTAAAACAAGACAGGTGAAGTGATTTGAAAGATGGATGGCAAGGACTTGCTGGCTGGAGGATGCTGCTACAGTGCAACTGACTTTGAGATACTAGTCTCAGATGACTCACAACATGGTTTCCGACCAATACAATGCAGATCCATGGTAGTAAATACCGACTGAACACAATCATGGCTACTAGACACAATCGTAGATCCATGATGAGATGATAACACAACCACGACCAATACAAGGAGGATCTGTGTAATATGACTCAAACAATCTCCATCGCAACCTGGGTAAAATATGACTTCCCCAGGGTCTTCAAGCTGAACCTGCAATGATACGAATCTAGCCATGTGATTACAATGTTTTGGAGTCGAACATGGTAGAAACCACTTGATTATCGGTCATTGGTGTATACCGTTAACAAGTGCGAGTAAAATCACCATTGATACCAATGATCCCCAAGGTATCATAGTACATATCACCGAGCATGAATAAATGAGTTGAGGTCGAACGCTCAATGAAATATTTCAATCAAGAGTCAATGATGTAAACTCATGTTGAAAGCGAGGTAACCTGCCATTGAGGCATGCAGGTCCAAGGTACTTGATTGGTTTCTAGATTCAATCCTCGGGTGACGTGTTGAAGTCGACAGGGATGAATCTATCGAAGGAGGGCCATGATGAATCCCTCATCAGCGACATGAAACTCGATAACAGATGTTTGGAGTAGATCAGAGGGTAGAGTAATGTGCAAGACTAACTAAAGGTAGACCGACACGGTAGAAGGTGTACTGACTGCAGATGATGAGCAATGAACATATCTTGAACATGGGCATGTCATGACTTGGCAGTATTGACATGACGAGAATGAAACTGACTCCCAATGCAACTGATAGTGGAAAAAATTCTTCGGATGACCCAAAGGAGTGACAAGACTCATGAAATCGGTATGACTTGAAGACAAATGGATTACCCAAGTACTGAATGCAAATGCAGATGAGTGCCATGTTCAAGAGTGACGATGCAATTCCGTAAATAAAGTGTAACACAAAATCTTTCCTTTTTCCCCATCATGACTGATGAGTGCCTCACTTATTTTTTAACGAGCTTGAGGAGGGTAAATAGATGCTCGGTATAGCTCATCTCATAGATGAGTCCAATCCCAAATGTTTTACGAACCTAGGAGAGGAGGGTTCATCCCATGGCGGGCCCTTCAATGTTGAATTTTAATGAGTCCATAAAAGGTAAACTCGACGTCATTTCATGTTTAGGGAGTTTGAAAAGAACTAAAGAAGAATCCAAAGGTCATTTTTCATAAAGTTAGCCTCTTTGCTCGGAAAAGGGTAAAACAACGCGAGAGAGGACTCTTCTAGTCATGATCGGCTGGAGTATTCCTTTTTCATAAGTAGTGCCCCCTGGTCAGAAAAATGGGTAAACTATCACCAAGAAGACGATCATTCAAATATTTTTACAAGCGTGAACGCATCAAGTTCGCTTGGAGATCTTTTCATATTTAGAGAGCCTGAAAAGAGCTTAAAGAAAGACTCCAGGGAGTTTCCTTTTTTGTGGGAGTTTAACGAGCCTGAAAAAGTGATAAAGCATAACTCGGTGACTTATTCTCATCGTTTTACGAGCATGAGAAAGAACAAAGAGTTAGCTCAGTGTCATTAATAATTGAATTTAATGAGCGAAATAATGACAAAAAGACGCTCCATAAGTTGTTTATACCTGAGAATGCGCATGAAAATACCATAACCGCGAAAAATAGGATCAAAGTGGTACTTAACTTCACCTGCAAGCTTAAAGACTATGTCAAAAGTAATTAACCGGGTATAAATGAACCCAACTATAGAAAAATAACCCACATTGGAATAAATTTAAAAAGTAATATGCTCTTTTTCAATATAAATAGGGGTAAATAGTAAAAAGAATTACTATTTGTTTTTTACCAAGTTGGAGAGGTGAATAGTGCCATTTGGAGCAGTTCTTCTTTTGCTGATTTCGGGAGTTGTGATCCATCATTTAAGGTTCTGTCAGCGACAGGTAACCCTAAAATTGTCTCTTTAACTTTCTAGCGGATTAGAATTTGCTTTTTCTTGCATTTAGGTAGGTTTTGGACCCTTTGGGTTGGGGGATTTGCGCTCACGAGTCAGCGCAGGTCGCCCTTTCGGGATCTGCGCCGACGCAGAACCCGAAAGGGTGTTCACCACCAGAGGTGCACTGTCCAGATGGACGTCCTGCGTTGGCGCAAACGATCAACTCAAAACCAAAACCCACTCAAATGCAAACTCTTTTGATGATTGGGAAAAGTTCTAAAGGTGTTAAAATGTCTTCCTTGACAGGTTTGAAGTGAGCACAATGGTTCTTGAGTGGCGAGAATGCGAGCATGAGCTCGATGATATACAAGTAGAAAATGATTTGCAATGTGTTGCCACATTGAGAAAATATGGGATACTCAAGTATTTCCGAGTGCCAGGGATGAGATCCCAAGTACCTTTATTGACACACTTGGTCCAATGCTGGGACCCATGTTAGGAACCCATGTCAACCCTTCTGTTTACTTTGTTAGTATATTGATGTTGGACGCATATGCTTTGTAAGTCGTCCCGTAGTATTTGCTGATCCATAGTTTGTATTATTGTTGTTGGACGCATATGCTTTGTAAGTCGTCTCATAGTAATTGTTGATCCATATTTTGTATTGGCCCATGGTTTGTATTGACACATGGTATTGGCGCCTAGACTTAGTATATAAGTTTGTGTTGAGACCAATGAAGGTACCGTGAAGTTATTTGTATTGAGCTTGCTCAAAGGAGGTTGCCCCCTCGAAGTGGCCTGCGATCAATATAAAAGTGATTCTTAGTTCTATTATTTCTGCTATCTTGTGTGTTTTCATTAATTAATTATTGCAGGTTCATCACATCTGGTATCATAGCACTTTCTTGGGCTCGTTGGGTGGAATTTCTGCCAAATTTTTTTTCGCATCTGTTGCAAGTTCAGATCTGGGAATAATCCCTATCCCCTTAACTGTGGGAAGTATTTGCGCATAAGCCCTAAAACTCACTGTGAAGAGTACCATAGGAACCCCAAAGTAGTTGGCCCATTGAGAGGACCTGCCAGCGAAAAAGGAAACGACCCCTACTTGATTGAGTAGTTCCCACCCGTGAGGTAAACCAAGAGCTGTCATTTGTGGCAAAGCGGTTATCAGTTTTACTTGAGCTGTGGAGTGAGGGGTACTGCCCCAATACGTAAGCCGTCAGAAAACATTGGTGGCCGAGTGAAACCCCTGAACTGTTAGGAAGCCGCACATACCTGGGGTCCATATCTATTTTCAGCTGAATTGTTTCCGATCACTGCCGCGCCGTTTCAGATCCAGCCGTTCAGATCCAACCATTTCAGATCTATTTCAGAGCCATCCGTTTTCGATCCATTCGGCGCCGTTTCAGATCCCTCTGTTTCTGATCATGCTGTTGTAGATCTATCTGTTTTAGATCCCTTCTGCGTCGTAGCTGCTCCATTCTGGGAAAAAAAAAACTTTGTTTTCCTTGTTTTCACTCTGTTTCCCTTTAAACTTCCTTGACACCCCTGTCATCCCATTCTACATATTTCATTCCTGAGGACGCTATCCCAAATTCGACTTGCCAAAGCCCTAAATCCCACATTTGTCTATTTTTAGGGTTTGCCATAACTCCTTTGATTTTCACCCAATCTCCTTCAAATTTCACCACAGAGTTCCTTTCCTAATTCTGCTTCTTTGTCCCTCTCTTCCAAATTTTCTCATTCTTTCACCCCGCTTCTGAAATCCCCATTTTTTGCTTCCCTGTCCATCAGAAAGTGTCCAAAACCTAGTCAAACCCCAATTACCCCTCTGAGTTTTTCCCAAATCCAAATTTCCCTTTACTAAATAAGCTTTTGTTTGTGTTTTTCTATCCATCCCCCCCCCCAAAAAAAAAAATCTCCTAGTTATGGTTGTCACCCGTGTAGGAGCAAAAACCATGGAGGAAGTACTTGCAGCCATCCAAACCAAACTCCAAGATTTGGATGAAAAATTTCTCAGCCTCCATCTTCAGCATTCAGCGATGAACAATAACCGACAGCAAGAATCTTCTGCAGCCAATGGGTTCTCTTCTTCTAGCAATTTCCGTGGTCCGAAGCTTGAATTTCCTTGCTTTAATGGTACTTATCCAACTGGATGGATCTATTGTGCAGAACAATATTTCATTCTGCATAATACTTTTGATGTCCAAAAATTTCCACTTGCATCCTTTCATTTGGAACAGGAAGCCCTTCAATGGTACCGTTGGTACATCAAGGCTCATGTCGAGCCAAAATGGACATATTTTTGCCAACTCCTTTTGCAACAATTTGGTCCTAGTGTTTTTGATGACTTCACTGGAGCACTCATTAAACTTTGTCAAAGTGGCACTATGAGAGAGTATCAGACAGAATTTGAGAAACTAGCCAATCACACTGAAGGATTGTCTGATGAATTCTACAGGAGTTGTTTTATCAGTGGTCTTAAGGATGAAATCCGGTTAGAGGTTAAAATGTTCTGTCCCAACATAATGATGGAAGTCCTAGGGTTGGCTAAGTTGGCAGAAGACAAGATTGCAGCCCAACAACGCTCCAAACCCACTTTTGTTCCCTTCCGAAATATGGGTTCTCCACGACCTCTCATCCTGCCAGCTCCTCGACCAACTCCTATCAAGCATTTGTCTGAAATAGAGATGCAGGCACGCAGAGAAAAAGGGATTTGTTATAATTGTGATGAGAAATTCACTCGGGGACATAGATGTATTCAACAAAAGCTCTATCTCTTGGATATGGATTCCCCGCCTGCCTCTACAATTGGTCAAGAAACTCCAGATACAATGTATGATCAGGTCAACATTCAGGAGCCGTCTATTGACCCCCCATCTTAGGATGAACAACCTGAGATATCTTTCCATGCTTTATCTGGTGTCACCAGCCCCCAAACAATACGGGTCAGGGGTTACTTCAAGAAGCTTCCTCTTACAATACTCATTGATTCTGGTAGCACTCATAACTTCATTGACCCTCGAATCGCCAAACATGGTGATTGTTTTATCCATCCTTGCTCCAACTTTGAAGTCATGGTTGCCAATGGGGGCACCTTACCTTGCAAGGGGAAGTGTCACAATGTGCGTATCTCTCTGGAAGATTATAACCTGCGCTCTGACATGTTTTCCTTGTCCCTAGGTAGATGTGATGTGGTTTTGGGCGTTCAATGGTTACGCACACTTGGCCCCAACTTATGGGATTTTGCTGAACTTTGGATGTAGTTTTCAGTTAATGGGAAACAACACAAATTTAAGGGCTTACGACAAGGGTCTCTCCGCATCATTAGTTCACATCGCCTGGAAAAGATCCTTAAGAATAATTCACATGGTGTCATCGCTCAACTCCATTCCATTCAGATGCACCCATCAATGGTCTCCCTTACTTCCTGGGATAGATATACAGGTGTCCTTGCTGAACCAGTGGGCTTGTCGCCTTCAAGAGACCTTTTCGGTACAAATTTAGCCGCATCTACATCTCAGCAGGAAATGATGGCTATTTTGCATGCAGTACAGAAGTGGCAACCATACCTATTAGGGAATTATTTCTGTATCAAGACTGCTCTCCAGAGTCTGGACAATTTCCTGGCCCAATGGGTCTCCTCCCCAGCACACCTGAAATAGGTTATCCAACTCATGGGTTATACCTATGCGATCACTTACAAGAGGGGTAAGGACAATATGGTGGCAGATGCTCCTTCTCGCACATTTGATGACCCAATTTCTCTTACAGTTATTTCTCTGCTTGTTCCAAATTGGTTGCAATCTATTCAACAGGGCTATCTATTCTATGAACTCCATGCTTCTTCATCAGCAGGGAACTCTGGGTTCCTCAAAATGTATGACCGGGAACAATGTAACTTCTTTTGGCAGGGACTGAAAATGAAAATTCAACAGATGGTGGCTTACTGTGATACTTTCCAGGTCAACAAGGGTGAAACGACACTCCTTTCGGGACTCCTCGAATCCTTTCCCATCCCTACATAGATGTGGACATCTATTTCTATGGATTTCCTAGAAGCGCTCCAGTGGTACAATACCACATCTAAAAGGACACCATATGAAGTAGTTTATGGACAGGAACCGCTAGTTCTTCTTCCATACATGCTCAGTAGCTCCCCAGTTCAGGAAATTGACTCGGTTCTTTGAAACCGCGATCAGATTCTTCTCATTCTGCAGGAAAATCTTCACATGTAAAGAATTCGACTGAAACAACAAGCCGATCAACACCGTTCTGAGCGCACTTTTCACGCAACTGATATGGTCCTTCTTTGTCTACAACCTTCCAAGCAATCCTCCCTGAAACTCAAAAGGCGTTAGTGGGCCGGAATGCAACCCGAGGATGCTACAGGGGAACCACTCCTTCAGATTCTGCATCAATTTCCACATCTAAAGCTTTGAGGACAAAGCTTTTTCTAAGGGAGAGGGGATGTTAGGAATCCATGTCAACCCTTCTATTTACTTTGTTAGTGTATTGATGTTGGACGCATATGCTTTGTAAGTCGTCCCGTAGTATTTGCTGATCCATAGTTTTTATTATTGTTGTTGGACGCATATGCTTTGTAAGTCATCCCGTAGTAATTGTTGATCCAAATTTTATATTGGCCCATGGTTTGTATTGACACATGGTATTGGCGCCTAGACTTAGTATATAAGTTTGTGTTGAGACCAATGAAGGTACCATGAATTTATTTGTATTGAGCTTGCTCAAAGGAGGTTGCCCCCTCGAAGTGGCCTGCGATCAATATAAAAGTGATTCTGAGTTCTGTTATTTCTGCTATCTCGTGTGTTTTCATTAATTAATTATTGTAGGTTCATCACAACCCATTACAGCAGCATTTCTAGATTGGTGAGCACATGCTGACCATAGATGTCGAGGACATCTACTTTTTGACAGGGTTGTCCCGACGAGGAAACCCTGTGTCCTTGACTGGGTCACACGGCGGTGATTGTACAGTAGAGGACATGATCGAGCAGTGGTGTACTCTTGGTACACCGATGACTGGTGGGAATATTCCCATCAAGGATGTCCGGGACCGAGCTCTTCGGACGATACTCTTTACCATTGTGCGGGTGGCTGGCAGCCGATCCGCTCACCTTGCGAGCAAATTGCAAATGATGCATGCCGAGGAGTGCATGAATCCTACCGTGTTTAACTGGTGCGATGGACTTCTCACCAGTCTCAGAGATCAGTTGACCAAGTGCCAGCGTGGGGCGCTCATGTAGTTTGGCTATGGTTTGGTGGTGGTGGCTTTCATGTTGGAGCGGGTGCCACACTTGTGCCCGCAAGTGGATCTTGAGGACCGGGATGCATGGGATCCTCACATGACCAGGTGGGTAGAGGTGATGGATCGCCATGGTGGCGGGGGGTCCCATCATCAGTTTTGGTACAGGTTTTTTTACGTGGTTACAGGGACAGATCCTCATGGTGGAGGATTACCCATACCACGGTACCGACTTCCACCCTGACTTAGTGCTTCCCGAGGGAGCACAGTGGGGTGACATTGGTAAGAAAAACTGCTTGTGTTTTTTCATTTTATGTATTTATAATATTTTTGGAGTAGTGCTGATGACTTTTACATGTTTCTTGCAGATGTGGGTCCAGGGAAACCACTTGGAGTCTCTCACCTTGTACGGAGAAGAGCAATACTGGAGGCGGGTCCTACGGTCCATGATGCTTTGGAGGAGCTAGAGGCAGTCGAGGATAACCTCCAGAGGATGAACCTGGACATCCCAGAGCTGGGTGTCCATGACCTACACCATCTCTATCAGAAGCTGACGGTTGGAGTATTAGTTCGTTTCGGCACGCTGCTCTGGAAGGTGGCGAGGGCCGTAGTCTGCTTCCATGCGCGGCTTGGGGCTTTGAGGCCCAGGGATGCGCTACCTAGGGATTAGGCGCATGTTTTACTTATGTATATACTGAAATATTATGAGCTTCATATTTTGTAGAGATGACTCTTACTGAAAGCTAGCATGCTTCAGACTTTTGTATCAGCACTACCATTTTGTATCGATTTATATATATACAGACACTTCTGGCGGTTTTATACATCTTGTGTTCTATTGGTGATTAATGAGATATTGTTTACATGTTTGCTTATACAATGGATGATTTACATGTTATGTTTTCCTTTATATTTTATGAATATGTTATGTATGTGCAATGTACCAATCTAGAATGAAGTTGGCCATCGAGTCAGCAACTGTATTCATGTCTCGTGGAATGTGCAGGTATTGAATAGATTCAAAGGACCTTTCCAGAAGACAAACTCGTCGAAAGAGATGGAGTAGAGTAGGGTCGTGGATAGCGTAAATCCAGTTAAGATGAGAAACTACTAGTTGTGAATCTAGATGGATGACAACGTGGCTCATACCCAAGGAAAGAGCGTCAATTAAGGTTCCAATCACCGCCTGGTATTCTGCGGTGTTGTTGGTTGTGTATCCTAGACAACTTCCTCCTGAGCTGATAAGCTTGCCGGTGGGAGAGTAAAGTACCCAGGCTGTCGAAGCAAGGTTACGAGTATGCCGGCTAGCGCCGTCCGCGAATCCATAGCCAGTTGCCATCTGCACACGCAGACATAACATGGTATAAGTAGCGAAACAAGATCTAGACACACTAAAATAAAAGCATCACACCACACAAAACACACGCCATGTATAGTATATACAAGGTACTTATGCATGAAATACTTAGGCATAGTACCTCTTCAGGTAGAGCCCATTGCAGGGATCTCCCAAAGATATCCCATCATAGTCCTCTAGCTCGTAGGCTCCCTTCTCCAGAACACGTTTCACTATGTACGGTCCGTGCCACATGGACTTGAACTTTCCTACTCCCAGCTTATCGTGCTTTTGGTCGTATGTGAGGACCAAATCACCCTCATTGAAGGTACGAGGTTTGACAGAACTATCATACTGAGCTTTGATGCGCTTCTTATGTGCCTCATTGGCAAGAGAAGCATCGCGGCGGGTCTCGTCGAGTTTTGCTAGGTAGAGGAAGCGTTCTTCCTCAGCAGTGGTGTTCGGAAGAATTTCAATTGCGAGTCTGAGAGATGGAATCTTACACTCTATTGGTAGGACTGCCTCCAATCCGTGAACTAACTGGAATGGTGTAAATACGGTGGCAGTCTTGATGGAGGTCCGGTATGCCCATAGCGCGGAAAAGAGCATGTTATGCCAGTTTGACTTATGTGTAGCCACCATGCGTTGGATCATGGTTTTCAAGATCTTGTTAATGGCCTCTACTTTTCCATTGGAATGTGGTTAGTAAGGGGTTGAGTTTTCGTGGCGAAAACCCATTATGGCGCTCAATTCGTCTACCATATGGTTTTGGAAATGAGATCCATGGTCGGTAACTATGGCTTGTGGAACTCCAAACCATGAAATGACATGGTTGAACAGGAAGAGTGCGGCGGTTTTTCCGTCTTCGCTGTACGTAGGAATAACCTCGACCCATTTAGTAAAGTAATCCATGGGTACTATGATGTAACCATGCCCCTCGGCCAAGGTAGGATTATAGTGCATGAAATCTATGCCCCATTTCGCAAAGGCGCCCACATAAATAACCAGGTGTAACGGGGCTGGGTGGGAGCGCTTTTTCGTTTGAAAATTTTGGCATGGGGGACATTTTTTAACGGCCTCAATTGAATCTTTAAAGATGGATGGCCAATAATATCCCGTGCGTAGTATCTTTTTGGATGTAGCCATCCCAGAGAGATGACCGCCACAAGCCCCAGAGTGACAGTCATTCAAGACGTGTTCAACCTCCTCGTGTGTCAGACAACGTCGAAGAACATAATCAATACCACGACGATATAGGGTATCTCTAACGATCAAGTAATACTTGGCGTGATGACGGATACGACGATGATCGTCACGAGACAGTTGGGGGTTGAAACATTGGGTTTGAAGATATAAGGTAATATATCCATACCATGGGTTGGACGTGCTGATGAGGAACAACGACTCATCTGGTAGAGAATCATTGGGCTCAGATCCTAAATCAACATTGGGAAGATCACAAATGAGCTCGAAAAACACCAAATACTTCTTAGACTTGGCCTTCTCGAAGAGGAGATCAAATTCCTGAAGTATCACAATCGAACGTGAATACTTTCCCCCAAGTACTTAACGTGTCAGAACGTGGTATATGGGGTTCGAGTCGGTGATAATGGTGGTGGTTCAGAGCAGTATATAATGACGGAACTTTTGGATGGAAATGACTGCCGCGAGAGCGAGTTTCTCGACATGTGAGTAACAAGTTTCAGTGTCAATAAGACCCTTACTGAGGTAATAAATCACATGTTCCTGGGCGTTGTTGTCCTCCTGGACCAGGACCATGGCGATCATGGTGGCAGACGCGACAAGATAAATGATGTAATCCTTGTAGTAATTGGGCGGTTGGAGCACAACGACATGCGTAATGGCATGTTTCAGACTGTCGAAGTATTGTTGTGCTTGATCGTCCCAAATGAACGGGATGTCCTACTTCAGTAATATCATTTAACCCTGTGTCTTCTGAACGGAATTACAGACAAAAAGCCGTAGGTAAGTTTCCTTCCCTTGCAAACTTTGTAGTTCCGTAATGTCAGTAGGAGGTGGGAGAGCGACAATGGCTTCCACCTTCAAGGGATCAATGCGGATCTCGTCTTTCGAAATAATAAAACCTAGGAGGCATCCAGACTCGATGCAGAAAATACACTTGTGAGGGTTCAGACGGATGTTATATCGCCTGCATCTGAGGAATATGACTGTCAGATGATCGATGTGGAACTCACGCTGCTGCGAATGAGCAGGGAGATCATCAAGATAGGGTTCCAAAAAGTCCTCCACATCATGAAAAGCGTACGACATGGCCCGCTGGAATGTGGCACCAACATTTTTGAGACCAAAAGGGATCTTTCAATAAGCAAACGTGCCCCAAGGGAAGATGAAAGCCGTCTTATGTTGGTCGGACTGGTGGATCTCAATTTGGTTGTAACTGGAAAATCCATCCATCAATGAGAAGATGACACTCCCAACACAATTGTCTATGATCTAATTGATGAAGGGAGTGGGGTAGTGGTCCTTAGGACAAGCCTTGTTGAAATCCTGATAATTGAGATAGACACATATGGTTCCCTGCTTCTTAGCCACAAGGACAACATTTGGGACCCACTCTGTTAATGGAACAAGGTAGATGAAACCGACCTTTAAGATATTTTCAATTTCTTCCTTAATCGCCGTAGTTTTTCGAGGGTGTACCAGTCGTAACTTTTGTCGGACAAGTTTAGCATCGGGATAGGTTTTAATCTCATGCGAAACGATAGCAGGATCTATCCCGGGCATTTCCTCGTAGGTCCAAGCAAAAAAGTCGCGGAATTGCTTGAATAAGGTCGTGAAAATGGTGATCTCTTCGGGAGAACAGTTCTGGCCTAAATGAATATGTTCCACGACACCATGGGTAACTGAGATGTCTACCGGTGATCCGCATCGTAGTTGGAAAGTTATCGACGATGATGCAACTTCGACATCGACAAGCAGCGTCAACATGCGACCGAACTTCGACAGATTGTCTCGCTGTCTTCCAGTCGAATGTAATGGTTGAACTATTGAACAGTTCTAACTTCTTTGTAATTGAACGTAATGGGCAGGAACCCAAGCATCTCAGAATTCTATATAAGCATGTATAATATTGTAACATAGCAATCTTATCATGTCTTAGACTTGTTTACAGTAATAGAAGATCAGTTCGCATTCCTGCATATTGTCTATGCGTATTTGTGTTTATCTGTGTAGTGTAATCCTGCTTATTCTTATAGCTTCCGCCATAACAGAGCCAGCTCATTCAGTCGAACTGTTGTCCTCCTTGTGCTTCCTGGACATGACCCGGATCATTGGTATCAAAGTAGACTCAAATCAGAGCATTCAGTTTTCGTGCTTAAGTTTTGCATATACACTTCTCCCGAAGTTACCTGACTTATGCTGGTTCAAACTCACTCGCAATCTCAGCAATCCAAGCAGACGCTACCTCAAAAGATGGAAAAAGAAACAAGCGATAGACATGCAACCGACGAGACAACACAACTTATTGAGCAAGCTCTGGCTTGACAATGACTGAAATGTTCGCCCAGTTCAACAAGATTCTCATGTGATTCGCTTCGACATCTGAAGGATCTTTGATGAGAACTCGGTCTGATAAAATCAGCCCCTTCAAAGTGAAAAAGAATTTGGACATACCGAATCTTGAAGGTAATATTGATGCGGAATCCGTCGACAATTGGGTTCTACAATTGGAATCCTATTACGCTGTGAATCAACTCTCAGAATCTGACAATATCACCATTGCATCCTTAAAGATGTCAACGTCTGTGCACTCCTGGTGGGAGAACCTCTCGACAAAGATGGAGAAAAGCGAAGACCCCAATGACACATGTGATAAATTTGTCGAACACATTTGGAAGGAATTTTACCCGCAGAAATACCTCGAGCAACAGTATAAGAAGTGGCAGCAGCTAAGGAAATGGAAAGACCAATCAGTAACAGAGTACCACTTTCCTTGAGATGGGATCTGGCCAACCTTGGCAACCTGAAAAAAGGGAATTGTGTTCGTCCTTGTATGGCGTACGCGTCGTCCCACAATGGTGTCGCAAGGAAGTGGCTCCTAAACATATGGATGGATGTCTTCGGGTTCTGCTGTCTGCAAGTCGTTCTATTCCAACAACGGTGCATGGTATGGTCGAAGTAGATCAACATTGAATATTGGGTGTAGACCCAGGCATGCAAGAATGTCGAGCTGGAAAGCGTTTTAACCATCTGTCTAAGAATACTGTACGGACCATATCGCAAAGGCTTGAGATTTTTGAATGTGCCTATGAAGCGGTCCTTCTTGAGATGTAACCAGACATTATCCCCAATTTGAAATGAATGAGGAATACGATGCTTGTCGTGTCGGGCCTTATCTTTCTCACTTGCTCTGTGCAACATTTCCCATGCTTACTTCTAGATGTCGCATATCTGATCTTTGAACTTGACTACTTTATCAACTTCTCGCTGGCTGTAGCCGATGTTGCTCGGCTGTGTCGAAGAGCTGATCAAGTCAAAAGGCATTGAGGGTTGAAATATGTAACATACTTCAAATGGACTCTTGCCTGTAGAGCTGTGCTGGATGTATGGAAGACTTTCATCCCATGTGCATTGATGTTGGTGATTGTACATGCGAAACAGTTGTACTACCAATCGATTCACAACTTCCGTCTGTCCATCGGTCTGAGGATGGAAAGCTGTCAACAATGAGAGTCGTGTGTCTAGCAATTGCCAGAGGGTCTTCCAAAATGGGAAGAATGTCTTCCAATAAAAAACAACACATCAAGCAGCTTTTGAACATCTCAAACACAAGCTCTGCACCGCACCAGCACTTGTGTTACTTGATTTGCATCAACCCTTTGAGATTGAGACGAACGCATTGGACTATGCCTTGGGCACAGTGATCACTCAGTATGGTCACCGAGTCGCTTTTCATTCCGATACTTTTAACGACACAGCTAGAAGATACTCGACATACGAAAAAGAACTATATGCCATTGTGCAAGCTATCAAGCAATGGGGGCATTACATCCTTGGAAAGGAAATGTTTATTCTCACTGATCATAAGCCTCTACATTTTGCTTCGACACAATGAAAGTTGTAGAAAAACCGACAACTCAAGTGGATTAGTTACCTACAACATTCCAGTTGGTGATTAAGTATCGAAAAGGTAAAGCTAATTCAGTTGTTGATTTCCTCAATTGACCACCCATTACGCTCCTTTGGACAGTGATGAGTATGAAGGGATACAACACGACCACTTGGACATAGTTGTATGAGGATGACAACGACTTCTCAGCAGTCTACCGACATTTACAGACTAACAAGTCGTCGACCTCAGACTCCGACTATTTCCTGAAAGATACCTTGCTATACAAGCTTGGATAGCTTTGTGTACCAACTGGTGGGCACCAACAACAGCTCATCTGGGACACGTACTACAGCAAGACTGCAGGACACTTTGGAGTAGAAAAGACACTTGATATTCTGTAGAAGTATTTCTTCTGGCCTACACTTAAATCCGAGGTCAACCAGTACATTTGATCATGCGTGGTTTGTGCCATTGCTAAGACACCTAATCGACAACAGGGATTGTACACACCTCTACTAGTTCCTGTTCGACCATGGGAATCTATTTCTATGGACTACTTGATGGGTTATCCTACTACCAGACATTAGCATGACATGATATTAGTAGTAGTCGATTGATTTTCCAATATGGCCATTCTCATACCATGTAATAAGACCACGACAGTGTAGCAGACCGCTCAACTCTTCTTTACACATGTTTGGAAACACTATGGTTTACCAATGACCATTATTTCTGACCAAGATGCCAGATTCATCATCATCATTTGGAAGACCCTATGGAAATTGCTAGACACACGACTCTCATTGTCGACAACTTTCCATCCTTAGACCGACGGACAGACTGAAGTTGTGAATCGCTTGGTAATACAACTGCTTCACATGTACAATCACCAACATCGACGCACATGGGATGAAAGTCTTCCATACACTCAACACAGCTACAATCGTGCTCAGCACAACTCTACAGGCAAGAGTCCATTTGAAGTCTGTTATGGATTTCAACCCTCAGCGCCTATCGACTTGATCAACTCTTCGACACAGCCGAGCGACACCGACTATAGCCAACGAGAAGTTGATAAAGCAGTCAAATTCAGAGATAAGATATGTGACATCCAGAAGCAAGCACAGGAAATGTTGCACAGAGCAAGCGAGAAATCTAAGGCTCGACACGACAAGCATTGTATTCCTCATTCATTTCAAATTGGGGATAAGGTCTGGTTACATCTCAAGAAGGGGCACTTCACATGCCCATTCAAAAAGCTCAAGCCTTTGCGATATGGCCTGTACAGTATTCTTCGATAGATTGGAGAAAACGATTTCCAGCTCGAAATTCCTGCATGCCTGGGTCTGCACTCAGTATTCAATGTGGATCTACTTCGACCATACCATGCACCCTTGTTGGAACAAAACGACTTGCATACAGCAGAACCTGAAGACATCCATCTAGATTTTCGGGAGCCTCTTCCTTGCGACACCATCGTGGGATGATGAGTACGCCATACAAGGATGAACACAATTCCCTTGTTTCAGGTTTCCAAGGCTGGCCAGATCCCATCTCAAGGAAAGTGGTACTCTGTTACTTAATTGATGGACAAGTTTCCTCACCTTCATGAGCAAACAATGGGGTCCATTATTTCTTAAGGAAGGAGGTATGATCCGCATCGCAAATGGCAAGTCATCGATGATGATGCAACTTCGATAAGTCTCAACTTCGACACGACTTCGACATCGACAAGCAGCGCCGACATGTGACCAATGACTGTCGAACTTCGACAGATTGTCTCTCTGTCTTCCAGTCGAATGTACAGTTGAACTATTGAACCGTTCTAACTTCTTTGTAACTGAACGTAATGGGAATGCACCCAAGCATATTAGAATTCTATGTAAGCATGTATAATATTGTAACATAGCAATATTATCATGTCTTAGACTTGTTTACAGTAATAGAAGATCAGTTCGCATTCCTGCATATTGTCTGTGCATATTTGTGTTTATCTGTGTAGTGTAATCCTGCTTTGCTCATTCTGCTTATTCTTATAGCTTCCGCCATAACAAAGCCGACTCATTCAGTCGAACTGTTGTCCCCCTCGTGCTTCCTGGACACGACCCAGATCAACCGGAATGGTAGGTTCAATGTTTTCCAAGTTGCTCTCCGTGACCGTATGACATGTGAGTATCAGTGATTGGGGGCAAGGATAGACATACAGTGTAAAAATGGTGGTGATGTTGTTCTCTACAGAATCCAATGGGGGTAGGAAAGACGGTCGATGATGGAGGTCTTCCCACAAAGGGTCATCCTCACTCATAATCTCCATGATGGACTCGTCAGAATGAAAAGTACAGAGTAGAGGGTCGGGTAAGGATGACGTCCACTGTAGAGAACATGATGTAGAGGCCACAACCAAGTGGTCCTCTGGTGCTGACTAGATTGCCTCATAAGTAGTTTCAATGGGTGAAAGAGGCATTCTATCTCCAATCAAATGCATGGTGGGTTCATCAGGTATAAGCCATTGATCGGTGGAGTTGGGGAAAGAGGATATCATGTTCACCATGGCAACATGATGAGGGGGATCCGGGGTTGGAAAAAAACCCATAAGAGATGAGAATTTTATGAGGCTGACCCCCATGCTCTCATATTGCTGTGAAGATTGTCCAAGTAATGGGACATTATCGCCGGGATGAGTAGTGGTGTCTGGTGTACATAAATCCAGTTGGTCGACAGTGACAATTCGACCTTGGTGGGGAATTGCACAATGCGGAAGATAGATGATGCGACAGCAGTCATGACATAAAACCAATTACGACCAAGTAAAAGATTGTAATCCAATGGGGCTGCGACTACTTCCATGTTAATGGTTGCGGTCGTACCCCCAAACTCTACTGCTAAGTTTTGTAATAGCCCATGGGGTTGAAAGCCACGACCGTCAAATGCTTTCAGGGTAGTGGGAGAACGGTTTAACTCGGGAGAACCAATGGCTCTCGAACACCAAATTGACATGACCGAGGTAGAAGCACATCTAGTACAGTACGATGGACATTTTTCCCAGCGAATTTTGTGGCGACTTGAAATGCCAGCTGGTGGGAAATCCTTCGTTTAAAGTACTCAAGTCAAAACATGATTGTGTTCGACGAATCCAGATCGACCACACCAATGTCAGCGAGAAGAGTCTTGTGCTAGTTGGGACGGTTCTGCAAGACCTCTAGCATCGACATGGCACAAGGGGCTTAGGCCAAGTCCTCTACAATGTTGTAGTTCTGAGCTGCCCGAGCATTGGGATTGAAAACGGCTTTTCGAATCGTGCTCTTAGGCAGATGCAACACTGACTCTAAGGAAGGATTCTCAATGGTAAGAGAAGTTGTCGGCACAGTAATATCGGGAATAGAAGTGGAAGCTTTTTAAGTATTACTTCCAACGGGTTCCTTCGTAGGGACTTAGTCGTACGAACGTGTGTTCAAGTTAACCATCTCACTATGCATCATGAGAACATGCATGGTGGAGGATGTGTCTCCGTGTGAGGGAGAGGGTTGAGCAATCATTTGCTGGTTCTGAGTGGGGAAGGGATCATTGAGAACTGCGGGAGTGGGGTTTCCCTTGAGAAACTTCTACACTTCATCAAAGTGGGGAAATTCCTTAGATAAATGGTCGCCACCACATAGTAAAAAATGATACTTCAACTTCCTCTTCTGTTTGGTGTCTTTAGGGGTGGTCTTGGGCTCCTACTGGTTAGAAGATTTCTTGGGTTTACCTTTGTTTTTCTTATTACCACCGAATTTCTGAGGCAAAGCTGATTGAACAGAATTCACCTCTTCGGTGGAGGCAGGAGTGGGTGACTTGGTGGTGCTGCTGCCAGCTTGTGGTGGGGATGGGGAAGAACCCTGGGGGTTCGATGGTCCACCAGTTTGAGTAGAAGGCTGGGAGTTAAGGGAAAAATGATGCCATTGGCTTGAGGTCCCTTGGGTGGTTTTGCAGGGTCATACATAGGGCGGGGTGCGCTAGGAACAATGTCATACACCATGCTAGATTGAGCATAGACCAGGTCTAAGTAATGGGCATGGGCAATATCCTATTCCTCAGTGACGGCCCCCCCCATGGCCACATCTCGAGCTACGATGAGTAAAAGAGACTTCGTAAACCATTTTGCTAAGAGTTGGTCTGGAATAGGAGCCTTAATGAGACGTCATCTCCTCCGCCACTCATGGATATGATCAGAGATATGAGTTGCGGTGGTTTGACGGAGCGAAGTCAAAAGGTCCGTACCAGTTTCGTAGCATATGGGTAACTGGAAATGAGTCAAAAAATACATAGCAAGAGAGCGGAAATCGGGAAAGGAGTGCGGTGGTAATTCAATATACCACTTGGCAGTTGGGCCGGTGAGGGTCCTTTGAAACAACCTTAAACAGATCGAGTCATCCATCAAGGAATTGGATGAGCACCACAGATGGTAGGTTATCACATGGTTTTTCAGGTCCTCACCGGGTTTTCCATCAAATTTGGGAATATCGGAGGGTAACTTGATCGGAATTGGTGGCCAATTGTAGCCGCGTAGGATGGGATCATTCATCAGACGAGACAGGTCGGGTAGGTCCAAAGTAGCCAAAAAGGGCAATTGTTGGTTTAGTTGCAGATACTGATAGTATTGATAAGGCATATACGGACTAGTAGGACCTTGGATCGACTGATTATAAGGTGTCCCCGCTAGGAATTGGCCATATGGGGGTGGGCCTCCAGGTGGTGGACCATAGGTAGGTCCGCCGCCATAATAAGGTGGTCCACCGCCGCGAGGTGTGGGTCCTCCATCACCGGAATAAGGTGGACCTCTAGGTGGGGGTCTTCCGCTGCCACTGGGAGGTGGGTGTCCACCGCCAGAATAGGGTGGGCCATCACCTCCAGAATAAGGTGGGCCTCCTCCATAAGGTGGGGGTACACCACTAACAGAAGGTGGTGGTCCGCTGCCACCACTAAAATAAGGTGGGACACCACCTCCAGAATAAGGTGGGCCGCCTCCATAAGGTGGGGGCCCGCCACTACCAGAAGGTGGGGGCCTGCCACTACCAGAAGGTGGTGGTCCTCCAGGTCCACCAGAATAAGGTGGCCATCCACCACCAGAATGGGGTGGGCCTCCACCTCCGCCAAAAGGTGGAGGTCCACCCCCTCCGCCAGAAGGTGGAGGTCCACCCCCTCCGGAAGGAGGTGGGCCATATGGTGGTGGGGCATGAGGAAAAGTTGGTGGGGGTCCAATTGGTGCAACATTAAAATGTCCCCATGGAGTGTATGAGTTTCCGGGATAAGGTATCCTGTGGAGTACGTTTCCGGGATTAAGTTGTCCCGACATAGGGTTAAGATAACCTGGATACGCTTGACACCATGGTGGTTGGGTTGGGTTGGATGGTCCCCCACCAAGGGGTAATCCCATGGTGGATCCCACAACATGTAAAGAGTTGCCAAGGGAATGACCAATTAGCAGTCCTACACTCGAATTATGGCTAAAAAATGAGGGTTGCAACGTGTTGACCGCTAGTGGATGGTTGAATCATAATAGGTTGTTGACTACTTACTATGGGAGGAACACTACGCGTGATAAAACCGGGAGGTAAGGATTATCCTCCCCATGAGTTTTGGGGTGGGGGAGGGGAAGGTAACGTTCTAGTGGTAGTAGTGGTAGGGGTGTTGGACTGTTGTCCATCAACACTCTGAGTTGCTTGAGGTGTAGAATCGGTCTCCTGATTGAGGGGTGTGCTCGCAGGAAATGAAGGTTGACCAGGTTTGTAAGTGGTCACATTGTGAATGGGTGTCTCCAGTGAAGTAAGTGAAAATGAGCGAATGGGAGTGTATTGAAACATGGGTGTCTCCGGGATGTTTCTTCTCCATGACAGACTCTGGAGACGAAGTTCGTCACCATGCTGGCGTAGTTCGTCCATGAGTTTATAGACTAGATCCATACGCTGGACATGGGAAGACCAGAGATGGGAAGTGTCAGTGTTCGGATCGACAGCCAAGTGGGCCCATTGTTTCCCGAGAGAGGTGTCCCAAAAAGATGCAGATGGGCTGAAAGCTACGGATACAGGGTCATCCTAGGATGTATTTAACCATTCTATGGATCCAAGTTCTCCTGGCATCATGCGGTGAAAGGAAGTGTCCTGTGAAGTGGAAGGTTCTCCCCCTTAAGCCCTTGACGGGTTAGAGGTTGGTGAATCAGGAGGAAACATATTCATTCTAGACTCCATAGTGGAGTTTTCTACTTTAGGCAACACGACCGTAACTTGTGTGGCCATGTTTACCCTCGAAATGACCTCTTGATTAAGGGAGTATTCAGGTGGTAAGTTCAAAATTCTGTGGGACCTTCTCATAGGCTGTTCAGCCAGAATGACTGAACCATAATTTATCCTAAGGGTATACTAAACAAAAGAAAAGCAGTCCAGAAAAATCTACACAAACTAAGGCTGCAAGCAAACTTATGTGATAGGTGTGGATTCAAAATTCTGGAACCTCATTATATTTTCAAGGCTTCGCAACTCACGATATACTCCAGGGTCCAACAGTTATACTTGGCCCAATATTTGAGAGCACTAAACAGGGAGGATTAGGACCGTACCCCTGACCATATAACCCGACTACCTGATAGTACGTGCCTAGTAGATCCCCGATTGCTGTTCTTGGTGTATTTCTATGCCAAGACGGCCAAATGGTTAGCTCAGTTGGTTTCATGAATCGTAAGAGTGTCTCCCGATATACGCAATGTACATGGGAGCTCAAATGTGTGTTGGTGCTATGCAATGCACAACCATATGACAAGATCCTTCCTATATATTATCGAGTACGTGAAACACCTTTCGATATAAGTCGAGTACGTGAAGTGCCTTTCGATATACCCTAAGGTTCGTGAAAGAGCCTTCGATATACTGGTTGGTACGTGAAAGAGCTTCGATATACCAGTTGGTATGTGGAAGAACTACAATGCCCCAGGATGCAGTGCAGGGAAATAACAACAGCTGCCATGTTTTAAGACACCGAAACACGTCTCTAACTTAACACACAAGTTACTAAAGATTTTAACCTAGTTCTACTGTTAATTTTATCTGGACGGTTAGGTGAATGCATGAGGTGAGTACATAAACGTAAACATAATGCAATCCCTAACTACATGAAAAATGCACTCTTTCTTTTGATGAAATCTATGTATGGGAAGGATAAATATTTTTCCAATGGTCTCTCAAAATAGTAAATTTCAACAACACTCTCAATCTACCAAAAATGATAATGAAAGCACTCTTTTCGTTTTCCAAACAAAACATGAAAAAATGCAACACATCAAAACCAAATCAAAGTGTTTTTCTTTTTGTCTTTTCAATTAGAATGAACCTAGTGGAATTCTAGCCCCTCTAGTGCTCTTTACACAACCATCTCAGGCCATTGTATTATTTTCCAACATAATATTTACATAACTTTTGAGTTAGGATGACAAGCCAACTACATGGTCCATATAGAGATATTTACATTATACATGCCTACAGATTCACTAGTTGGTTCTTGGCCTTGATCTTTGTATTAGAAATCCAAACTAGCATATTTACATCATTTACATAATTTTATTTAATACATCGCAAGGGTCAAAACTGAGGGTATTACAATCCCCCCCTTGGAATAACATTATCCTCGGCGTTTCCTCAAATCAGAACAAAAACGGATATCCTTTTCTCATGGAATACTCCATCTCCCATGTAACTTCATGCCAACCAAAGTGCTTCCATTGCACATTTACTTGTTCGATGGATTGGTTTCAAAGTAATGCTACTTTCTTATTGAGGATATACAATGTTTCTGTTTGGAACTCACCCTCGGGTTCCACCTGGATCACATCCCAATCAATCACATGGATATGATCATGTACATATTTCTTAAGAAAAGAAACACAAAAAACAATATGATCTTTAGTGGTAGCAGGAAATGCAATTCTATATGTAGCTGATCCTATTTTCTCAAGCACTTCAAATGCCCCCCAATATATTGGTGATAACTTGCACAACTTCCAATCCTCAAGAAACTCTTACTTAGCCTCACTCGGAGGTAAACATGATCCCCAACATTAAATTACCTATGCATTCTATTCTTATCTGCATAGTTTTTTTGTCTAGCTTGGGTTGCTTTCAAATTCTGCTTAATTTGTACAACTTATTGTTTCATTTCCTTAAGCATTTTTTGCTCAAGTACAATTATGTTACTAGATTATCCCAATTCACTAGTTTCCTACACCTTCTACGATACAAATATTCAAATTGACTCATTCCCAATGATGCTTACTACCCATTGTTATATGCAAACTCTACCAAGTGTAGATCATCTTCCCACTTGGATGGTTTATCCATCACATACATCTGAAGCATGTCTTCAATCATTTGATTTACTCTTTCTATTTTCCCATCTATTTGTGGATGGTATGAAGTACTAAAGTTCAATTGTGTACCCAAATATGCAAAAATACTTTTCCAAAAATTAGAAATAAATTTTGCATTTTGATTAGATACAATTGCTTTGGGTAACCCATGAAATTTGAATATTATTTTCATGATTATTGTAGCTATCTCATCAACGTTGTAAGTATATTTAATTGGAACACAATGTGCCACCTTAGATAATTTATCCACCACAACCATGATGAAATCGTGCTTCCTTTAATTAGTTGGAAATCAGGTAATAAAATCCATTGTTACCACTTCCCATTTTGATTCCAGAATTAACAAATTCTGCAAGAAAGTTGTTGGGTGTTGACGTTCAGCCTTCACTTGCTAACATTTCATACATATAGAAATATACTCAACATTGTATTTCTTTAGTCTTGGCCAAAAATATTGCTTCCTTACTGTAGAAATTGTTTTTTGGTATCTTGGGTTATCAAATATGACATTTTATGGATTTCATACATAATAATTCTCCCGAAATCCACAACATTAGGAATATACATTCTATGTTTATAAGAAATAATTCCATCATCCTCCAAATGATAACCTTCATACCTATTTTTCAAATTATGTTGTTGTAATTTATCTTTTTTTTGCACATAATGCTCATCTTCAAAAATAGAGCCAACAATATTTTGCCTCAAATCTGATTGGAAAATGCTAATGGCTTCCAAAAGCATTGCATGCATTTTTCTATCGAGTGCATCAACCACTTTATTTTCTTTCCCCCTTATTTGTTTTATTTCAAAACCAAACTCACATAAAAATTCCATCCAGCTAGATTTCCTTGCATTTAGAGTTGGACGCTCAAACAAATATTTCATACCACATTGGTCTTTTCTAAGCACAAATTTCCTACCCATGAAATTGTGCCTCCACAGTTTAAAGTGTGAACTATGGCAGCAAGCTCTAAATCTTGGGTAACACAATTATTTTCATGGTCCTTTATCTTTCCTAACTCATAGCATACCACATGATTGTCTTGCATAGGAACTCCTCCAATTCCTTGTTTACATGCATTGTTACACACCACAAAATCCTTTTCTAGATTTGCAATTTTCAAAATTGGGGCACTTGTAAGAAGCTTCTTCAATAGGTGGAAGCTTTCTTCAAATTTTTGTGTCCACTCAAATTTTATTCCCTTCTTTTGCAAATAAGTGATGAGGTGTGCAACCTTGTAGAATCCTTCAATGAACCTTCTGTAATAACCATAAAGACCCATTAAAGATCTCATATCCGTTACATTAGTTTGGGTTGGCCAATTCATAATGGCCTCAATATTTTTTGGATCCATTGATATACCCTCCTCTAAAATGATCTGACCCAAATAATGAATTTGCTTTTGATAGAAGTCACATTTTCTTATCTTTGCATATAACTTAACGACTCTCTTAGCACTTGCAAAGCCATTATCAAATGTTGTACATGCTCCTCTTCATTCATAAAATAAATAATAATGTCATATAGAAAAAAAAAACACAAACTTATCCAAGTATTTGTTGAAAACACTATTCATGAGACACATGACTGTAGTTGGTGCATTAGTGAGACCAAATGGAACCACCACAAACTCATAGTGTCCATACATTGTTCTAAAGGATGTCTTGTGGATGCCTTCCTCCTTGATTCCAACTTGATGGTAACTGGACCTCATATCCATCTTTGAAAATACATATTCCCCTCTAATTTGATCAAAGAGATAATCAATTCGAGATAATGAGTACTTATTCTTCATTGTAACTTTATTAAGCTTCCTATAATTAATACATAACCTTGAGAGTTCTATCTTTATTTTCCACAAATAACACTTATGCTCCTCATGGAGACACACTTGGCCAAATGCATTTATTTTCCAATAACTCTTGTAATTGCATTTTCATCTCTAGAGTTAGAGGAGTTTTGAGATATAAAATGGGCATGCTAAGGGAAATAATAAAATAAGAGTTAAAATAATAAAATTAGATATCTGAATTTTGGAGGGGAAAAATAAAACCTACTTTTTCTTATCGTATTTGTGACATATCTTCTTATCGAATTACCCAAATTTCAAGTTTGAGCACTTGTTGGATACTAAATTTAATTCCGCACCCAATGCAAACCTACATGGAAAACGTTTTAGGAACCCACACCATGCAAAATGGAAAATTCAATAAAAAAGCATACTTTTATACATAAAATACACTTTTATTGAATTTTCCGTTCTTTGTGATGTGGGTGCCTTAAAAATAAGAAGTGTGGGTATGCATTGGATGCGGATTTCAATTCTACATCCAATGAGTGCTCAAACTTGAAATTTGGGTAAACTCATAAGAGCTATGTTGAAATAAATTAAAAATAATAGTTTTTACTTTTTCCCTCCATTTGTTTTTTACAAATTTCTATTGGTTCTTATAAAGTGAATTTTGATGTTACTTTTTTGGTTTTGAGGCACATTTTTTACCTCAAAACTACTCTAATGTAGTTCAAGGGTACTCATTCTGTAAGGTGTTGTGGGAACTGGTGCAACTCCTGGAACAAGATAAATTGTGAAATCAATATCCCTATTTGGACGAAGTCATGGTACTTCATCGGGAAACACATCCTTGAATTATTGCAACACATGATAGTCCTCCAACTTGGTAATTTCATTTTTTGTTATACCCAATACATGGAATGCAAAGAATTCACAGCCTTTTCTAAAATACTTCTTTAGCTGCAAGGATAGAATATATGTAATAGAAACCAGTTTGGGAATGCCTTTTACTATCCTCGGGATTCCTTCTTCATCAATGCATTGAAAGGTTTTGTTGTAGAAATCAAGTTTAACTTTATGTGCTTCGAACCAATCCATTCCAATGAGGATATAATAGGAACCAAGTGGAAAAATATTCAGATTTTCCCATGTGAAGTGTCTATCCATTTCTAATGGACATTTCCCCACCACTTCACTAACTTTACTTTTGGTTCAAGTGTCTAGTTGGACCAGCCATGATTTACTATGCTTTGTTTTCATAAAATCACAAATCTCACAAATTTTAGGAACAACATAACTGTTAGTAGATCTAGGGTCAATCAAAATAAAAATAGATTTCATAGCATTCTTACTTTCAACCTCAACCAAAATTGACTGATGGTCTACTTGGCGGTCCTCTAATGCAACATAGATCTTAAGGACATTTCTTGCTACATCACCTACAATTTCAACCTCTTGTATGTTGTGAACATGCTTGGTACTTGTATTTTGATGTGGAAAATTTCTAAGCAAATGGTCCTCTACTTTGCTGATTTTTGAGAGGAGGCTTGGATATCCTCTTTATTTGGTAATCCAGTTAGAAAATGATGAATCTTGACCTTACCATCTATGATTAACTTAAAATACCTCAACAACTGAGTGCAAGAATTTATTGTCATACTCATTCTTGGTCATTTGTCCCAATTTCAACCAATGGAACTCTTTAATTTTTTCATCATAATACCTATCAAAGATGTACTTTTGCTTGAAGTACTTCTTGAATTGCTTTCACACAATATTCCTTTCATTGATCCTCTTAACTTGTCTAAGGTTATCCCACCATATATATGCTCTTCCATTCAAATTAAATATAGCCACCATTGCCTTGATTTTTTTGGAGTAGTCATGGACTTGGAAATACTCCCTCATCCCAAGAAGCCAAGCATCAACTTCTTGACTAGATTTTACTTCACCATCAAAAGTAGGAGGTTTTTCCTTTCAAAATTCTCCATGTGAGTTTTTCTTAAAAGTCTCCTTCCTCTTATTTCTACAATATGAATATCTTGAATCTTCAGTGGAGTCTTTAGATGAAAATGACTAACTAGAAAGATAATTCTAGAGTATATGTCATATCTCTAGAAACCTTCGAGTTATTGGACCTCTTGTGAGAAGACCTCCTTGAGTTAATCCCACGCTTTTCTTATTTCACGAGTGATGCCCATGGTGAATATTCCTCTTAATGTCTATGAATATTTGAAGCATGGGTGCATTCAGCTAGTTTTGTTCCTCCCGAGCTCTGATCAACCTCTCATTATCTACTCTATAACTTTGTAATTCCATTCTTAGACGTGTCATACTTTCTATAATATTTGAGGGATTTAAATGATTTATTTGGCCATTAGATTCTTTCTCTACATTCTCAACATGTATATTTTATCCCAAGGCATCTGTTTCAACCGCATAAGGATCATGTGCAAAATCCATGATGATGGTTTTCTTGGCCCAACCAAGACCAAGGGTTTCCAAATTGCACTATAATAAATGTTTAGCATTAACTATCCCTGATATGATATTGTATATTCAAAAGTATTCATATAAGCACACTTGTTAGCTTCATTACATTCTTCGAAAATCATAAAATTAATTTTCATGCATTATGGGAACTACCCATATTGACAATTTTTGTCAAATTATGACTATAGGAACTTTTCCGTTCAATTTTTAGAAACATATGAATTGTTCTTTTAGAATATGATTATGCACATTTATTCCCCTATGGATAAGTTTTCCAATGACTATAACTATGCCCATTTCTATTTTCTAGGAAAAAAGTTACAACCTTTCAAAATTGCCAATTTTTCCCAATGGATACACTTATCTTGTAGGTGCATTTTGCTTCAGAGATCAACTTCATCCACTTGTAGAATAAAATATAGGGAGAAACATATTTTTTTTTCTATCAAGCGCTAATAATAATCATGACAAGGATTATTAAGAAACTTTCTGATCCTTGATGCTATGCTCCAACCAATTTCTATAATTTTATGGAATTAACTAATTTTAACTTTTGCATCTTCTCCAAACTTTGTTTATTTTCCTTCCTCTATCTCCTAAACCGAGCATTAATCCCGGGAAAACATCCTCTAACAAATTTTTTTCATTTTGATGAGTAGGTAAAATGTCGATTTCATACTTTTTTTGGTCTCGATATCTAGGGTCACTTTTACCTCCTCCAAGTTTTCCAAAATCCCCAAAAGTGCTCCAAAATAGTGGATTTTGGCCTTCCTTTGCACCTAGGATTCAAACCTTTTTGAATTTGGCTATAATATATCATAATTATTTGTGTACCTAGACCACAACGACACCATAACAACTTCATCCCCAATAGATCTCCCATTATTTCATTGTTTATGTGGCTTCAAAAACCACTAATTCAATATCTCTATAAAATTGGAATAGAATGGGTCCATGGCTATCAATTGAAATTATGTAGTATTCCTAATGGAATTAAAATGTCGTAGGTCTCATCTAATTCTTACCTAAAATGCTCATAATATGGCCAAAACAATTTTTAGGCTCCAAACTTGATTTTTTTTATTTTGTTTTTTGTTTTACCTTTCTGTACTAGTGACGTGGCACACTGATTATGTGGCATGAAATGTGTTAGTAGGGTATTGCATGTCATAGCATGTAGATTCCAAATTCCCCACTTATGTAGATGTGGAAGGATCTTATCTCTTTACCGCACCCAATGTCCTTCCTTCTTGCATCCATCAAAAGCATTGTAATGCAAAGGATGAGAAAACCTCTCACATACTTCCCACATTGACCTCTACACTCCGCATCCCACATGCAGATAAAATTTCCCATGGAACTTTCCCGCATTGACCTCCACACTCGAAATCCTGCACGCAAATAAAAAAACTCCTATAGAACTTGCTCTCATTTTCCACCGTGCTCGAAATCCCACATGTCGAGAAAAAATACCATGGAACTTGCCTACATTTACCTCCCTGCTCTGTGTCCCACATGTGGAGAAAACCTCCTGTGAGACTTACTCCTGCATGATGTGTTTTCCACACTCTACATTTCACATGTGGACAAAACCTCTCACCAGACTAACTCTTGCATGACATGTCTTCCACACTTCGCATTCCACATGTTGAGAAAAATTCCCCTGAGACTTAATCCCGCATGACATGTCTTTTGCACTCTGCATTTTGCATGTGGAGAAAACCTCCTGTGAGACTTAGTCTTGCATGACATGTTCGCGACATTAAAGAAGAATCACTTAGTCCCTCTTAGGTGGATGCCACCCATGCAATTGAACCTTGTTGGGTGTTTCCACTTGTACAATGGTACACTCATTATTCCATGTAGTTGATCCACATCATCACCTCTTATCCATGTGGCACTTATGGGCCCACCTCGAAATTTCCAAATTTTCAAATTTTCACAAATATGCAAAATTTCAATTTCACAGTAGCGACTTATTATGAAATTAAACCTTATCTTTCCTCCATTATGGAAATATCTCTTTCACATAACATAATCAATTTTTTATTGATATCTCTGCTATTTATTAGACCCAAAATTCAATATTCATGCCATTACAACTAGCTTCCTTTTTGTGAATTTTCATCACTAGCTCTCATGCTGGTCCTAAAAATAAAATCCGCGCACTTGATCCCATAAATTTATGTGACTTCTTCCTAAACATATAAATTCCATCCCATGCAGTCCCAATGCTGAAACCTTGATCTATGATACCACTCTGTAACATCCCCATCCATCAATTCAACAATAGGAGGGGGTATGTAGGACCCAAGTCCTAAATTGACTAAGTTTAATAATAAATCCATGTTTCCTTCCATTTTCACATTGTTTCAAGTCTCCGTTTTGATTTTCTAACTTATGTTTTTTTTCCATTTCTATGCCTGTAAAATATATCATATTTACATTTACTGGTTTGCTATAAACATATTTACTGTTTTATCTACTTCTAACCATTTCTGTTTGTGCAGGTGTAACAACATATAATTTTTGTTTCCATAACTTGAAATAAAATATGACAAGGGTAGAAATGATCTTTATACCTGTAGGATAAGTACCTATAAATAGCTAGTAGATCCCCCTTTGTTGCTGCTCCCTTTTGTTTCCTTGCTTGTTGTATGTCCTGCTGTAGCCCTGCAATCAAAATCTTCCCAAAACCCTGAAACTCAACCAGCCCAAACTAAGCTGCCACCCTGCCAACAGGAGAGGTCTCACCGACCACCCAGCTCGAAAGGAACCCCTTTGGACCCTTGAGCCCAAACTGATTACAAGCCAACCTGTTATATCCCTTCAGAAAATCTCCAACAAAAACCCCCTTCTCCTCTTCTCTGTAAACTCTATCTCTGCTCCCTAGTTTCCCCAAAATATCCCAAGGTGAAGCGATCCCCCTTTTTCCCCTCACTTCTCGACCTTATGTGCCCCTTTGCCGACTCTCCCCCTGCCATTAATACCCCTATCCCCCCCATTAATGTTTTCCCTCAAAGTCTTTCCTCGAGCCCATCCCCCATGAATCCCATTAATAATTGAAATGTTATAAATGTGTTGGTTGGGTCACCTGCCAACCATCATTTCTCATTCAAATAATTTTTCATCCTTTTAATTCCCCTAATCATTTGTTGATTCATAATTCAATATTTCACAATTTAATTAATATTTTAATTAATTAACTCAAATACAATTTAAAAACTTGTTAAATAATGGCATTAGGTAATGTCTTCCACCACATTCAATAATTTGAACCTTAAAGTATTTACCCTAATCAATACTTATTTATTACTGTAACCTAATTACTTAATTAATCCTAATTATTTGTAATTAATCTAATAATCATTCATGACACTATTACCATTCAACATTACTCTCTTAATTACATTTAAATTGATTAATAATTATTACTAAAGACAATAATAGCCCAATTAACATTAACTAATCACTATTAACACATAATGAACATTAGTCAACAATAATTAACATTATTCCACAATAATTAGTCATTAACTAACTTTATTAACATTAATCGACTTTATTATCATTTAATTAATATTAACCGAATTGACGTTATAATTACAATTTAACATTTTAACCCTTAGTCTTGACTAATTAAATTTATTAACAATCAATCAAGCATTAATAATTAATTGCATTAGTTACTACCTAGGTTAACCATAGTTAGTTTATTAATCAACACTAAATAATTATTAATCGACAATAATTACGTTATTATTCAGTATTATTTCACACAATTTATAAATATGTAGGCGAGTTATGTAAGCGTATCTACTACTTACATACCTCGCGTAAGTACACGAACAATAATAAATCACACCCATCAATCATAATAAAAAAAATTATTGTTCACTGACACATGTTTAACATAGTTTGCAAGGTACAGTGTCTTACCTAACTGCATCTTATTAAGTTACGACAATTCATACATTACTGAGTTACGACACATAACCAATCAAGGGTTTTCCACACACACAGTTAGATCTTATTTTCATCTCGACTTCAATCTACACCTATCTACCTACATCATCTACCTAAATCACAACTAACTTCCACATCCTATCCTTTCCTCTGCTGGACTACCCTGAAGTGTCAAGCCATGACCGGCTCCAGCTAGAACACGTAAATGGAAGTGTCGACTACATCGACCAAACTTCCCCTGCAGGAAACCACCAGTCATCACCACACACCTTGGGGAGTGCGCCGTAGCACAACCCTCCCATGACTTTGGGTTTCGGGGATAAATGGTGGGTAAAGCCTCCACCCTCCTAATGGAACAAGGGACTATGTCTACCCAAAATAACAACAACATTGCACTTGTACTCAGTTTGTCATCGTATAACCAATCTGGACGGTTGAGTTTCCTGAAACCCTACCCCACCCATACATCATAATAAACACCATAATAATAATCATGCGAAAGTAAATAATGCATCACTCGCATACCATTTATCATTCGGATTCCATGTCCCCAAGGCTCTCCCACCTCGTAGGATCCAACTATTACTTAGCCTTTTAACCTGTAAGTTAGTCTCTGACATATAGTCTAGAATATCGTGCATAAATCCTCAACATGTACACATACATTTCAACATAACTTAACAACAATAAATTCATTTATTCGCCATGCACCTGGCATAACATTCATTTATTCAACATATAACTATAATGGTATCCACGTACCCATCATTCAGTAATTTGCATATACCAACATAGATCCATCTTAAACTCATATCTATCAAGCATCGAGAGGGATCCAATTTCTTGAGGTGTATTTCTTTTTTTAAATTTAAACTCAAGAAATTTGATCTTTCTTGATTGATAGATCCGGGTTTAAGTTTTAAGTTTTTATTTAATAAACGAACATTTTTTTAATTACTTTTCATAATATTTTATTTTATGAACCAACATGGATTTTTTAAAAATATTTTCCATAATTTTTTATTTTATGAGTTGACATGAATTTTTTTAATTATTTTGTTACTAACGTTATAACATTATATCACGTTAGAGGATCTCTCCCATACTGGGCTGTAGAGCACCTCGTTTCACTCGGTGCAATGAGACATAATTAACGTACGATACATATCTAAACATGACTATCGATCATAATACTAACATCACACACACACACATCTATCGACAAAATAATAGAACCATATGTCCACAGTGTCGTCAAACCGATGAAGTCTCACAATCAGACAAATACAACATATAATAGTAGTTCAAGTAGTAATGTCAAAATGGGGCGTTACATACACCCACCCTTTAGGAAACTTCATCCCGAAGTTATGGTCAAAATAGTGTGGGATAATCACGATGCATAATCTTTGCATCCTCCCAGGTAGTAGAACTTGGGCTGTACCGGTCCCACTGGACCTTAACCTGGTCCACCAAACAGTTCCTGAGCTGTCTAACCCTGTGGTCCAATATACGTAACGGTTCGACCCTCATGGTCCCCTCGTTCAAAACCTACAATTCCTTCCAATTTATTTTATGAGACTCATCAGCTACATAATGTCGTAAAATGGATACATGAAAAACATTATGAGTTTTGTGCAAATGGGGTGGCAGCGCAAGACGATACGCGACGGGTCCAACCTTCTCTAAAATTTCAAAGGGTCCTATAAATCGTGGCGACAACTTTGTCCCTTTCCCAAACCGGATGGTAATTTTGCTAGGCCTGATGCAGACGAACACTGCATCACCAACCTTATAGTTTCGGTCAACCCTATGCGCATTGGCATAACTCTTATGTCTATCCTGAGCTTCCTTTAATCACTGTCTAATCTGAATAACCTGTTCTTCCATCTCCTGAATCAACTCAAATCCCATAATTACTCGATCCTCTAACCTTTCCCAACTCAATGGTGCCTACATGGTCTTCCATATAACGCTTCTTATGGAGGCATCCCAATTGAGCTATGATAACTGTTGTTGTAAGCAAACTCTACCAAAGGTATGTGTTTTTCCCAATGAGTCTGTTGATCCATGACATACATCCTAAGCATGTCCTCCATCACCTGATTCACTCTTTCTGTTTTCCCATCTATCTTTGGATGGTATGTAGTGCTTAGGTTCAACTGAGTACCTAATGCCGATTGCAAAATTGTCCAAAACTTGGATGTAAACCTGGAATCTCTGTTTGAGATAATCTTCTTGGGAAACCCATGGAGACGTACTACTTCATTTATGAATACAAGAGTCACATCCATGATATCATAGGTCTCCTTAACTGGAATGAAGTGAGCAGTTTTGGCTAGTTTGTCGATGATGACCATAATGGTGTCATGCCTATGAGATGTAAGACACAATCCCACCATGAAGTCCATGGAGATAATATCCCACTTTGACATAAGAATGTCATGTGGTTGTAATAGTCCCGCAGGGTGGTGATGATCAACTTTTACTTGCTGACACTCAAGGCACCTAGCAACGAATTTGACCACGTCGCTTTTCATCCCTGCCCAAAAGAAGATTTGCTTCATGTCCGCATACATCTTATTTACACCCGGGTGTGCACAATACACTGCTTTGTGGGCTTCCTTAAGGATAGTCTCTCTAATATCTCCCTCCTTGAGAATATACATCCTCCCTTGATACCGTAACAAACCATCATATTCCAACTCATAGCCTTCAAACTTAGGTCCCACCAGTTTCCCACTTCGGAGTGCCGATGTGACCTTTAGGTACCAACTATCTCCGATTAGTTGTCCTAATACTCTTTCCCTCAAATCAACCTTCAAAGGTGAAAGAGAAAAAATTCTTGGTTTTCTGCTTAAGGCATTGGCTACCACATTCTCCTTTCCTTTGATATATGAAATCCCAAAATCATACTCACTCATGAATTCACTCCATCGCCTTTTGCTAGCATTCAGGTCTCTCTGAGTGAAGATATACCTCAATATTTGGTGATAAGACTTGAGCTCAAAGGTTCATCCAACAAGGTAATGTCTCCAAATATTCAAAGCTAACATCACTGTAGCCAACTCTAGTTCATGGGTAGGGTAATTCTCTTCATGTGTTTTTAACTTTATCGACGCATAAGCTATTACTCCACCTTCTTGCATCAACACTACATCTAAACCTTTCCTTGAGGCATCTGTGCAAACTGTGAATTCTTTCTCCATATTTGGCACTCGTAGAATCGGTGCAATCGTCAATATTCTTTTCAGCTCGACGAATGCGACATCACACTCATCCGTCCATTCATACCTAGTGCCTTTACATTGTAGGGTAGTTATGGGTTTCGTGATTTTTGAGAAACCCTCAAAAAACCTTATATAATACCTGGCTAACCCAATGAAGCTTCTCACTTCATGCGCATTTCTTGGAACGAGCCAATTCATTATGGTCTTCACCTTCTCAGGGTCAACTGAAATTCCCTCACCGGAAATTATATGCCCTAGATAATGGATCTCCTTCTGATAAAACGAGCACTTGGACAACTTATCGTACAACTTGTGCTCTCTTAAGCATGACAACACTATTCGCAAGTGTTCCTCATGCTCCTTTTCATTCTTGGAGTAGATGAGGATGTCATCCAAGAAGACTTGCACAAACCGATCTAAGCAATTTCGAAACATGCTATTCATGAGACTCATGAATACATCTGGGGCATTATTCAAACCAAATGGTACCACTACAAACTCATAGTGTCCAAACCTTGTTCGAAAAGCAGTCTTAGGTATATCACCTTCCTTAATCCTTAGCTGGTGGTAACCTGATCGTAAGTCGACCTTTGAGAAGACTGTCGCCCGTTTCATTTGATCAAATAGGTCATCTATTTGAGGTATCGGGTACCTATTATTCACCGTGGATCTGTTCAAATCTCGGTAATCGATGCAAATACGTAAGGAACCATCCTTCTTCTTCACAAAAATTACTGGTGCACCCCACGGTGAAATACTTGGTCTTATGAACCCTAGGTCTATCAGTTCCTTCAATTGCATCTACAACTCACAAAATTACGGGGCCGTCATCCTGTATGGTGTCTTTGATGTTGGCTTCGAACCGAGTTTCACCTCAATGGTAAAATCAAGTTCCCTCTTAGGAGGTAACCCAGGTAATTCCTTTGGAAATACATCACTGAATTCGGCTAACACTGGGTACTCATCAAAGGAGGGTCCCTTCTCATTGTTTACCGCTTAGAAAATATATAACTGACATCCCTGTCGCATACGTCGCTTTACGTTCATCGTGGATATGAAACGTAGGGACACCTTCCATTTGATACCCTGGATCTCGATGGCTTCTCCTTTGTCATCAAAGAAAAGAAATTTCTTCCCATAACAGTCCAATAAAGCTCGATGTTCCTCTATCCAATTCATACCTATGATAAGATCATAAGTTCCGAGGGTGGTGATGTACACCTTGACTTGTGTAACACACACCCCGAGATCCACTACGCACTTGTCGACACTAGGTCCTACCGCTTGCTTTACCCCAGAAGCCATTTCGACTAAGTTGAAATCGTCATGCTCGTAGGCTGCCAACCCACATTTTTCTAATACATATGGAGAAATGAAACTATCTGTAGCACGAGGGTCAAACAATATTCTAAGTTTAACATTATTGGTAGTACCTGAAGATTCCACCATAGTGGATTGGTACTCTTCCTGATGGTTGTTTACAGCTGTCGAGATCTGATGCCTACTACCCCCACTCCCCATTGGATCCTTTCCTTCTCGATGCACTCCACTGGATCGTAATTTGGGACAGTTACATTGGTAATGTGGACCTCCACATCACCAACAAGCATCCTGTAATGGAGTGGGAGAGATAACCTGTTCTGACCTCTGAGAGGGGTTCGTCCCCCTGGGACCCCTTCCCTTGCCGACTGATCCTCTAAAAATACTCACACCCTAGTGAGTTCTTGTGGCTAACTGGGGAACTGCCCTTTTTTCCATTGATCTGTCTACCGCTGCAACTCTTGGTGTGCTCTTGTTTCCGTAGGGAGGTGGCCTTGCATACCCTCCCTGAGGGTATCTTCGAGGGGCCTTCCCTACAAACCCTGACTGTTGAGATTTGAATGACCTGATGGGATTTGCACCCAACATCTCCTTTGTGTAACGAGCGCAATCAACCGCTTCGGCAACCGAAGTTGGTTTCCACATCCGTACTTGGGCCCCGATCATGGTATTGATCCCATACACGAAGCACTCAACCTGGCATTCGTCATTGTCCAAGTATGGAACATACTTGACTAATTCCATGAACCTTTCTTCATACTCCTCCACGGATAGATTCCTTTATACTAAGGCATGAAGATCCCCTGCTTGTTCTTCCTGGTAGGATGTGGGTAGGTACTTCCCTTTGAACTTTTCCACAAATAGTTCCCATGGAACCGTGTCTGGTGTAAGGTGTAGCTTCCTTTCTTGGTTCCCCCACCAGTTCAATGTGACCCCATTTAGTTGAAATATTGCAATCTTAGACTTGGACATGGAAGTGTACTCCTGTAAGGTTAAGCAACTGGTCATCTCTTCCAACCAAGACTCTCTCGTATCCCTGCTCGACCCCCTGAAAACTCTGGAAGCCTTATCTTTTGAAGCTCCCTTGTGATATCCTCATGCGGAGGTATCGGTACCGTATTCACTTCTACCACAGTAAATTCCTCCCTTAGTGGAGGGGCCTCCACTTCTACCTCTGAGGTAACAATTCCCCTCTGCAGTCCCTAGAGTTTCTAGTTTATTACTTCCAGCGAGCGCAATATAAGGTTGGTCTCTGGCGATGGTGCCAACACATTTGGCTCAGGTAATTCCGTTGCCTGACCTCGCCCCCGACCTGATTGCGTTCTTACCATGTTTATCCCCGTAACATGATATAATATGATAATTAGCATATGACGACATCAGGACTACGTTACTATTAAACTCAACTTTTAATTCAAAAGGTGCGTCGGACGATTGTTTTTACTCTAAGAGCTATAGTTTTGGGCGTTTCGATTAGGCCATATTGAGGCCACCTGGTACTAAATATACTACAATAGTTCTACGTAAGTCATGTATCGGATTCCACGCAATCCCCATTAAGTCACAACTTAACCCTTCATGAAATTTTAATTATTGTTTACTACCTCGTTTCTTATTAATAACCAATTATTAATGATATTACCGCCTTATTTACCTTAACCCTAACTCCATTAACACTATACTACACTATAATACTAAATTAAACCTTAATTATTAATGTGCATTAATGCCCTTACACTAATCTCATTAATAATTTAATAATAGCATAACGTAAGTTTTTTTTTTTGTTTAAACTAGGGTCGTGTTTATTAAACATATCTATCATGGAGTAGAATCAGTGTCCTAGCGATCAACTCATCATGCTTATCTCTGTGGTGTCTCGTTTTTGAGATTCTGTGTCCGTCTTGCCCCTTCGACAATACGTCGAAGTTTCAGCAAGGAACATTTTCAAGAACAAGATAAACTATTTAGTGTTAATTTAGCTCCCTCTTAGAAAAAAAAACTAATTAGTTTGTCTTAGTTTAACACTAATTAATTAACATGCTAACACTAATTAATTAACACTTACATTAATTAACACTAATTAATTAGCATTTTTTTTATAAAAATAAAAATTTAATTTATAACCTAATTATACATTTACATCAACATTTTACAATTTATTTTTATCGAATTTTTTAGATAATACAAATTTTAGTAAATAAAAAAGAAAACCTAACCTGAACCCATTTACCTTAGCCTAAACTCTTGCCACGCGGCCTACATGAGTCCTCCACCACCATGCACAAAATAATATTATTTTTCTTTATAAATAAGGTTATACCCTAGCGGCAGTCATTTTTTTTCCACGGTTTTCTTTTGGCTGAGCTACTCTGCTCTCGGCGAGGAGCTCTGCAACTCCGACACTGGGAGCGAGCTTGCAACTCAGCCATGGCGTGCTAGCATACCAACCTCTCTCTTGGTCTCTTTCAGGTCTCATAAATTTTATGTGTGTTATTATTTTTCTTTTATGTATTTGATTTAAAAAAAAAAATAGGCCGGTTGCATGCTCGCCGTAGCACAGGCTGCTGGCCGAGCTGCGCCCTGCGAGCTGCTAGCCAGTTGCCATGGCCGCAACTGGTATAAACTTCATGCAATTGTTTTTGTTTGTTTGTTAACACTCCATTTTTTTGTATTTTTTTTTTAAATTTTTCGGCCGGCTGCATGCTCGCCGTAGCACAGGCTACTGGTCGAGCTGCCATGGACACGCCCCGCGGCTGCTGGCCGGCCTTGTCAAAGAAAGCACGAGTTAAATTTAATTGTACTAGAAGCTTATTGGGATATTAGAAATCAAAGACGGTATTATTGAATTTGATGTCTCTCATTGAGAATTTATTTTGCTCAGTTAAGAGAGATTTAGAGACAGTTTCCAAAGATTGATTTACTTATGAAGAAGGTTTTTTTTTTTTTAAATTTATTGACAATAATGCGAGCAGGAATAAGCACAGTGCAATAGACATTAACCTTTGGAGGCAGATGGTTGTTTTGGCATCCCCTAGTAGCCGCTTGCTTGACTACAACTTCAAAAATTAGGGGTTGGTACTGAAGCCACCAACAAAAGAAATGGTGATATTAGGAGACGCATAGAAATCCTTCTAAAGGTTAAGAAGAATATTTCGGATGCTAGCCAGCTTTCCCAAGCTGCTCCCTGCGGGCTGCTGGTCGGGCCGCCATGGCCGCGCCTCCATGGTCGTGCCTTGCGAGCTGCAGGCCAGGCTGCCATGGCCGCAACTCTGCTATAGGCCATCCCTACCCAGGACGCAAGCCTCGAGGGCTGCTGGCCAGGAAGGCATGGCCGCAACTAGCTACTGGCCGGTCGCCAAGGGTCGCAGCACTAGCTACTGGCTGGGCCGCGCCAGGATGCAAGCCATATGGCTGCTCGCCGACTGCCCATGGCCATAGTTGCGCCCTAATTTTACATTATGTTTTATATATTAAAAAAAATAAAAATAAAAATTTAACCATGTATTTTGTATATAAATCTAATATTTTTTTTATAGCATTTAATTTTTTCTTTTGTATTTCTTTTATAGATATATATATAGTTAGTTAGTTTTTTTTTAAAATCCTTGGTTTATATATACATATAAAAAAGATTTTTTTTTAAAAATAATTTTATATATATATATGTATTATATATATAATTTTTTTTTTCTCTATTGGTGTAAATTTTTTTTTCTCCACATATATATATAAGTATAGTTCACCCTTACTCTGAACTATACTTATATAAGTATAGTTCTTCTCCTTATAAGTATAGTATATATATATATTTTTTCTAAAACCCTATTGTGTTTCTATAAAATTTTGCATTTGTTACAGTAATTCTCTATTGTTTCACTTTTGCAGGTGTAAAATTTTCCCAAGACTTCTAACACAAAGTTGCTTGACACTCGTTTGCTGTTATGCACATAATTTTTATTTATTTATTTATGTCATGCTAATTCTCTCAGTAATCAGCAAGTGTAATTCTTCTTCTTCTTCTTCTTTTTTTTTTCCTGTTTTTCTTGTTTAATGTAGTGATCCCTCTGGTTCCAGATTTGGAACCATGGCTCTGATACCATGTGTAGGACCCAAGTCCAAAATGTCCTAAGTTTAATAATAAATCCATGTTTCCTTCCGTTTTCACAATGTTTCAAGTCTCCGTTTTGATTTTCTAACTTATGTTTTTTTTCCATTTCTATGCCTGTAAAATATATCAGATTTACATTTACTGGTTTGCTATAAACATATTTACTGTTTTATCTACTTCTAACCATTTATTTTTGTGCAGGTGTAACAACATATAATTTTTGTTTGCATAACTTAAAATAAAATATGACAAGGGTAGAAATGATCATTATACCTGTAGGATAAGTACCTCTAAATATCTAGTAGATCCCCCTTTGTTGTTGCGCCCTTTTGTTCCCTTGCTTGCTGTATGTCCTGCTGTAGCCCCGCAACCAAAATATTCCCAAAACCCTGAAACTCAACCAGCCCAAACTGAGCTTCCACCTTGCCAATCGGAGAGGTCTCTCCGACCACCCAGCTCCAAAGGTGCCCCTTTAAGGACCCCCGAGCCCAAACCGAGTACAAGACAACCTGTTATATACCTTCAGAAAATATCCAACAAAAACCCCCTTCTCCTCTTCTCTATAAATTCTATCTCTGCTCTATAATTTCCCCAAAATATCCCAAGGTGAAAAGATCCCCCTTCTTCCCTTCACTTCTTGACCTTATGTGCCCCTTTTCCGACTCTCACCCCTGCCATTATGATGCAAGTCACCCTATGGAAATAAGGTTCTTGCTTAACAATACACACGACAGAAACCACAATGTTCACACAAACAAGGTGTAGAACAAGATGCTTGGATTGGCTTATATTACTTCTCTGAAATCGGTTACAATGTAAAATAACTGTAAGCAAATAACTAACTACAACCGGCCTCAGCCGTTACAACATCGAAGTAACTGTGGTGTGCTCTCCCTGTGTGTCGACCTCACCCTCTCATGGTTCACCTCGGAACTTTGAGCTATGGTTCGATCTCAACTCGCTGCACTCGGCTAGTGTGACTCTTCACCACTCTCTTGGCTCTGCGATCTGCTCTGCTGTGCCTCTCCTCTACTGCTCAACAGTGTCTAGACTGAAGGCCTCTTCTTCCTCTTCTACTCTGCGGGTGCTGTTTCCAAGATTTTCACAATCCCGAGACACGCATTCCCTCCATTCACCGATCCTGTCCAAATCTCGCGAATCTGCACTGTCAACGTCTATCCGTGCTGCACAAACTCTATCCATGACATCCTCTGTCATGTCCTTCACCAACTCACAATAAATGTAATAACTTCCTCAGCAACCTCGAACAACTACTTGTACAGTTCATTGACTTTCTGTCCTTCCGACCCTGCTACAGCAATCAGTCACATATCAACTGTCCTGTCGATTCACTCCTTCCCATTACACTTGGCTTCGCCAAACCCTGTCATGTCGCAGTTCGACCACTAGTTGACTACCCGCCCTCTTACACCGCTCGTCATCTGTCGACTGTCTTCTATCGGTCCTCGACTTCGTGACATCTGTTGATCCTTCAGTCGGCCGCACCTCGACTGCTTTTGCTCGACTTGTTCACTTTGACAAGTCAACTTGCTCCCCGCACTAGTGGTCATCGGCACTCCCGCTGGTCGGCTCCCTTCGGTCGATCAACTTCGACTGATCTACCTAGGTCCCGATGCTCCTGCATCAATCTCCCTAAGTGAAAAAGAATTCGACTGCTTCGTCAGTCTCCTGAACTCCTCTTCGAAAATCCACGTCGCTTCCTGCAACTCATCATTTGTCCATCGCACCAAGTATTCCTTCATGCGCGATCTACGGGTACGCCCTACCTCGCGTTCATCGATTACTTCTGCGATCCCTTCTTTATGTCAGTCTGGAATCTTTTCTATCCAGTCGATACTGGTTCCTTCCCCCTTACTGTTGCTCGATCTTTCTTCAAATTTATACAGGTTTGAGATGTTGAATGTTGCTGAAATGTTCAAGTCTTCCAGCAATTCCAACACATAGGCATTGCCTGAAATCTTCTTTAGAATCTTGCATGGTCCTATCTTCTTCAACTTCAGCTTGTTGTATGTTCCTGTCGGAAATCGCTCCTTCCGCAAGTATGCATAGACTAAGTCCCCTTCTTGGAATGACAATAGTCTCTTCCTTCGGTCGGCTCTCAACTTGTAGGCCGTGTTACTCTTCTCGATGCACTTTCGCACATTTTTATGAACTTCATGCATATGCTCTACGAATGATTCCGCATCCGTGCTCTTCCTGGTTTCTATCGGCAATTCGACCAAATATGCCACTACATGTGGACTCCTCCCTTGAACAATCTGGAATGGGCTCAATCCTGTCGACCGATTCACAGAATTGTTATATGCAAACTTTGCCTGTGCCAACACATTCTCCCACTGCTTGGGTCTGTCGGCTGCTAAACATCTCAGAAGGTTTCCCAAACTTTTGTTTACAACCTCGGTTTGTCCGTCTGTCTGCGGATGATATGCCGAACTAAACTCTAACTTCGTGTCGAGTTTCTTCCATAGGGTCCTCCAGAAATGCCCCATGAATTTCGTATCCCTATCCGACCTGATACTCTTTGGCAATCCATGCAACCTGACTATTTCCTTAAAGAATAGTAGAGCGATTCCCGTGGCATTACTTGTTTTCTTACATGGTATGAAATGTGCCATCTTCGAAAATCTGTCGACTATAACAAATATTGAGTCGTTCCCCTGCTGAGTCCTTGGTAATCCTAACACAAAATCCATGCTAAGATGCTCCCACGGGTTCTCTGGAACTGGTAATGGTGTATACAACCCCGTGTTCTAACTCTTTCCCTTTGCCAACTGGAAAACCTGACATTGTCGAACCCATTTCTTGACATCTGTCGATATCCTTGGCCAGAAACACTTTTCGTCGATCAGTGCTTTGGTCTTGTCGATCCCAAAGTGCCCTGCTAACCCGCCATTATGAAATTCTCGAATTAGGTTCTCTATCATTGATCCTCTGGGAATACACAGTTGACTTCCCCTGAACAGGTAACCTTCATGAATGAGATAAATCAAATATGGAGTTCTTTCGATGCTCCAAGGCTCTCGACAAGCCTTCCATGCCTTCGCAAAATCTTCATCGGCTTCATACTCCATCTTTATCAACTCTATTCCTCTTGCCTGAACAGTCATCGTGCTCAACAACACAACTCTCTTGCTCAATGCATCGGCAAATTTGTTCGACTTGCCCGACCTATGTCCCAACACGAACGTATATCTCTGGAGCAGCTCCACCCACTTCATGTGTCTCTGATCCAACTTCGACTGAGTATTTAGATACCTCAGTGCTTGGTGATCTGTGTATAACACAAATTTTTATGGCAACAAATAATGCCTCCATTTCTTCAATGCTTGTATGATAGCATAAAATTCTTGGTCATAGACCAAATACTTTCGCTTCACTCCATTCAGCTTTTCACTGAAGAATGCAATTGGTCGGCCTTCCTGGCTCAACACTGCTCCAATTGCTGTTCCACTCGCATCACAATCGACCTGGAAAACTTTGTCAAAGTCTGGGAGCGCCAACACTGGGCTCTCAGTGACCTTTTCCTTCAATTTGTCGAAAGCTTCCTGGGCCTTATCCGTCCACTTGGAATTTCCCTTTTTCATGCATTCTGTCAATGGTGCACAAATCTGACTGAATCCCCGAATGAACTTCTGGTAGAAACTAGCAAGTCCATGGAAAATTCTCACTGCAGCCGTACTCGTTGGTTCGGGCCAATCTACTATTGCCTTCACCTTCTCGGGGTCCATCTCCAACCCTTTACCTGAAATTACAAATCCCAAGTACACCAATTCCTTCTTCATGAAGAAACACTTTTGCAGGTTAATCATCAGCTTCTCTTCCTGCAATTTCTGCAATACTTATCGAACATGCTCCAAATGTTCTGACTTCGTCCGACTGAAAATCAGAATGTCGTCTAAATAGACTACGACAAACTTTCCCAAGAATAGTTTCAGTACCTCGTTCATCAATCTCATGAATGTACTGGGTGCATTAGTCAATCCGAATGGCATGACTAACCACTCATATAACCCTTCTCTTGTCTTGAATGCTGTCTTCCATTCATCTCCTCCTCTGACCCTAATCTGGTGATATCCACTCTTTAGGTCTAATTTTGTGAAATATGTTGCTCCACTCAGGAAATCCATCAAGTCATCCATACTTGGCAACGGAAATCGATATTGTGATCCTGTTGATGGCTCTGGAGTCAATACACATTCTCCATTCCCCGCCCTTCTTAGGTTTCAATACTGCTGGTACTGCACACGGGCTCAAGCTTTCTCGAATCAATCCCCTATCCAACAACTATTGGACCTATCAGTTTAGTTCCTGTCCCTCTGTCGGACTCATCCTATATGGTGCTTTGTTTGGCAGACTCGACCCTGGAATCAAGTCGATCTGATGAGATATACTCCTTGTCGGTGGCAATCCCATTAGTTTCTCATCAGCCATTATGTCTTGAAACTCTTCGAACAACTCCTTGAATTCGACTGGAATGCTCTCCCGATTGGTCGTTCCATCGACATATGGTCCCTTTGGAATGATTGCAAAACATCCCGACTGCTTTTCCTCCTCCACGAGGAATTCTTTGGCAGTGCTCATCAACTCTCGCTTTTCCCAAAGATTGCTTTCGCCATCCTTACTGTTGGCTGGCTCTCCTCGCCTTGGCTTAATAGTACTTTTCACGCCATTCTTCCACACTGTGACTATGTTAGCTCAACCATCATAGATCATCTTACGGTCATATTGCCATGGTCTCCCTAACAACAGATGGCATGCATCCATGGGAACTACATCACACAGCACGCTGTCCTCCAATCCTTCAACTCTGAAGTTGATCAGGCACTGTCTGGTCACCTTGACATGATGTCCTTTCTGCAACCATGAGATCTTGTAAGGGTGTGGGTGTTCACAACACTTCAACCCGATCTTGTCGATGAATTTTGTCGACACAAGATTCTGTGTACTTCCACCATCAACTATGGTCTTGCAACGCCATTCTCCGATCCGCACATTTGTTCGAAAGATCGCCTTCCATTGTGCTAGTTCCATCAGATCACGTTGATCTTCCTGGATCAAAGCTCTTTGAACCGTCAGATTCTGGTTCTTCTTTTTCTCACCTCCACTGCTATCTGATGCCGATTCTTCCCTCTCGTCGACTTGCTCCTCCTTTCGACGTTTGGGTTTCGACTCTTCAGCTGCATGTAGGTTTTCTGGGCATTCATATGCCTTGTGACCCGTTCCTCGACATTTGTAACAGATTATAGTTGGTCTATTAGCTCCTTTCTTGTCGGATGGACCATTTTGACTATACGCACCTCGACCGCGGTTCTCACAACCATCGCGTCGGTTCTCTTGCGCTCTTTCCTTCGTCGATGTCCCTTCTATGCATCAACTATCTTCGACACCTTCTTTCTTGTAGCCGCTACCTTGACCTTTCATGGAGACAGTCTTTCCACCTCGACTATTCATCCTGCCTCTAGTCACTGCGGATTTTCTCGACAATTTCTCTTCTTCCTTCAGAGCGAACTGATAGGATTCTCTGACTGTTCTAAATCTCGACATGCTGAGTTCATCCTAAACAACATATTTCAAGTTGTTTACATATCTGGCGACAGCTTCTTCTCCTTCATCAGTCTGCCCTGACCGAATCGACAATCGGTAGAACTCCTCCGTGTACTCTTTCACGGTCATCTCTTTTTGTCAAAAGTTTTGTAGCTTTCGGAACAAGGAAATCACATAGTCATTCGGCAAGAACTTCCCCTTCATCTTGGCAACCATCGTGTCCCAAGATTTGATTTTTTCCTTGCCTTTCTTGAGTCTATCAGCCTATACATTGTCCCACCACAACGAGGCATGACCCTTCAACCTTAGACATGCAGTCTTAACCCGTTTAGGATCCTCGATCTGCTCTACATCAAAATATTTTTCCATCTCTCTGAACCAGTTGATCAAGTCTTCTGGGTCCAGGCTTCCCGAGTACGTACGCACGTCTATCTTCACCCGACCTCTCATTTCTGTCAGAAGCTTGATGAGTTTCTCCTCTGGTTCTTCTACTGCGGCTTCCCGAGCTTCCACTTCCTCGAATTCCTCGTCGTTGTGGTCTAGCGCTTCAAGAATGTAACCATGCCTCTGGTTTTCTTTGATCGTTGTGACTTCATTTGTCAAAGTCCGCATCGTTCGGACACATTCGTCGAACATCTCACAATCCACTGTGACGGCTTCTGCGCCACGCGCTCTTCGTCCTCGGACATTAATGCCTTTATGAGCCATTTTTGACTTCTTCTAATACCAACTGATGCAAGTCAGGTTGGTATGGTCTTCTCTTCTCCAATCGGACTCGCCTCCGGGCTCTGATACCAAATGATGCAAGTCAGGTTGGTATGGTCTTCTCTTCTCCAACCGGACTCGCCTCCGGGCTCTGATACCAATTGACGCAAGTCTCCCTATGGAAATAAGGTTCTTGCTTAACAATACACACGACACTGTAACGCTCCCTTCCATCATCAAATGCAAGGAAGGAAATGTTAACAACACACGGGCTTATCGCAGACTTAGCCCCAATAATTTTTGCACATAAATTCCTAACATTTTAAAACTTCTATATGCAGATTCGTCTCCATATAAAACACAGCGGAATGAACATGCTAACAAGCACTCAAACAGGCAGTAATTGCAATCATATCAATCACAACAGAGAATGATTCAACATACAGAGACCCAATCTCATTCGTATGCCATGCATGGATTCCATATTAATTCATTTCATTAAACATGGGCAATTTAACATATTGCAGAACACAAAATGGAATAATTTATAATCCACAGAACACTTATCTTGAGAAGTTGATGTCCAACAACTGGCTACGTGAAGGCAACGTTCCTCCCAACCGTAGATCTCTATCCAGCCTATATTCCTTCAGCTGAGAGATCACCCCCGAGATGGGCTGTGTATCCACTAAGGAGGACTAGCTGGGTTCACTCACAGCCATGGCTTCAGTCAAGCATCCAAGAAGATAGAGGAGGGTAATGCTAAGCCAGTGAGCTCAACCACAGAGCTACAGGCATCTCAAGTGAGCTCAACAGTCAGGCACCCACATTACCTACCACATCCAACACAAGGAAGATCCCCTTCTCTGTTACACAGTCCCTCAGGCAACTCTTCCCTCCAGTGCTCTTCAGGATGGGCATAGAAAGGTCCAGCTGCTGATCCTTGAGATCCTAGCCTTCACTGGGTTTATCAAGCACACCCAACCTCTGCATAGTCAATCCCCACTTGATTTCTCACCATTCTGCTCACCAAATACTCAAATCCGTCACTCGTTTTCTGAGCTGCAAAAACTGGGTTTTCCCATTGACTTCGGGGTAGCTAATGCTCCTAAATTCGCCCCAAGGTTCATGCTAATGGATCCCCCATTGGATTTCCCTGTCCCATGCCAAATCTGGACGTTTTTGGTCTTTCAAAAACTGGGTTCTCTCAAGGTCGCGATTTTCTGGTTCTCTCACTGCTGGCACTCGTTTTTGGATGGGAATGATGCTAGGTAGTTTCACAATGGAATGGGGTGAGAATGAAGCAACCTCCCATGAGGTTGAGTGACTTCTTGCCCAAGCAATCAGAGCCCATGCCCACCCATACGAATTTCAGGGCTGCCCATGCTCCATTGAAGCCATGGGCTGAAAATCTCAACCACTTTCTTACACCAGGCATTAATGTCACCTAGGGAAGTCAATGGGTTCTCATAATGACAAATGGCAGCCTAGGGTTTAGTCCCATAGCCCCCTCACCACTCCCTAGTGGATACACATGGCCCCTTCTCATTCGTTGCCTCCATAGCCAGTTTTTGGTATTTTATTTCCATATTAAACATTTACATCAATTTACAATACCCCATGGCTTAATATCACGTGGGTAACAAAATATCAAGCGTGTCTACTTTAAATAAAATCCGAGCATAAACTAGCGGGGCCTTGGCCTTGAGCTCCACGCTAGGGAAACATACAACGTGTGTTTACAATATTTACATTAGAGCCAATATTTCCTAAGGGTTCAAAATTGGGGTATTATAGACACAAACCACAATGTTCACACAAATAAGGTGTAGAACAAGATGCCTGGATTGGCTTATATTACTTCTCTAAAATCGGTTACAATGTAAAATAACTGTAAGAAAATAACTAACTACAATCGGTCTCAGCCGTTACAACATCGAAGTAACTGTGGTGTGCTCTCCCTGTGTGTCGACCTCATCCTCTCCTGGTTCACCTCGGAACTCTGAGCTATGGTTCGATCTCAACTCGCTGCACTCGGCCAGTGTGACTCTTCACCACTCTCTCGGCTCTGCGCTCTGCTCTGCTGTGCCTCTCCTCTACTGCTCAACAGTGTCTAGACTGAAGGCCTCTTCTTCCTCTTCTACTCTGCGGGTGCTGTTTCCAAGATTTTCACAATCTCAAGACACTTGTGCCCTCCATTCGCCAATCCTGTCCAAATCCTGCGAATCTGCATTGTCAGCTTCTATTCGTGCTGCACAGCCTCTGTCCATGACGTCCTCTGTCATGTCCTTCACCAAATCGCAATAACTGTAATAACTTCTTTAGCAACGCCAAACGGCTACTGGTACAGTTCATTGACTTTCTGTCCTTCCGACCCTGCTACAGCAGTCAGTCACATCTCGACTGTCCTGTCGGTTCACTCCTTCCCATTAAACTTGGCTTTGCCAAACCCTGTCGTGTCATAGTTTGACCACTAGTCGACTACCCGACCTCTTACGCCACTCGTCATCTGTCGACTGTCTTCTGTCGGTCATCGACTTCGTGACATCTGCTGATCCTTCAGTCAGCCGCACCCCGACTGCCTCTGCTCGACTTGTTGACTTCGATAAGTCAACTTGCTCCCCGCACCAGTTGTCATCGGCACTCCCGCTGGTCGGCTCCCTTCGATCGATCAACTTTGACTGATATTTGTAGGTCCCGATGCTCCTGCATCACATTAATACCCCTATCTCCCCCATTAATGTTTTCCCTCAAAGTATTTCCTCGAGCCCATCCCCCATGACTCCCATTAATAATTGAAATGTTATAAATGTCTTGGTTGGGTCACCTGCCAACCATCACTTCTCATTCAAATAATTTTTAATCCTTTTAATTCCCTTAATCATTTGTTGATTCATAATTCAATATTTCAAATTAACATTATTCCAAATTATTAACATTAATCCACAATAATTAATCATTAACCAGCTTTATTAACTTAATCGACTTTATTATCAATTAATTAATACTAACCGAATTGACGTTATAATTACAATTTAACATTTTAACCCTTAGTATTGACTAATTAATTTTATTAACAATCAATCAAGCATTACTAATTAATTGCATTAGTTACTACCTAGGTTAACCATAGTTCGTTTATTAATCAACACTAATTAATTATTAATCGAAAATAATTACATTATTATTCAACATTATTTCACACAATTTATAAATATGTAGGCGAGTTATGTAAGCTTAGCTACTGCTTACATACCTCGCGTAAGTACACTAACAGTAATAAATCACACCCATCAATCATAATCACGAAACTTATTCTTCACTGACACATGTTTAACATAGTTTGCAAGGTACAGTCTTTTACCTAACGGCATCTTATTAAGTTACAACAATTGATACATTACTGAGTTACGACACATAACCAATCAAGGGTTTTCCACACACACAGTTAGATCTTGTTTTCATCTCGACTTCAAGCTACACCTATCTACCTACATCATCTACCTAAATCACAACAAACTTCCACATCCTATCCTTTCCTCTGCTGGACTACCCTGAAGTGTCAAGCCATGACTGGCTCCAGCTAGAACCCATAAGTGGAAGTGTCAACCACATCGACCAAGCTTCCCCAGCATGCAACCACCAGTCATCATCAAACACCTTGGGGAGCGCGCTGTAGCACAGCCCTCCCATGACTCTGGGTTTCGGGGATAAATGGTGGGTAAATCCTCCACCCCCCTTAATGGAACAAGGGACTATGTCTACCCGACACAATAACAGCGTTGCACTTGTACTCAGTTTGTCATCGTATAACCAATCTAGGCGGTTGAGTTTCCTGAAACCCTACCCCACCCATACATCATAATAAACCTCATAATAATAATCATGCGAAAGTAAATAATGCATCACTCGTATACCATTTATCCTTCCGATTCCATGTCAACGAGGCTCTCCCACCTCATAGGATCCCACTATTACTTAGCGTTTTAACCTGTAAGTTAGTCTCTGACATATAGTCTAGAATATCGTGCATAAATCCTCAACATGTACACATACATTTCATCATAACTTAACGACAATAAATTCATTTATTTGCCATGCACCTGGCATAACATTCATTTATTCAACATATGACTAAACATGACTATCGATCATAATACTAACATCACACACACACACATATATATTGACAAAATAATAGAACCAGATGTCCACAGTTTTGTCAAACCGACGAAGTCTCACAATCAAACAAATACAACATATAATAGTAGTTCAGGTAGTAATGTCAAAATGGGGTGTTACAGGGTATTTACTTATTTTATGCTTATAAATTTCACCCTATGGGCCATAACATGAATTCCTAAATAAGAAATGTATGTGCAAATTCATAAATGTAAAACACAATGGAATTAAAACTCTATCCATACATACATCATGTATAAACAAGCATATTTGTCACATAAAAAATAAAAATTGTTCCACATTCATGTACAAAGAGAATGCTTATTTTTTAACAAAGAAGATCCAAGCAACTGATTGTGTAAGAGCATTTTTCCACCCAACTGTATCTATCAGTTGTATATACCACCCCCAAGCCAGGCTATAAGGCCACAAAGGAGAAGGAAACACATGCAGGATTCTTTGTCTCATCCCGCAACCCATTTGATCTCATGCTTAGAACAACTTCTCACCTATGAGCATTTACAAGGATCTCACTCAGCCATCCCATCCATGGCACTCTCTTCTACTCCCCAACACAACACAAGGAATGCATTCCTCTTCACTTCTCCATAGTTCCCTTAGGAAATTTGACCCTTATAGTGCTTACTAATGTGTGTAGAAAGATTCCAACCTATTGTAAGCTATTGGAGAACCTCTTGTAACATTAATTAATGGCTTCTCAAGCATTTAGGAGTAACAAATACTCAATGAATAAAGGTTCATATCTTTCCCAACCTCTATTCTCACCTACACTCTTCTATTTTTTCTAATGTATGCAATTTTTTTCTTTCCTTTAGAATTCAAATTTCTAGTTATTTCTTAGTCTTGTATGGTAATGGCAATCGAATGGATCCCCCCTTGAGAAAATTTTTGGTAGTATAACAATATGCACGAGTAAATGGATGATAGACCCCAAAGGAGATGAGAGGATGGTGAAAATAAATTTGAAATAAATTTCGATCAGAGAAGGAAGAACTCTTACAACTGTCATAGAAGTATATTCATCCCATGCTTCCATAACTACATGATAATATTTTCCCCACCAAACTCACACATGCATTCAATGATTGGATTTAATAAGTCAGAAGGAAGTAATTGCCTCATTTAAAACACATGAAAACAAATGATGATTTATAAGGTTGACACTTGGCAATAGAGGATTTAATATCCTGTGTGCTCCCTTGCCTCTTCCCCTCTAATGGAATCCTAGCCTCTCTAGTGCTCTTTACACAACCATCTCAAACTATTTTATTAATTTTCCAACATAATATTTACATAGTTCTTGAGTTAGCATGACAAGCCAACAACATGGCCCATATAGATATATTTACATTATACATGCCTATCCATTCACTGGTCGGTCCTTGGCCTTGAGATTTGTACTAGGAATCCAAACTAGCATATTAGATCATTTACATAATTTGATTTAATGCATCCCAAGGGTAAAAAATGCAAGTATTACAATAGGGTGTGGCATATTGTCTTTGCATACTTTATTGATTACAAAAGTTATGAAATCTTGAGAACAAAACTCACCACCATTATCAATCCTAAAAAATTTGACGCTCCTCCCTGATTGTTTCTCTACCTTAGTTTTAAATTCTTGAAACTTGAAAAATGCACCTATCTTGTAACGTAGGAAATACACCCACATCTTTCTTGAAATGTCATCTACAAATAACATAAAATACTTGGAACTACAAAATAATACCATCTTCATTGGTCGACATATACCAACATGAATTAATTCAAGAAGCACTTTTTTCTCTCCAGGCCTTTCCTTCATCAAAAGGATTTCTATTGTTTTCCTGCAAGACATGGACCACAAAATATGTGTTGTTTTTCTAGAGTATCTAGGAGACCATTCTCCATTTTCTTAGTAGTAAAGAAGAAACATAATGCAAATTGAGATGGCCATACCTTTGATGCCAAAGTAAACATCTGTCTTGTCCATTGATAGCCATTAAGGCATGTTTCTGAACTAAATTAGTACATAACAAGTGAAAAATCCCATTCTCTTCAACACCCAAACCAACTAATTTCTTCATATGTTTATGAACAATATGGCACTTGTTGTTCTAAAGATCACATTGATATGAGGGTTATGCTTCATAATTTCATTGATAGAAAGTAGGTCCTTATCCAAACCAAGGAAAAATGTGGCATTAAGGAAGAGAAACCTTTTACTTTTCATTTTGATATGCATATTTCCTTTTCCAACAATTCTATTTTCTTCCTTGGAACCAAAAACCACAAAATATAAAGCTACCTTATCTTTGTTAAAATTAAGACAACAATTATTTTTGTTAGGGAAATGTTGAGATGCACCAAAACCAATATACCAATCATTCTTCTTTGTGCGGGCCTCCTTATTCCTAACCATAAATACATATCATTAATCTTCTTCATTATGTTTAGCCACAATATCCCGCTTCTAGATGATTTGACTAGCCCCTATATTGTGTTTTCCATTCCACATTTTCTTTTGACAAAAAGTTGTTTTATGAACAAGATTTCCAAATTAAAAAAATTTAAAAACTTTTCCATTTTTCTAATTACTAGTATCATTGGCCTTGTTGCTTTATTTTTTTCTCACTTGCATCTTTGCTACCCTTGCCTTTTCCTTTAAGATTTGTTTCTATGGAATCCTCTAAAGAATCATGACTACTATTATTTCCAAATTAATTCCTCCACCTACCCTTCTACAAAATATTATTTCTCAATTGGTCAAATGTTAGCTCATAATTCAAAGTGATATTCAATGTTTCAATAAATTTTCAGAAGAAAGTAAATTGACTTTAGGGTTATGATAACAAGATCTTCCTCTTCTATCTTCTTATCAATAACATTTATCTTATCTCTAATATATTTACTAATCAATAAATTATCTGGGAGAGAGTCATGCTCTTCCATCTTAATAAAAAGAAAAATATTCGTAAAAAAAGTCTCTACTTTTATCAGAGTTATATAAATTTGAAAGAGTATACTAAATGGTGAATGCTCATCCTCATTCTAAACTGTAGGGAGAATCTCATATGTGATAGAGAGTTTAATTATCACTACGATCTCTCTATTCTTGGCATCATACTTTACTTGGGAATCTTTGTTGATTTCACTCTGGAATTCCTCAAGAAATCAACTTGTCCAAACACTTGTATTCAAAGATAACAAGTATTTGTTGTTTCCACGTTTTGAAATTATGCCCACTAAATCTCTTTGTTGACACAACGACTGTCGACAGGGGTTCACTTCGCACTGTCGTCAACAAACCATTGAACGAACTCCCTTACACACCAGCCCAGAAAGGTTTTACCCTTTCCAGCAACACTCGCAGAGGAAGTGAAGTCTCATCCAAGATGCACAAGGGGGATGCAGGAACCAAGTTTCCGAAGTGGAGTTGAGGACATGCATCAAACATACATTGCAACCATAGAAACCAGAGATTATATCTTTCACACTATCCTAGTAGTTCATCATTCGCATATTCATCAATTGCAGATTCAACAAATAATAGACATTTGCATCAACATGATCTAACTACTCATTAGCATGAACAACAATTACCAAACCCACAAAGCATTAAACATCTCACAAACATTCACACTCATCATCTGACAGAAACAAATACAAAGGTAGAACCATAATCAAACATCTTCATGCATTCATTAAAACCTGCGGAATGGCCTTCGCAGAAACAATGAATACATCATATCGCGGATACAAAACAGATCAACTACTGGATCAAAACTCAAAAGGTCGATTGTTCTATTCATCACTGGATGCCCTTAGGCTTACAATCATACTCCTATTTATACAAAACTAAACGGTTACAAAACGGTCCACATGACCCTTATCTAACAAACTAACTACTTCCGTGCTTCCGCATACTCCGCGAATGACCCTTTCTTCCACGGATGGTCCTCTTCGCGGCTGTTGGCTTCCGCACTTCATGCAGACTAATCCCGTGCCAACAGGACCCCAACACAAACTTGTGGCTCACCCTCGAGCCACCTTAGCTGGAAACCTCTGGTACTGGTCTCGTATGTCACTGTGGTAAACTTCTAAAGCTATTCTTCGTCTGGAGCTTGCTGTCATGTACTTCTCGAACTCATCCTCTAGTCTCTTGAAACCTTGATCATCTACCTCGAACTCATCCTCCAGTCTCTTGAAACCTTGATCATCTACCTCGAACTCATCCTCCAGTCTCTTGAAACCTTGATCATCTTCCCCTAATATGCTTGTTTGGGTGCTTCAGGCTTGCTGCGACTTAGGGATAAGTTCATCGTCATTGCCAAATTGTGAAACAGGCCAGCTTCTCTGGCACATCTGTTTCGCACATTTGACAGTCCACTGTTGGTGCCAGCGGGCCTCCGCCCCCGATGTTCTGGTGGTCGGGGAAACCCCAGATCTTCTAACTAATACCGCACTCTTAGACATATTGGGCGATACCTCATCTCTGTTCCTCCCAAGTGTCAATGCTGCTTCCTCCACTGGTTGTTCTTGCATGGTCGTCGTTCTTTCTCTTAGCGCACCTGGAGTGCTCCCACTCGAAATGAAGTGCACCATTGCAACTATCTCACTTCCATTTTCCACACCTTCCTTGGGCTTATGCACCCAACTGCCTAACTCTCTACATCTAACTTACTAACTCGCATCATACAACCCACTAATTATCCTCTTTGGACTCTCTCTACTTTGACTTGTGTTCTGCAGTCCCTACGTAGGTATTTATGCTTACTTCTCATCATTTGCAAAATCTTATCCACAACCAGCCGAATCTATCATCATACTTCTCCACCGTCTTCTAGTGATGCCGATCCGCAGTTTCAGACTCGGATTTGACTCCCATGTGCTAAAACGTGCGAAGCATCGACAAGCGACCTGGCTGACCATGCTTTCCATTTTTTGTCATCATTGGGTTTTTTCTTTTTTCTTTTTACTGTGTTTCTCAGCCGCTATGCGCTTGATCATGGTGATAGGGTTTCAACTGATTCCCGTTTACTAACTTTGGAAACAATACCCCATCTAAACTTTGTCGCTGCATCGCACCTCCGTTAGTGACAAAATTTATGTTGTAGGGACCTAACCAATGCATTTGTAACTTACTTGGGTTCTTAGCAAACTTGTTGTCATATAACAGAACTAGGATCCCCGTGTTGAAAGTGCTTTTGTTTAATGTGTCGATCATGCCAAGCCTTCTGTCGATCCTTTTCCACCTCTTGATGAAAGCCTGTGATGAACTGGTCCTCATTGAGCTGTACCAATTGTGTCAATCGTTCTTCCAGTGCTCCATCATCGTTCATTCCTGTAACAACTACAATTCGTAGATTGGGGACAATATATTCCATCGACATTATGGCTTCCTGCCCATAGACGAGCTTGATGGTGTCTGGCCAGTCAAACATTTACAACTTGTGCGATACGCCCAAAGTATCGCAGGGATCTTCAAATCCCAATCGTCCCGATTCGTGTTGCATACCTTCGTGAGTGTATGCTCCAGGATTTTGTTAAATGCTTCCACTATTCCATTTTCTAGAGGATGGTAAGGGGTGCTCTTTCTATGTTGTGTTTGAAATTCCTCTGTCATTGCTGTGATTGTTTGATTAAAAGAATGAGTCCCTTGGTCACTCATTAGTATTTTCGGGCACCCGAACTTGGTGACCACATTGTCAAAGAGGAATCTTGCTGCCGTTGCTGCTAAGCAATCCTTCATCAGCGCTGCTTTTTCCCATCGCGTCAAGTAATCCATCGCAGTAATGATGTAGCGCGACCCTGTTCGTTTTCCTAGTGGGTTGATGGGTCCCACGAAGTCAACTGCACACTTGTTGAAAGTTTGTAGTGTCAATTGAGGTACTAGTGGCATTTCATCCCTTAGTGTTGGATTCCCTGTCTGTTGACATATGTCACAACTTTTATCGTAGTCCACAGCTTCTCCATGCATCGTCGGCCACCATAGTCCCACTCGAAGGATCTTCCTCACAGTGGCGTGTCCTCCGTATGGTCCTCCGACGATCCTGTCATGAGATTCCACAAGAATCCTATCCTTTTCATGCGGAAGGACGTATTGTCGAAGTATCTCATCTAGTCCCATTTTATACAATTTCCTTGCAATTAATTGAAAATCTGCAGCTCTGACGACTAGCTGCTTCTTTTGGTTGGTAGTGAAACCTTTCGGTGCCTACCCAGTTGCCAAAAATTGAATGAATTGTTCGTAATGGTAGTCGACGATGCCAACCTTGAACAACTGAGCATCTGACAATCCTTTGTCGAGGATCCTTGGCTCTTCCCCTGACTTAATTCGTGACAAGTGGTCTGGTCTTGCATTCAATCGTCCTGGCTTTACGATGATTTCAAAATCAAATTCCTGGAATAGTAACAACCATTGACATATCTTCCCCCCCAACACAGGCTTGTTCACCAGGTATTTTAATGCTGAATGATCAGTGAACATTTTAAAATGCCCCCTTAATAGATAGTGTCGTAATTTCTGTAGGGCGTAGACCATCACCAACCCTTCTCGTTCTGTGGTCGTATAATTCTTCTCTGCAGTAGACAACTTCCTACTTGCGAAGGCTATTGGGTGGTCGATGTTGCCTTCTCTTGGTTGGGCCAAGATGACTCCCAATGTGACTGATGATGCATCGACGTGAACGTGGAACTCCTTCGTCCAATTTGGGAATGCCAATATAGGTGCGCCAACCATCTTTGCTTGTAAAATGTCCAGACTCTTCTGGCACTCTTCGTTCCACTCAAACTTGGCGTCTTTATTCAACAACTTCTCGATTGGTGCTGTGATTGCTGCATACCCTCTGATAAACTTCCTGTAGTAGCTTGTGTGGCCCAACGTCTCTCTCAATTGCTTGACTATTTTCGGCGGTGGGAGGTCGAAAATAATTGCAATCTTCATCGGGTCTACTAGCATTCATTCCTTGCAGGCAATGTGCTCCAGCAAAATTTTGAACGGAGCACAGAAGATGCACTTTTTTAGGTTCAATGAAATATGGTACTGTCAACATCGTTCCAGCATTAGCCTCAGGTTTGCAACGTGATCTTTGACCAACCCATGCACTGTCTAATCATCCATATAAACAACAAGAAATTTATGAATGTAGTCTTTGAACGCTGAAACTACTAATCTTGAAAAAATTGCTGGAGCATTCTTCAGTCCAAATGGCATCACTGTATACTGAAAGCAGCTCCATTCTGTGACAAATGTATTCTTATGCTGGTCTTCCTTCACGATTTTGATCTGGTGATATCCTGAAAATCCATCCTTAAATGAGTAGATTTCCTAACCTCCTACTCCTGCAAGCACCTCATCTGTGAATGGTGTCGGGAACGGGTCATGTAAGCATGCATCGTTCAATTTCCACAAGTCGACATAGATTCAAACTTCTCCAGTTTTCTTGTCCTGGACCACCATCGGGATGATCCACTTTGATTCCTCTATGGGTTTTATGATGCCTGCTTCCAACATATTTTAAATCTCGGCTTGTACTCTCTCCTTGTGCCTTGGATTCAACCGGTAGGGCCGCTGCTTGACTGGCTTCGCATCGAGTTTCACGGGGATCTTCATTTCGCCTAAGTCCCCTTAAATTCCTTTCATATCCGAGAATTTATTTGGGAACATATCCTGAAACTCATGCAACAGATCAATCATCTTCACGATAGTTGAGTCATCCTTGTAGTATCCAATACTTGCGAACTTCGGATTCTCCTCCGACCCAATGTTTACTTTCTTGATCTTCAAGGGTTATTGGTATTTGTCGGAAGGTATTTCTAGTGCCTCGACACTGCAAATTCCTTCCGAATCTGGTACATGCATAGCCCTTGAATCATCCTCATCATCCAGCTCTCCTGTGATGTTATAGCACTCCATCATCATTTCTGGTGTCGTAGTCCACTGAAGTTCTAATGGTTGCTATGTCGGTACTGCTTCAAATATCTTCTCACGGATCACTTGTAGCGCACTATGGATGAAGGGGTTCACATCTGAGAAACAAAACGTTTGGCTGAAGCTAATTGTTAGCTGTTCCCAATAAGTTGTTTCACGTCGTAGTTCTGCTGTGACATACCAATTCCGCGGTACTTCATCCAGTGTGTGAACAAATGCATGGACCCATTCCTCTTTTGCTCGTAATATCCATTTGCTTTCGCACTCAGCCAAATGTGCCTATGGGTCACATATGCCATCAACATTCCTTTCGCTATATCCTTCTGCATCGCCGAACCTAATGGTCATTAGGTGGTGACATAGTGGCCAGGTAGTTATGGTGGACTTGTGTGCTTCCCACCATCGCGCTGGTGTAGCATTTAGGGCTTCTTCCAAGGCCAAGAGCCGTTGTGGTTCCGCCACTTTTTCCTCAAATTTCACGAGAGATGTAGCCAAATTGTGTAATCCTTCGTATGTTGGTAGGTCACGTTCGTGTGTGGCTACCCTTTGCAACGATTGAGTGATCCTTGCGCACCTTCTAAATGACACTTCATGCATCCGGTTCTGCCAATTCTCGAGCGCCTCATATGAATCCGACGACGATGAACTGACACTGCGCCATCCCAATTCTCCATTTGCGGTGGGATTAATGTAATCTTCGGATATGTTGTAGATGCTATCCCATCCCTCCATAAATTCATCTCTCGCCGGTTCAACGTATCGTTGCCCTTCCACAGGATCCAGAGGTGAAACGACCCTCATCTCACGATTCTCAAACGACATAGTTCGCTTATTGAAGTTTATGACAACTAGATTATCGATTGCCCATTCAATCCCTAGCAGCACTGGGTAGGGGTTGGTATTGTCCACGATTTCAATTACATCAAAATCTGCATAAGTCTTGAGGCCCTCAATCTCAATTGGAAGCTGATACACCCAACAAAAGGGAGTAACCTTACTCTAATTTGCTAATTGAAGCTGTACCGATGACCAAGGGCCAATTGTGGTTTCCCCATTGTTTCCCATGTCTACTTGGTCAGAATGTTGACGTCTGACACCAGGTCCAAGATAATTGAGTTGACATCAAATGCTCGAATTTGTGCCGACATTCGCATCTCTCTCCCCGTCTTCCTCTTGTGTATGCAATTGACCTTTAGCTCCTGGCATGCACCCTCTCGTCGATTCAATAGATTGGATATCTCTTTCAGTGCATCCTGATCCTTATCCAACACCAGGAAACTCTTCAATACGGCTTTTAAGGTGTTATCCTTCCCCCGCGACTTCGTCACATCGAATGTCGGTGGCATATCGTAGATAACTTCTTCCTGAAGAGGTAACTTCCTCCTCTATCTCATCGCCTCCTACGCTTCCAAGAAAACATCCCTTTCAACCTCCGCGTCAAAGGTGACATGTTTCTGTGCTGTTGGCCAGACAATAGCCTGTGACCTGTCAGTTCCTATCACAGCTCCTCCTCGTGTCACTACTCCAATAGTTGCATGGTGTCTTCAAGCCTCCATTGATATCATCTGTACAACCACTAGTGGATTGTGATTCTGGTTCTGTGGAGGTGGTGGCGGATTCTTGGTCTGCCATTTTGCGATGAGCTGCGGAAAGTATTCAATTCCATGATCCACAGCGCTACAATAGGTGCACTGTGGCAGTGGATTCGGGCAATTCCTCTGATAATGCCCCTGCTTCCCATAATTGTAGCATATAATCGGTCCTCGTCCTTGTCCAACAACTCCTCCTCATCCTGCGCCGGCACCTCAACCTCCACGGAATCCTCCTCTAGCCCCTCCATGCGGTGGGCCATATGGTGGGTACTGTGATTTCCCATACTGCAGATGTTGCGGTGTCCCATATGGTGGGTACTGCGGTGGCGGATATTGCGGTGCTGGATACTGTGGTTTCCCATACTTCCCTTGATCATACTACTGTGGTTGGTGATTATACTGGGCTGACGGTTGATTATACTGATGCTGTTGCTGACCCGGTGCCTGTTCTTCTCCTGCCATGAAGTATGTAGCCGCAGTCCTCTCCTGGAGTAGGCCATAAGCTCTGCAGTTGTTTTCATCGTGGCTAGTTGATTTACAAAACTTGCAATACAAGTTATCTGATTTTGACACTATCTTCTGCAGATACACACACTCTTCCGGTCGATGGCCTCTCGTTTGGAAGACACGACACCAAGGAAACCCTCCCTGACTGAGGGGATTTGGTGCACCGGATTGCAAATATTCTCGGAAGTTTGGGAACTAATCCTTGTGGTGTCCCTCTGTCCTACACCTAGTGCACCAGACATCTTCGCGAGCCTCTTTTCCTTTCTTCATGTTTTGTAGTTGGCTCGTTAAGTTTGCCATATGTGCCTGTATTCGATCCATGCCCAAACCCGTTTCGCCTATTGGTGAAGCCTCCAACTTCATCACAATATCCAATGCTTCTACTTGGGTCACAACCTTCTATTGCATTAGTGGTCCACGAATGTGTGGTACCAATCCTTCGATAAACCAATCATTGTGCTGCATACCATTTATCCCAAAACTTACATTCGCTATCTGCGTTTTGTACCGTTGATCAAATTCCCATACCAACTCATTTGGGTATTGCTTGATTTCTTTGAGCTCGGTTGTCATGTCCCCTTCCATCAATCCAATGCAAGGGAGGAAACATGACTAACATACCAGGGATTAATTGGTAATTTCGCCCCCATACATTACTCACAAATTCATTATAAACAAAAAATTATGTGTGCAAGTTCATACTCAATATCAACACAGCGAAAATAAACATATTTGCACACACACAAACAGTAATGCATCAATATATTTATCTCAAGCATATGATGAATCAACAGGCAGAGAATCCATTCCATTCTCATGCTATGTACAGAATTCATATCATTTTCATTAACATGAATAATTATCATTCATAATTAACACATTACAGAACACAGAATGCATATAATTTAACCACAGAGAATACTTATCTTGAAGATGCAGCTGTCCAAACAACTGCCTATGTGAGAGAAACGTTCCACCCAACCATAGATCTCTGTCCAGCCTATATTCTTTCAACTGAGAGATCACCCCCGAGTTGGGTTGTGTATCCACTAAGGAGGAACTAGCTGGGCTCACTCACAGCCATGGTTTCACTCAATAGTTATGCTAAGCCAACACACAGTTGGGTTTATCAAGTATAAAAATGACAAATGAGGAGGATGTTAAGCCAATGAGCTCAACCACAAAGCTACATGAATCTCAAATGAACTCAATAGTCATGGCACCCACAATACCTACCACACCCAACACAATGAAGGTCCCCTTCTCTGCTGCATAGTCCCTCAGGTGTCCCTTCCCTCCAATGCTCTTCAAGGTGGGCATAGAAAGGTCCAGCTGCTAATTCCTTGAGATTCTAGCCTTCAGTGGGTTTATCAAGCAAACCCAACCTCTGTTTAGTCATTCACACTTGGATTTCTCACAATTCTGTTATCCAATAACTCAATCCCGTAACTTCATTTATGGGCTGTAAAAACTGGGTTTTCCAATGGATTTCGGGGTATCTAATACTCTCAATTTTGCCCCAAGGTTCATATCTATGGATCCCCCATTGGATTTCACTATCAAATACCAATTCTGGGCATTTATGGCACTTCAAAACGTGGGTTCTTTCAAAGTTGCGATTTCTGGTTTTTCTCACTGTTTGACATTCGTAATGGATGAAAAATGATGCTGGAATGTTCAACAATGTAATCAGAATGAAGAATAATCAATTCCCATGAGGTAGAGTGACTTGTGGTACAAGAAAAACATAGCCCATACTTGCCATACGAATTTTTGGGCTGCCCATGCTCCATTGAAGCCATGGACTGAATTCTCTTCAACAACTTCCTTTAAAAAAAATTAAATGTCAGCAAGGAAAGTCAAATGGGTTCTCACAATGACATTTGGCAGTGTATGGTTCATCCCCATAACTCCCTCACCACTCCTTAGTGGATACACATGGACCCTTCTCATTCGTTGCTCCCATAGCCAGTTTTGGTATTTTATTGCAATATCAAATATTTACATCAATTTACAATATTCCATGGCTTAATAGCACATAGGTAATAAAATATCAAATACTTGTCCATTTTAAATAAAATCCAAACATACACTAGCGGGGCTTTGGCCTTGAGCTCCACACTAGGAAAACATACATTGCATGTATACAATATTTATATTAAAAGCCAATATTCATAAGCATCAAAATTGGGGTATTACATCGGTGACATACTATGACTCCGACTTTGGCTTTCTAAATTCATCCACCATGCCTGCTTTGATCTGCGCCTACGATTTGGATGGTGTTCCCGCTGGAACCCTTGTAAACTTCATAAACTAATCTAGCGCACAACCCCTAAGGGTCGTCGCTAGATGTCCCTTTTTTATATCTTCATCCTGGACCTGCTTCAAAGTCCAGACTACTTCGCACAGAAACCAATACTGCTCAGGATCCTCAGTCCCGTTCCCCTAGAAAGTGGGCATTTTTGTGTTGTCTTCCATTCTAACGTTCCTATTGTTATTGTTTATTGATGCACTACTTTCACCGTTGCACGTAGGGAAACTTTGCAAATAGCTTGTGTTTCTTCTTGTGAAATTCTGGGTAGTACATGGGGTTGCAGGTATGTTGTAACTTACGATCCATCCCTCTTCTGTTTCTGAGTTAGCCTAGTCACCGTCTTCGTCGCAATAGGGTCGCTTTCTCCCTTGTGGTCATGTTTCGCAGTCTTCTGTTTTGGTCCTCTCAGGAGATTCTCTCTCAGTCCTCCTCTTCTTCTCAGGATGCCGGAATATCACCCCACTCCTCAAGCTACCACACTCTTCGTCAGCTTCCCTTAGAAACTCGTCGTCGCTCATGTCTATTCACATTCACGTGATACCCACAACCTCCGCACACCGATCTTTCTACTCGTTGGAAGTCATCCTCAATATGCCCTTTTCACAGACAAGCATCTTAATCCACAGTTTTAGCAACAACATGAACCTTCCCCTTGGTCCCTTGAAGAAATTTCTTTCTGTGCCGCTGTATGATTTGGTCGTGTCTAATGCGAACTCAGTACTATATCCCTCTAGGATACTATCCACCCAGAAATAAAAAACCCTTGATACTGTGTTGTCGACATGTTTCATCTTTCGAATCAGTTATGGTGTCCAATGGTCAGGCTCAGTCTTTTGGAAATGGTGCTTTTGGAATGTTAGCCGCTCTAACTACTCGTGCATCAGCACTGGGAATTTGCAGAAAAATATCTTGTGGATATCTGAATGAATGTACTTCTGCAATCAATTACTTACCATCTGTCTAGGGTTTTGTTTTTCTCCTTCTGCGAATTCCTCTATCATTTTGTCAAACCACTCTTGAATCTCTAGTTTCGTCGGGTGCCACATCATATCCTCTTCTTTTCCGTTTCAGGGTCCCAACAACAGAACCATTTTTTGACACAGTGACTGTCGACAGCGGTTCACTTCGCACTATCATCAACAAACCATCGACTGAACTCCCTTACGCACCAGCCCAGAAAGGTTTTACTCTTTCCAGCAACACTCGCAGATCAAGTGAAGTCTCACCCAAGATGCACGAGGGGGATGTAGGAACCAAGTTTCCGCAGTGGAGTTGAGGACATGCATCAAACATACATTGCAACGACAGAAACCAGATATTATATCTTTCGCACTATGCTAGCAGTTCATCATTCACATATTCATCAATCGCAGAGTCAACACATAATAGACATTCGCATTAAGATGATCTAACTACTCATTAGCATGAACAACAATTATCAAACCCACAGAGCATTAAACATCTCACAAACATTTGCATTCATCATCTAACAGAAACAAAGACAAAGATAGAACCATAATCGAACATCTTCATGCATTCATTAAAACCCGCGGAATGATCTTCGCAGAAACAGTCAATACATCATATCGCAGATACAAAACAGATCAACTACTGGATCAAAACTCAAAAGGTCGATTGTTCTATTCATCACCGGATGCCCTTAGGCTTACAATCATAATCCTATTTATACAAAAATAATTGGTTACAAAACGGTCCACACGACCCTTATCTAACAAACTAACTACTTCCGTGCTTCCGCATTCTCAGTGAATGACCCTTTCTTCCGCGGATGGTCCTCTTCGCGGCTGTCGGCTTCCACACTTCATGTAGACTAATCCCGTGCCAACACTCTTATTATATTTAAGCATAATATTAGACAAAGTGGACATGATATCAAATCAATCATACATTTGAATAGGAAATCAATCAAATTTCTACTAAAATTTTAAAAATTCTACAAATACAGACCCAAAAATTTCTACAATGTTGTTAGGAAATCGTACAACACTATACCAAAAAATCCATATGGTACAAAATCAGAAACGCACGATCGTGTATAACATCAAATATATACGATGCAGATTTAGATAACGATTAATTAAAATCTATACTTGAGGATTAATTTCATACAACATGAAAAATAAATTGCGGTTGAGATCCTATGGATTTATTTTTGTGGAGCTCTAGGAAAAATAATTTGTATGGTATAAAAATAAATCAATTTACATGGTTTAGATAGTAAATTTCATACAGAATGAATATGGATCCATACTATATGGAACATAATTAATTTGTACATGGTTTAAACTGTAAATTCCATATGGTATGAGTAAGGACAACTCGCTATAAAATTTGTATGACAACTCAAGTGGAATGTTTGAATTTGTTTAGTCTCACTCACCCATATGACCTCTATTTAAAAAAACTCGTACAACCTACACCCGTACCTTTTTTCAATTCCATACAACTTTGAAAATGTGTATGGAAAGAAAAAATCATTTGTATAGATGATACAAAAAGCAAGAAAAATCGGTTGTATGACTAGTACGAATTTCCTTCAGACCTCTATGATCTTAAATGTAGTTCCTTCGACCACCACTTGATAGACTTATTCAAACCTCTATGATCTTAAATGCAGTTCCTTCAACCAACACTGGATAGACTTGTTTAAGGAAAATTTTAGGGGTGAAACTTCACCTATGGGCGAAATAATAGGGTTTTACATTTTGAATGGGCGAATTTTTATATAGAAATGTTTTAAAATATTTTAAAATAGTTTTCCCTAAAATTAAATATTTTTTTAATATGTAAACTATTTACCCCATCCAAAAATATAAATAAAATTGGTGGTTATATATTTTCGTCATCTATAATTCACTATAGATCTTCCATTTTCACCCAATTCATTGGAATTAATGTTTTTTTAGTTTTGGGTGATATTTTCCCATGGTATTGCATGTGGTAAATCCTATTTAAGAACTTGAGGAACTCCATGGTATTTAGAAGATCCGATTTTTTTCTTAAGATAATTATGGTAAATCTATGCAAAACCATTTTTTCAATTTCCATGTTAAGAGTATTATTATTATGTTATTATAATATTAAAAATAGTTACCAATCCATTTTTTAACTTTTCATTGATAAATTAAAATTTTATTTTATTTGATAAATTCATTTTAATTCGTTAATTTCTCTTAAAACTTCAATTGCATTGACATCATATGTCATTGAACAAATAATCACTATAATTAGTTTTTAAAATGTTTATTGTTTTAATTAAAAAAGATAATGACATATTCCATTCAATTCTATTTATTAACATTTTATTTTTCCATATAGTGTGTTTTTGTATTTTCAAATCAATAATCCTTTTGTTATGCCAAATCATATTTAATATTTTTTAATTATGTAAAAACTTCTTTAGTGACTAGATTTTAGTTGGTCATTAAGATTTGGTTCATATAAACATAATAATAAGATGGATTTAAATTGATTTTGGATATTTTTGTATTAGAAAATAATTAATAGTATTTTTTAGTGTATTATTGTTTTAATTAAAAAGGTTAATAACACATTCCATTCAATTCTACTTATTATCATTTTCTTTTTCCATATAGTGTGTTTTTATATTTTCAATTCAATAATCTTTTTGTTAAGCCAAATCATATTTAATATTTTTTAATTATGTAAAAACTTCTTCAAAGCATGCATTTGATGACACTAAATAGTTTGTCAATAAGATTTGGTTCATAAAAATATTATAATAAGATGGATTTAGATTGATTTTAAATATTTTGTAATAGAAAATAACTTAATTTTTAACTTTTAAATATGTTTATTAATATTAATATAATGGATCATAATATTTTATATAGTATTGCATGTGATTTAGAGGAATTGAAATCTTTACGTTTCAATAAAAAAAATTTATATATATATATATATATATATATATATGATGCTTTCAATTTAAAAACTTATTACAATAAAAGATTAATAAAAAATTTACAAAGATTTTATAATGTAGTGAAAGATTCGCCAATATTTTCCAAAGATTTTATAATTTAATGAAATATTTCCCCAAAATATATATTTTGCATATTTTATTATTGGTCAATTAGTCTTTGAATTTTGCTAATACATGTAAATTTATGGAGGGTTCTTAAAATTTTCCCTGGACTTGTTCCCACCATAGCACCGATACCATATCAGGAAAATAAACTAGAAGAAGAGAGAGAAAGACAATCGTATACAATAAGGGAGACAACATAAAAGAGAACCATCAATATTGTGTACATGAGATAAAATAGGTCTTCTTACATTTATACAAGTGAAGAAGGGAAGATGTTAGATAATGTATTTCTAATTTAGCTTCATTTATTAACTTAAATCATTTTTAATATGCTTTTTATTTATTAAATACAAACTCCTATTTACAAAGAATGAGCATAATATTAATTATATTCATAATGTTAAACATCACAAGCCAATAAGTCATGTAAATGAAAATCAACAACAATAAGTAAAAATGCAGATCTTTGAAAACAAATCAAACAAACCACTCTATGAAAATAAAACAAATTAAGCATGGATTAACTTTTTGTCCAAAGCATCCTTATGTTTAATGTTGATGATAATTTGTTGAGGATAAAGGACATGGGGGATTCACTTAGCGAACTTGTTACATAGAATGAATGTTCGCATGATATTAAAGAATATCCCTAATTTCACTAAATATTGGAAAATTCCTCCTAAAATTTTACTGTTGAACCCCCCTCCCAATATGCCTTTCCAATTAAGAAAACCCCTAGTTTCACCAGATATTGTATGTATCCATTTTTATCAACCCATTTTTAATACCCCATTTATATCATATTATCAAGTTGTAACAAACAGGACCCCTAACACATCTTAGTATAATAAAACATGATGCTAAATAAAATAATAGTATAATGCTAATAATGATCCCACCAGGATTACAGGGGTGACTGAGCAATTTGTAGCGTTGGATAATGGAAGACCCAACAAAATAGTACTGGGAAGGAAAATGCGTAAAAGGAAACCCAGTCAAGATATCAACATAACAAAGAATGTAAAATGTCTATAGTCCAATAGTTAGTGCAATGCTTAGAAAATATGAGAATTGCAGATGTTTCACACCACAGTCTGCCAATCTACCAATTTTATATCATGTAAATATAAGTATAGACATAAAGAGATCATGTTTTCTATAAGCTTAATAAATTAAACTGCATAAAAATTCAAAATTTAAACCCTTTCGTGGATGGACTCCCCTACCTTCCTATCAAAACAAACATCATTGATGTTTGAACCCAAATGAACATAAAAAAATTCCTCTTACTTTCCAAAAACACCATATGATCATGTGAATAGCTTGGATTTGGATCATTCACAAGATGCAATGAATTTCCTCCACTTCCTTCACATTTATTCTTGCAATCAAGGAAATGAACAACATTTAGTTATCTTTTCTTGGGTTATATCTAGTTTTTTTGTTTTTGTTTTTTATTTTATCTTTACAAGAGAGGGAAAAATCTACATTTTTAGGTTTCAAGCATGCAATAGTTATAAAGATATACATATGGTGAAACTTATATGATACCATTTCATGGTAACGATAACACATAGGGTATGCAAATAAAGATTTAGATTTTTACCTATGTTCATGTCAGTTCCAATACAATATTAAGATGGATGCCTTGCATATAAGAATTGAAATTACAATTATGAATGTGCCAAATGTAATACCACGATTTTGACCCCTAGGATATATTGGCTTTTAGTGTAAATATTGTGCATATGTGATGTATGATTCCTAGCGTGGAGCTCAAGGCCAAGGCCCCGCTAGTGAATGCTCAAATTAAAGGGATGATATTTTATATTGTGCTATCCATGTGCTAGTAAGCCATGGGGAAATTGTAAAAGCACGTAAATAATTATAATACAAATAAAATACCAAGGGGATGGCTATGGATGCAACTAAAATGAGGGGGCTATGTGTATCCACTAGGGAGAGGTGAGGGGTTGTGGGATTGAACCATATGCTGCCAAATGGCACCTTGAGAACCCACTTTGACTTTCCTTGTTGTAATTTATTTCTGCTGTAAGGAAGTACTTCATAAATCAGTCCATGAGATTGATGGAGTATGGGAAGCCCATAAATTCGTATGGAAGAGTATGGGCTCTGTTTACTTAACCCACAAGTCACCCTACCTCATGGGAGGATGTTTTCCCTCATCCCCATTCCATTTTGGAACAACCAGACTACTATGGGGAGCATGCTATGCATCCCCAACTATGGAAAAACTAGACATCGCGACTTGGAAGAAGCCACATTTCAGAAGAGAAAATCTCGCGCAGAAAATTGTGTGGACAGTGGAATCCGATGGGGGATCCATAAACCTGAACCTTGGGGTGAATTTGAGAGGGTTAGATGCCCAAAAATCCATAGGAAAAACCCAGATTTGATAGCCCGGAAGGCCAACATTGGGATAGATCCATTTGGACGCAACACTGAGGAGATCCAAGAGTGGATCGTAGTGGGAGAGAGAACAAGGGGTCAGATTTCATGGTAGAGCCAGTGAAGGCTCATTTATCCTTGGTTTAGAAGTCGGTACCAACCATACCTTCCCAGGTCAGTGCCGAGGGAAGGGGCGCTTGAGGGACTGTGTAGCAGAGAAGGGGACCTTACTTAGGTTGAGAGTGGAGGTGATGGGGGTGCCTAGACTATCTGAAGCCAATTATATATTCATGTAGCTCTGTGCTCATTGGATTAGAAGACTCCTTCCCTATCTCCCCACTTGCTTGACAGATCCAATTGTGTGCTGGTTGAGCCTGAATGATTATGCCTAAGGCTGTGAGTGAACCTGAGTAGCTCCTCCTTAGTGGATACATAGCCCCAGCTTAGGGGTGGTCTCTGAGTGCTGAAAGAATATAGGCTGGGAAAAGACCTATGGTTGGGTTGGAACATTGCAGTCCATAGCCAGTTGCTTGGTGATTTCCATTAAAAGATAAGTGTTCTATATGGTTCAAATTATGTCCATTCTGTGTTCTGCGATGTTTTGATTATTGACTATTTTGTTAAAGCTGAAATATGCATTCTAGATGTGTAGTAACATAGCTTAATTTCTGTGGTGTATGTTGTCTTACCGTGCTTCTGCATATCAACATTCTTATATTTGTAATGCCATGAATTTGTTCATTGATGAATAGGGATAAGTTTGGTAAAGGCCCAGAATGTTCAGAATGTTTAGTCATGGCTTTGGGGGAGAAATAGACACCCCCTATTGTGTTCCTATTCCCTCTGTGGGTCAGATGAAGGGAGGGGCCATGACATAGTGGATTAGAGCTCTTTACAGAGTGGTGAAGAGGTATTGATGAAGTTTGGGCAACATTTTGATGGGAAGAGTGATGAAATCAAAGTTATTAGGAGTGACATAGGATCACACCACTGCATAGGGCTCGCCGAGAGCTTTCCAACGGTACCAAGTTTTCCAAAAATGGACTTAGGATTAGAAATATATCGGCCTGAGAAGTTGGCAGTAACAGGTGTGTATGGCCGACCTCCGACCTTCCGAACCCGCATTGAAGATTGCGGATTATGGAATTCGGAGGCATGTTTCTTCGAAGTTGTGCATCGGAGTTCCGAATTTTTGACTCCCTCCTTGCGGAAGTTAGAGGCATTTTTCTTCGAAGCTCTGCATTTGGTGTTCCGAATTTCCGACTCCCGCATTGTGGATTGCGGAAGTCGGTGGCGTGTTTCTTCGAAGCTATGCATTTGGGGTTCCAAATTTCTGACTCTTGCATTGCAGATTGTGGATTTCAAAAGTGGGAGGCATGTTTATTCAAAGAAGTGCATTTGGTGTTTTGACTTTTTCGACTCCCGCATTGCAGATTGCGGAAGTCAGAGGTGTGTTTCTTTGAAGCTGTGCATTTGGGGTTCCAAATTTTTGACTCCCGCATTGCGGAAGTCAGAGGCATGTTTCTTCGAAGCATTGCATTTGGTGTTTCAGCTTTCCGATGCCCGCATTGCAGATTGCAGACTGAAGTTGGATTTTCAGGATAAATTGCAGCTGTGTAAAAGTGCGAAATTTTGGAAAAAAAATTAGCAGGTTGTTTCTAAGGATCTCACCCATCACCTCTAAAGGGAACCGAGGCGACTGGGGACATTACAGATGGTATCAGAGCCCAAGGTTGTAGCACTAGGGATGCTTGGGCCAAAGTATGAGCTTATAGGAAGATAATTAGAACATTTTAATGAGGTACAAGGGAATACAATGTACCTTGAAGGACTCCATATGGATTTGGAATTAAACAAATTGCAGTGCTCATAAGTGCAAGGAAGTCCAAGAAATGCCAAGTTGGACTTGACCATAATTTATTAAAACAATGTGAGAAGCAAAGCATGTGAACATAGTGCAATGAGAGCTATTGCAGTGATCAAGAAAGCTACATAGGGCTGACAAGATGGTTGTAGCTTACAATTGGAGAATAATCTCCAAAGGAAAATGTTGATAAAGAGTGAAATTTCTCTCCTTAAACTATTTCTATTTATAGCATAAGAACTGTTTGCTTGAAAGTAGCAAGTAGAAGTGTTATACATGAGTATATGTATTGAATTGTTGCTTGGTGAGAAAATCATATCTAATGATTCCTTGTGTGCTTGCTAGAGAGGCCATGAAATTGGATCGGCTATGATGTGGAAGAGGAATTCCAGGCTATGATGAGGGTTTGGAAAGGGAGAATTCCTTAACCCTTCTCTTGCTGATATGATTATATTTTCAATTTTTATATTCATAAAATTATGGCATAGGAATGCTGAAAATGAAAGAGATTAGAAGGATGAAGTGAGTATGCACTAGTTGGGATATTAATAAACATTGCACAGTGCATGTGAAGATGTTTGTGCATGTATATGATGTTGCATGTTGGTAAAAATATTGAGGTTTTACATGTGCAATGAGCCACTTAACATAAGTATTGTGGTTGATAATCACTATTGGTGTTGGTATTGGTTGTAGGACCAAAGACAACATAAGCATGGCTAAATATGTTGATGATGTTGTTGCATGGGACCAACAAACTTATGAAGAAAGGTTGGTGCAAAAAATCTATGATAACGAGGTTGATGGGAGGATGGTGTAATCCTTTGCAGGAGACCAACTAATCAGGTAGCATCAAAGATGTTAATGGGAGCCATGCAAGTAATGGCTTATTTATGATTACATACAAAAAGAGGATTGGGTAAGAATCCCTTGAGCCATATTTAATAATCGTAAATTGGTATGTATGTGATGATGAATGCATTTATGAAAACATTATTCCAATGGGTACGGTGAGGTATGTGGCAGTAAGGGAAGGGATCCTTATACCATCTAGCTATTTTGAATTGTAAATTCTTTCATATGAAAATATATCATGCCATTTGTATATGTTGGTTATGAGTTTAATAACCAAATCAAGTGAGGACTTAGGGTCCTATTGTGGTAGTGCATGCCATATGAGATAGTCATGGTTAAGGCCATAATGTGGTTGGAATGGTAATTCTATAGTGTTACACAAGTATCCCATGAACTCCCTATTGGTATTAATTTGGGATGAAACCTCTTTTCCAACAACGAAGGAGTGAGAAAACTCCTGATGTGTTGTTTGGGTGGAGAAGGAAGGCACCCAAATAAGTTAACCAAGTGATTGGGGAGATGGTTGGGTGATGTGTTGAGGAAATAGCCATACTTTCCAAAACATAATGGTGGAATGCATGACATGACATTATGGTATTCATGAATCAATGTGAGGTTGCATTGAGTGAATGCACATTAAAAGATTATGTAAATGTTGTGAATGTGCATGCATATGTGTGGGTGCACATGTTGAGATGCATTGTGTGAATGCATGGTTGTGATATATATGTTTCATTGCATTAGATAAAGATGAAATGATGAATTATTGTCAATTATGAGATCATTTCATGAGCTTATATGGATGCAGGAAAATGATTGCATGAAGAAGGTAGTCATGTTTGATGGGCTACCAAGAATGCTCTGTTGGAGGGCAGAGTTGCCTGAATGGATATGATTGTTTAATCATGAGAATTGGAATGTTTATTTAAATCACATAGATAATGTGACTGTATCTTTCAATTTTATTGTGATAAGATGCACATAAAGTAGATGTATTTCATTGTCCTTGAGATAATAACAACTGATAGTGTTTGAACTATTGAGTATTATAATTCTGAGATCACTTTAGTGACTGTTGTAACAATGAAATTATTATATGCATGGATATTCACAAAGTGTTTGGCTAAGTGAAACTTTCAGATTTCAGGTAGAAATGTCTTGGGTATGGAAACATGGGTAAGTCCACAATAAAGACTGGAATCTACCATGTGCATAAGCCAAAAATTATGAGAAGGGTCTCATGGTTGTGAAATTTAAATTATGTACAGAACATATTGTAAATTTCAGATTTGAGATTTTGCTAATAAGTACTAATGGTTGTTTGGCTTATATAGAATTGTGTCAAGAGGACATGTTGTAGGTGGATGTTCATGTATGGTAGCAAGCAGAAAACCATAATGGATAGAGTGATACCACTTACAGGATCCAAACAATATGAGGATGGACTCATGGTTAAACAAATCTAATTTATGTAGTAGACATAATTGTAAACTCAGATTTGAATATGATTATTAATGTCATTGATTAGTTAACTGTTTGTGAATTGTGTCAGGAGGACACAATGCAGGAAGGCCATGTGTTATGGCCTGCAAGATCTAAACATCATGAGAAGGAAATCATGTTTTGGAAATCTAGTTTCTGTATGAAACATATTTGAGAAATTCTAATTGAAGTTATTATGATGACATCTCGTGTGAACTGCATGCTTGTGTGTAATGCAAGTGAGATGGTGAAATTATGCCATTGGGGCAGATGTTGGATACTAAAGCTGAACATGGAAAGGAAATTCCATGAGTGGCTTGGGTTTGGAGAAGCCTTGCAAAATTCCATATGCGTGCTTGTCTCTCCGCATTGCTATTAAACCCAGTAAGAGCATGGGTACTCAAGAGGATTGTATGGGCATTGGTAACCTTTCTACGCTCACACTAAAGAGCACTGGAAGGGATGAATATACCCGAGGGTCTCTGTAGCAGAGAAGGGGTACCATCCTTGTGTTTTGTGAGTGGGTATTGTGGGGCCATGCTAGCCTGCAGTCAAGTGAGTCACCTATGGATTTCCTGGAGGGAACCACTGCTTTGCATAGGTGAAGGAGCCATGTGATTGTGTCCTTTGTCTTATGCCTGATAAAACCAGTCGTCGTACTGGCTTGGAAATGGTTTTTGTATGCCTGATAAAACCAGTCAGGGAACTGGTTTAACATACTGATTAATGGAATGCATGATAAAACCAGTCCGCGCACTGTCTTGGAAATAATAATTTGAATTGATTACTATTGTGGGGCCATGTTAGCCTGCAGTCAAATGAATCACCTATGGAGTTCCTAGAGGGAACCACTGGTTTGCATAGGTGAAGGAGCCATATGATTGTGTCCTTTGTTTTATGCCTGATAAAACCAGTCAGCGTATTGGCTTGGAAATGGTTTTTGTATGCTTGTTAAACCCATTTAGGGAACTGGCTTAGCATATTGATTAATGGAATGCACGATAAACCCAGTCAATGTACTGTCTTGGAAATAATAATTTGAATTGATTACTAATGATATTTGTAAAGACATAAAATCTCTATTGGTTCAGCAGTGAGGACATCCTGCACCTACCCAGGACAATGCCGAGGGAAGGGGCGCCCGAGGGACTGTGCAGTAGAGAAGGGGACCTTACTCAGGCTATGAGTCGAGGTGAGGTGGGTGCCAAGATTGGATGGAACCCATTGGGATGCTTATGGCTCCGTAGTAGAGCCATTGATTTGGGAATGGTTATGGTGTAGTTTCCTTCCATTGGATTGTTGACCCAGATGGAAGTGTTGGCTTGGAAATGGAGAGGGAAAACCAGGTATGGGGCTAGTTTGGCACCATAAATGTTTGGTAAATCCATTTGGTGCACTAGTTGGGAATTGAATGTTGTGGATCAACCTGCGTGCTGACCAAACATTTGTTAAACGCTTGGTAAATCCAGCCGATGCACTGGTTGGGCATTGAATGTTGTGGAGCAACATGCATGCTGGCCAAACACTTGTTATTGTATCCACGGGTGATCCAAGGATTGTAAAGAAAAGAAGGATCCTATGGAATAACGTGAAGACATCCAATACATATAAGTATTTAAATATCATCTATTTCTTATTTCGAATAATAGAAAATTTGATGTACAAGTCTTATAACAACCAAGCTGATACACTGTTGTTTCTTTGTTGAAACCCGGGTAATTGCGGGAAGCAAGAACCTTGAAGGCAACCTAAGGATGCATTTGGACATGTAACTGTCCTAGAAAGCTCAGCATGAGTAGCAATGGAAAATGGTGCTACTGGACTTTTGTGGGTCCTAGCAACCAAAGGTTCTGTAGGAAAACCATGGGGAGGGGTTCCCTGGTTGAGAAGCCTTGGAAAGACCTTAGACACTAAGTGTCATCACCAAAACAAGGAAAAGGCGAGTCAAGCATTCACATTTGAAGTGAAAGAGACCAAGGAGCATGGAACCACAGTTGTGGTGGGGCTCTGTATTGGAACAAGACTAAGGGGGGGAAACTCTTACTCTTCTCTTTCCTTTTTGATTGATGCATTTTAGAGACATAAAATTGTTGAATGTATGTTATGGCTGAAAGTTGATTGTGTTTGTTTTGCTTGAAATAAATTGTGAAGGCTGGATAAGTTAATTCCCTGTGAAAGGATGAACACGAATGAGTTCATTTGTATGTTGGAAAATAATGAAATGCGTGCAAGTCTTATGGATAAAGCATGAAATTTCCATGCCAATTGGGCAAGTAATTGACTGATCTTAATGCTTATGTTATGCTTGGCCTAACAAGATCTGCAATGATGAATTTCACAGGTGAAAATTAAATCAATTGGTTGCAGTTGTTACAAGGCAAGTGTTGCTAGTAAGAAAAGTGTGGGAAGCTGTGCACATTGACCATGGCAGTAGACCAAAAGCTATTTTATTTGGATGAAAATATTCTTCAAACAATTTCCAAGACCCAAGAAAATATTGAGGAAATGCTCAAGCTACAAAAACAATAGAATGAGATGAACCACAAGGTTTTGTAGGACTCTATTTTTCTGCAAAATGAAGTAAAATGCATTCTGTAAACTATCAATAGTGGAAAGGAAAATGGGTCAATGAAGAGGCATTCATCCAATCATCCCATTAAGAAACTCTCAAGGCTAGAAGAATCAAAGGAAATTGAGCAGGTAAAGAAAAAACAACCACTGAAATGTTGGAAATATAGAGGAAATCATTGCCTCCATAACTGCCCAACAAGAGGAAAACAAGAAATATAGTAGCCATAAAGTTTCCATACTTGTGGATCGGCTGGAAGGTAAATAAAAGGAAGGGATTGTTGTGGAAATTTGCCCACATGTGGAGCTGGAAGGTAAAAGCCAACAACAGTAGCCTGTAGAAGCCAAAGGACTTGGTCCTGACAACCCAAAGTAAAAGATGAAATGCAAGATAGACCTGCCACATTTTGTGAATTTTCGACATGTGTAAACAATTTGGAAGTATTCCTAAGTATTGGAATACCGAGGACGGTGTTATTCTAAGGGGGAGGGGATTGTAATACCGCCATTTTGACCCTTAGTATATATTGGATTTTAATGTAAATATTGTGCATATGTGATGTATGATTCCTAGCATGGAGCTCAAGGCCAAGGCCCCACTAGTGAATGCTCAACTTAAAGGGATGTTATTTTATATTGTGCTATCCATGTGCTAGTAATCCATGGGAAAATTGTAAAAGTATGTAAATAATTAGAATGCAAATACAATACCAAGGGGATGGCTATGGATGCAACTAAAATGAGGGGGCTATGTGTATCCACTAGGGAGAGATGAGGGGGTTGTGGGATTGAACCATATGCTACCAAATGGCACTTTGAGAACCCACCTTGAATTTTCTTATTGTCATTTATTTCTGCTGTAAGGAAGTACTTCAGAAAATAGTCCATGAGTTTGATGGAGTATGGGCAACCGATAAATTCGTATGGTAGAGTATGGGCTCTGTTTAATTGAACCACAAGTCACCCTACCTCATGGAAGGATGTTTTCCCTCATCCCCATTCCATTGTGGAACAACCAGACTGCTATGGGGAGCATGCTATGCATCCCCAACTATTAAAAAAAAATCATGAATTGGAAGAAGCCACATTTTGGACGTGCAGAAATCGCCCAGAAAACCGTGTGGACAATGGAATCCAATGGGGGATCCATAGAACTGAACCTTGGGGCGAATTTGAGAGGCTTAGATTCCCAGAAATCCATAAGAAAACCCAGATTTGATAGAACGAAAGGCCAACGTCGAGACAAATCCATTTGGACGCAACACTGAGGAGATCCAAGAGTGGATCGCAGTGGGAGAGAGACTAGGGGGTCATATTTCATGGTAGATCCAGTGAAGGCTCATTTATCCTTGGTTTAGAAGTTAGGACCAGCCATACCTGCCAAGGTTAGGGCCAAGGGAAGGGGCGCCCAAGGGACTGTGTATCAGAGAAGGGGACCTTACTTAGGATGAGAGTGGAGGTGATGGGGGTGCTTGGACTGTCTGCAGCCAATTGGATACGCCTGTAGCTCTGTGGTTGAGCTCATTGGATTAGAAAAATCCTTCCCTATCTCCCCACTTGCTTAACAGAGCCAACTATGTGTTGGTTGAGCCTGAATGATTGTGCCTATGGCTATGAGTGAACATGAGTAGCTCCTCCTTAGTGGATACATAGCCCCAGCTCGGGGGTGGTATCTGAGTGCTGAAAGAATATAGGCTAGGAAGAGACCTATGGTTGGTTTGGAACGTTGCAGTCCATAGCCAGTTGCTTGGTGATTTCCATTAAAAGATAAGTGTTCTCTATGGTTCAAATTATGTCCATTCTGTGTTCTGCAATGTTTTGATTATAGACTGTTTTGTTAAAGCTGGAAGATGCATGCTAGATGTGTAGTAGCATAGATTAATTTCTGTTGTGTATGTTGTCTTACCATGCTTCTGTACATCTGCATTCTTATATTTGTAATGCCATGAATTTGTACATTGATGAATAGGGCTAAGTTTTGTAAAGGCCCAGAATGTTCAAAATGTTTAGTCATGGATTTTGGGGAGAAATAGACACCCCCTATTGTGTTCTTGTTCCCTCTGTGGGTTAGATGAAGGGAGGGGCCATGACATAGTGGATCAGATCTCTTTACAATGTGGTAAAGATGTATTGATGAATTTTGGGAAACATTTTGATGGGAAGAGTGACAAAAATAGAGTTCTCAGGAGTGGCAGAGGATCACACCGTTGCATAGGGCTCGCCGAGAGCTTTCCAATGGTACCAAGTTTTCCAAAAATGGACTTAGGATGAGAAATATATCGACTTGAGAAGTTGGCAGTAACAAGAGTGTATGGCCAACCTCATTTTGAAATATTGTAACTTCTAAGAATATTATATTTGTACTTTATTATTCCGGAGATGTTCCATTCCTCCAAGGAGACCCTATTGTATATCCAGAGATGTTTATCCCTCTGAGAGATTGTGGTAACTAGGTTATTAGATCTCCCATGTGAGGTCAGCCCTGAGTTAGCTGTTTGGGCGTTATTAGACTCTCTTAGGAGAGGTCGGCCCCATTAGGGTGAAAAGTCAGTTAGAACATGAGTATAAATAGAGGAGGTGTGTTCCTAATTTATCTCATTCATTCACTCACTTTTGATTGGCGCATAGGAGAGAGAGAGGTCTACATAGGAGGAGAAGGAGCTCTTGTTTGGGTACTACATCTTGTATTGGTTGATTATCTATATTGAGGAAAGCTTTGCTGGGTTTTCTACCCCATGAGGATTTCCTAGGGTAAATATTTGTATATCTTGTGATTGTGTTTCTTTCAGTGATCTTGCTTGTGAATTTAGGCTAAACTTAACATGGTATCAGAGCTAGCCTGAATAGGACATATTTCACAAGGTGAAAATGCCTCTCTGTCCTCCTCCGGTGAAAATTAGGGTTTCAGCAAAAGTTGGAATTTTTGGATTCTGATTGCATGGCTGGATAGCCCTCCTCAAAATCGAAGTTTTGAGCCCTAGATCAAAATTTTTGAGTGGGTAGAACCCCGGGCTTTGTCAAACCCTAGTTTGACTTCTGGACCAGAAAACCAGAAAACCAGTAAACTAGAAAAAGTGCGCACCTGTGTACCAGAAAACCAGAAAGTGCGAACCAAAAAGCCAGAAATTCTGTTCCAGATCTGAAAGTTGCTGATCAGATTTGAAGGGTGAAAAGTTGAAGTTTCCAGAAGCAGAGTTCACCAGTTATCTCAATCCGATCAAGCATATCTCTTGGTAAGTGTTATTCTATATGTTGAGAAACTTCAATTTCTGTAACCCCCTCGATAAGATGGCTCCAAGCACTAATCTTGAAGACAAGCTAGAGGGTATAGAGAATTTCCAATCATGGAAATACAAGATTGGTCTCATTCTTGAAGAGAATGATCTTGTCCAATATATCAAAGATGAAATTGCAGAACCTGAAGAAGATGAATCCAAAGAGAAGTATAAGAAGGACTTGATTAGGGAAAAGAGAATCTTTTTTGATTCTATCAAGGATCACTTGATTCCCCAAGTGGCATCCAAGAAGACCCCAAAGGAAATGTATGATGCCCTACGCAAAATGTATGAAGGGAGGAACATCAACATAAAGATGAATTTGAGAACTCAATTGAAGAATACCAAAATGAATAAAGGAGAATCTATTCAAGATTATTTCACAAGGGTTTCCCAGTTCAAGGAACAACTAGAAGCCATTGGTGACATCCTTGATGAAGATGAACTAGTCATGACTGCACTCAATGGTCTCACTAGACCTTGGGAGTCATTCATCCAAACCATGTGTGCAAGAAAAAAAAGTATGAAGTTTGATGTGGTATGGGAGGATTGCATTCAAGAAGAGGCTAGGGTAGCCAATAGAGAACCCCTGCTCAAAGAAGCTGACCAAGCTTTGGCCACTCACACCAGAAGAAGGAGTCATTTCAACTCCATGAAGAATGGCCATAATAAATCTCATCCTCCACATAGATTTCAAAAGAAAGGAGTAAGCTCAGAAAGAGACCTCTCCTCAGCTAAGTGTTACAATTGTCACAAACTAGGACACTTTGCTAGAAATTGTCCTTCAAAGAAGAAGAATAATTTTCACAAAAGACATCATGCACATCTAGCAGAAGATGATAGTGAATAAGAAGAAGAGGTAAGGCCTAAAAGGAAGAGAATCGAAGTAGAAGAAGAAGACGCAGAAGAATATGTTCTATTCTCTGCACTCTTTGTGTCAGTAACACCTGGAGAAGATACATGGTTCATTGATAGTGGTGCTTCAAAGCACATGACAGGTCAAAAGAAAACTCTCTCAAACCTGGAAGAAAAGACCTCTCCTCAGAAGGTATCCTTGGGAGATGATTATCAATATCCCAACAAGGGAATTGGTGAAGCAAGCTACAAGCATGATTTTGGAACTCCATTAAAGATGAAGGACATTCTATATGGACTAGGTTTGAAGAAGAACTTACTTTATATCTCAGCTTTAGATAAGAAAGGCTATAGGGTTGCATTCATCGATGGACAAGTACTCATGTGGTCCAAAGGAAAATCAATTGAGGATGCAATTGTTATTGGTGGAGAGGAAGGAGGTATGTACAAACTCAAGGGTCATCCAGAAGTTGCCCTTGTTCATGAAGCCACTATCCCAAGTGAGCTATGGCATAGGAGACTTTCTCACATTAACTACAAAGCACTTCCTCATGTGAGCAAGGTAGTCATAGGACTACCAGATCTAAAGATTGATCATGATGGCACATGCAAGGGATGTGCAAAAGGGAAGAATATCAAGAACCCATTTCCAAAGAATGAAACAAAGACCAAAAGTACCTTGGAATTGATTCATTCAGATGTATGTGGACCTATGCCCTCCACATCCTTGAGTGGATATAAATATGACCTTACATTCATTGATGACTACTCAAGAAAGACTTGGATATAATTCCTAAAGGGAAAGAATGAAGTCTTTGGAAAATTCAAGGAATTCAAAGCCTTGTAGAAAATCATTCAGAAAAGAAGATCAAGATACTCAGGACAGATAATGGTGGAGAATATACTTCAAAGGATTTTGAAGAATTTTGTAAAGAAGCTGGAATAAGAGGGAAATAGCAACTCCCTAAAATACTCAACAAAATGGTGTTGCGGAGAGAAAGAATAGAACCATTATGGAAGCAGTGAAAACAATGATACATGATCAAGACCTACTTATGTATATCTGGGCTGAAGCAGCCAGGACAACAGTCTATGTGCAAAATAGACTATCTCATAGTGCTCTTGATTTCAAGACCCCAGAAGAAGTGTTCACGGGTAAGAAGCCTAAGGTAAGTCACCTCAAGATATTTGGATGCCCAGTATACATTCACATTCCAAAATAAAAGAGAACTAAGTTGGATCCTTTTGGGAAGAAGGGAATATTTGTTGGATATTGTGATGCATCCAAAGCATTCAGAATATACATCCTAGGATTCCATCATATGGAAATAAGTAGGGATGTGACATTTGATGAAGAAGTAGCTCTTAAGAGATCCAGGAAGTGCCAGTATGAAGAAGTATATGAAGAAGATGCACCTTCCATAATTACAGAGGCCGCACCTACCCCTGAAGATGTAACACCTGAAGATCATGACATGATAGAACCACAATAACCCCTTTCTATAGACATATCAAGGAAGAGAAAGCCAGCATGGGAAATAGACATTATACTAGAAGTAGAAAAGTATGGAGCTCCTGAAGGCTCCACTAGAGTGAGCAAGAAACCAAAGTCATTCACCAGCTATATGGCTTTGATGTGTGATATTGTAGATCAAGAAACCACTAGTTATGAAGAAACATCCCATAAGAAAGAGTGGGTTGAGTCAATGACATAGGAGTACCAGTCAATAATGAAGAATGATGTCTGGGATATAGTTCCCAAACCAAAGGACAAGAGTGTGGTATCCTCCAAATGGATATACAAGATAAAGCATGCTATGGATGGCAGTATTGAAAAGTATAAGGCAAGGTTTGTGGCCAGAGGATTCTCTCAAAAAGAGGGAATTGAGTATGAAGAAACATTTGCACCAGTTGCAAGGTACACTTCCATTAGAACTATCATGGCACTTGCATCCATGATGAAGTTGAAATTACACCAGATGGATGTAAAGACAACTTTCTTCAATGGTGTGATTGAGGAGGAAGTGTACATAGAACAACCACAAGGATTTGAGGTTGAAGATAGAAGAACCCACATATGCAAACTAAAGAAGGACTTGTATCGGTTGAAACAAGCTCCTAGAGCTTGGTTTGGAAGAATTGACAGTTTCTTAACAAGCCTTGACTTTACCAAAAGTAAAGCTGATCCTAATATTTATCTCAAGGTTATGGATGATGAGCCTGTCATACTATTGCTATATGTGGATGATCTATTTCTGACTGGGAATGAGAAACGGATTGTCGAATGCAAGAATAAACTCTCTGCAGAGTTTGAGATGAAAGATCTCGGTTTGATGCATTACTTCCTAGGACTGGAAGTATGTCAAGTTTCATAAGGAATCTTTATCAACCAAGGAAAGTATGCTATGGAAATCTTGAAAAAAATTGATATGTTGGAATGCAAAGCCATGGCCACTCCCATGGATTCTAACTTAAAGCTATTAGTTGATGACTCATCAGAGCTAGTGGATATGACTCTGTACAGACAGATTATTGGGTCATTGATGTATTTGACAAATACCAGACCAGATATATGCTTTGCCGTGAACACCTTGAGTTAGTATCTAGTGGAACCTAGACGAGTTCACCAGATAGCTGCAAAGCATGTGATGAGGTACCTAAAGGGTACGATAGACTTTGGTATATGTTATATTGGAGATCATGACTTTAGATTGTATGGCTACACAAATGCTGATTGGGAAGGAAGTGTATTAGATAGGAAGAGCACATCGGGAGGATGTTATTGTTTGGGATCTTCCATGATCTCGTGGTTTAGCAGGAAGCAGTCTAGTGTGGCTCTCAGCACAGCTGAAGCAGAATATATTGCTGCTTGCTCTGCTAGTTGTGAAGCGATATGGATTCGAAAGCTGTTATCTGGATTATTTGAATTAGAGATGGACCCCACTGTGATCCTGTGTGACAACCAGAGTTGTATCAAGATGACAAAGAATCCAGTGTTCCATGATAAGTCAAAGCACATAGAGATCCGATATTTTTATATACGGGATATGGTGCAGAAAGGAGCTATCAAGCTCGAGTATGTGAGCATTGACGAACAAGTTGCTGATATATTGAACAAACCTCTGTCTCGAGTAAAGTTTGAGTATTTCCAAGACAAACTTGGTGTCGTTCAGAAGGACCCTCCTCGAAAGGGGGAGTGATATGGTTGATGATGATATTTGGATACTGGTATCGATGTTGATACCTGTATTATGATTAGATTACCTATATTGACGATTAGATTGCCTATATTGACGGTAAGGTCAATGATGAGGATACCTGTGTTGATATGGATACATGTATCGATGACAAGGATACTTGTATCAATGATATGGATACTTGTATCGATAATGAGGATACCTGTATTGATGAGGATACTATATGAGGCTACATGTTCCGAGGATGAGGTCAATGATGAGGTTATCTGTTCCGACGATAAGGTCGATGTATGGTCCTTAGAATTTGTCTAAGTGGACGTGATAGGACTGCATTGTCCCAGAACCCTTGGTTCAAAATGTACGTGATGGGGATTGCATCATCCCGGAACCCTTGGTTCAAAATGTACGTGATGGGGATTGCATCATCCCGGAACCCTTGGTTCAAAATGTACGTGATAGGGATTGCATCATCCCGAAACCCTTGGTTCAAAATGTACGTGATGGGGATTGCATCATCCAAGAACCCTTGGTTCAAAATGTACGTGATGGGAATTGCATCATCCCGGAACCCTTGGTTCAAAATGTACGTGATGGGGATTGCATCATCCTGGAACCCTTGGTTCAAAATGTACATGATGGGGATTGCATCATCCCGAAATCGTTGGTTCAAAATGTACGTGATGAGGATTGCATCATCCCAGAACCCTTGGTTCAAAATGTACGTGGTAGGATTGCATCATCCTTGGACTTATGTCCTAAATTGAGAGGGATTGACCATCCCATAATTGGATCATGTGCATTGCAGAGGATGCTTCTTTGATGATCCAGACGTTGATCGAGATGATCCAGATGATGTTGATCGAGATGATCCAAATGCTGTTGATTGAGATGATCCAGTTGCTGTTGATCGAGATGATTCAGATTGCTGTAGCTGTTCGAATGCTGTAGAAGATGAAGACTCAATACTGAAGATGTTCCAGTATTGAAGATACTCCAATAACTGGTTGAGTTACTGATTATGTATGAAGAAAGCTTCCAACGATTTATAGATGTATCATGTATCATGTAGTTGATGACTCCTTGCTCCTACAGATGTTGTTATAATATCCTTCTCGTTAAGGGGGAATGTTGAAATATTGTAACTTCTAAGAATATTATATTTGTACTTTATTATTCCGGAGATGTTCCATTCCTCCGAGGAGACCCTATTGTATATCCAGAGATGTTTATTCCTCTGAGATATTGTGGTAACTAGGGTTATTAGATCTCCCATGTGAGGTCGGCCCTCAGTTAGTTGTTTAGGGGTTATTAGACTCTCTTAGGAGAGGTGGGCCCCATTAGGTTGAAAAGTCAGTTAGAACATGAGTATAAATAGAGGAGGTGTGTTCCTCATTTATCTCATTCATTCACTCACCTATGATTGGCGCATAGGAGAGAGAGAGGTATGCATAGGAGGAGAAGGAGCTCTTGTTTGGGTACTACATCTTGTATTGGTTGATTATCTATATTAAGGAAATCTTTGCTGGGTTTTCTACCCCATGAGGGTTTCCCAGGGTAAATATTTGTCTATCTTGTGATTGTGTTTCTTTCAGTGATATTGCTTGTGAATTTAGGCTAAACTTAACACCTCCGACCTTCAGAACCCGCATTGCAGATTGCGGAAGTCGGAGGCATGTTTCTTCGGAGTTGTGTGTCAGAGTTCCGACTTTTCGACTTCCGCATTGCGGATTGCATATTGTAGAAGTTAGAGGCGTGTTTCTTCGAAGCTTTGCATTTGGTGTTCCGACTTTCCAACTCCTATATTGCGGATTGCAGAAATTGGAGGCGTGTTTCTTCGAGGCTGTGCATTTGGGGTTCCGAATTTCTGACTCCCACATTGTGGAATTCAAAGGTGTGTTTCTTCAAAGAAGTTCATTTGGTGTTCTGACTTTTTGACTCCTGCATTGTGGATTGCGAAATTCGAAGGCGTGTTTCTTCAAAGCTGTGCATTTGGGGTTCCGACTTTCTGACTCCCGCATTGCAGAAGTCGGAGGCGTGTTTATTCGAAGCAATGCATTTGGTGTTCCGAATTTCCAATGCCCGCATTACGGATGGCGGCTTTCGTCTTCTGGATTGCAGACTGAAGTTGGATTTTCAGGATAAATTGCAGCTGTGTAAAAGTGCAGAATTTTGGAAAAAAAAATTAGCAGGTTGTTTCTAAGTATCTCCCCCATCACCTCTAAAGGGAACCGAGGTGATCGGGGACATTACACCAAATATAATTCAATCTAACAACTATTCCTAACTGGCAATGTGAAAATGTTAAAGAAGAATAAAAAGAGTTGAAAGAAATAATTGGTCAAGAAAGATTGATCTAACTTTTCTTGGTTCCAGTGAGCCAAGAAATATTGATCTCACTTTTCTTGGTTTTCATGGAGCAAGGTTTGATTGAATCTCAATACCCACCTAAACCCCAACTTAAAAAATGAAGAGTTAGATCTTTTACTCGAATGCCTACAAAAAATAAAATACAATTGTTCAACTCTGAAAATCCGAATTAGCTACATCTCTTAACTTAAATATGAAAAACAATATAACATCAATTCAAACCAATCCTAAATAATCTATTAAATGAGTATGGATCAAGTCCAGTAATCATAAGAGACTTCCATCGATATTATCATTGGTACACTATTATCATATTTATGAAAAACTTAGGATCATAACCAATATCAAATAAAAATGGAGTGTCCTTAAGTTTTAGGCGGGTATGAATCCATCCCACGATTTGGAGGTTATTCCTCAGCCCACCCAAATAAAATAATCCCCAATATTTATACTACCATGTCAAATTAAAAACCCCCCTTGACCCCTTAATACGGGGAAATATATTTTTGAGTTTTTTAAGAGTATTCAAACCCCCAATATGAATGGATGTGATATAATATTGCCTCACTTGTTAACCCCTCGTGATAAAGGATTACTCCTTTCAGCCACGATTAAAAAGTGAGGCCCAAGTATCTTTCAAAATTAGAACTTAAATAGAGATTCAAAAATTTAAGGCTTGGTCTTTTCTTGGGGAAAAACGTTGTCAATGAGTAACATGGAAACATTACAATCTTTCTTCCCTATTATTCAAGAAAGTCATACAACATAGTGAAACAAACCTCAAAATATTGTAACATGTTAGTGTCAATGGTAGGCGAGTATGTTGAATCCATAATCCTTTCCTTTTTCTACGTATAATAAAATTTGTGTGTTTCATGCTATAACATTATTTTGATTGGATGAGAAGTTCATCTTTAGAAACATACTCTATTGATATGGTATACTCATTTCAGTGAGGGATTAGTAGAAAGTCACCTTGTATACTTATGCCTTTTATGTTGTCGGTTATGTCTTGTGATAACACTTTTTCCATTTAATATCTACTCTTGTTCAATGTTAAGTTCAATTATTTAGCTTTGCATGAATGTGAATATGAGAGATCTAACTATGAATATTCTTGACTTTATGGATTTTACTCACATGCTAATAGTGGATCTTCCTCTTCACTAATGGAGAGGTGGTGAGGTCTTGTAAGCACCACTTAGTAATTCTTTTCAGAAGGTCTATTCCTTCCATGAAACAGATGATATATATATGAAGAACATGATTTGGATAGTAATTCATTATTCCCCTTCTTGAATTCATCATTTGAAAGTGAGGGAAAATAACCTACATTTAACATCTTCTTCAAGTATTTTTTGTAATAAAAATATCATATTATAAATTTGAATATGTCCTAACGCAATTGTTCTATCCTCACCATTAATGTTTGGAAATAAATGTACCTCGTTTTTTGGGATGTCATGCAATGGTTCCAAAAGACTCAAAGCATTATTATCATCCCTTGCAAAAATATAAACTGGGACCATGAGAAATTAATGCTTTCATGAAAATAATGGCTCCATAGGGTCGTCTTATTTCCCTCCATGCTTCTCGCAATATGTTAATCCTCATGGTGACTGTGGAGAGCAATTTTGGACCTTTTATGGATTTTGGTGTGTCTAACTTGGAGGCGTGCTTAGATGGGAAATTAGAGGATATTGAAGAGCCAAGAAAGGAGCTAAAAAAAGTGCTAGATAAAGAGAAACCAAGTTCCAACAACAATGATTCTTCCTAATCTTTGTTTAAGGTGGAAGCAAAAGTATAAATCAAGACCTATCAAGGTGATATCGATGTAAATAAGTTGAATTAGTGGTTTCAATAGTTAGACATTTATATTAGTTTCTATAATATAGAAGAGGAGGAAAATATATCATTTTCTTGACTAAAGTTGGAGGTCCAATCCCTAACTTGGTGGAAAATCCATATGGAGACACTTAGGATGGAGGGTGATCCCCCAATAACTAAGTGGGAGGACTTTAAAACTCTCATAAAGTTCCATTTTTACCTTATTGGGTATGAAGAGGACTAATGGATCCATTGGAGTTAATTTCAAGAAAGTAAAGGGAAAAGTGTACAAGAGTACACTACCGAGTTTAAAAACATGGACATTATGATATAATATATCCCAAGAACCCAAATGTACTTCTCAAGTATCTTGGTGGTATCCACAATCATTTAAGGAGAAAAGTGATGCTCTTTAAACCTAGATTTGTTGATGAGTCATGTGTGCAAGAACAATATCTATAGAATATGGACCATAAGAAAGGCTATCCAAGTGGTTCCAAGCATAAATAACACCTATATACTTCCAAGGATGAGAAGAAGAAGGGGAAATAAAACATAAGAATACTATAGCCATGACACATTAGTGAAAGGATAAAAAACAACACCATAATCATTGGAACATTAATGGTCACACTGAAGATAAGTGCTGGAATCTACATCCAGAGTTGAATACAAAGAACCACATGAATGATTCCAAGTAGAACATGCTAGCTATGGATTTAGGAAACTAGGTAGAGAGTAGTTCAAATGTAGATGAGAAGACTGTCTACATTATACCGTAGAAGGAGGTGAACTTTTGTATCCTCCATCCCAAGGAAGAGAAGAAGATGATGAAACTCTTCCACATCAATATTTAGATCAAAAGGACCAAGGTGGATTCTCTATTGATTTTGGTTCACATGCTAATATCAGAGCATAAGACTAGGTACAAGTAAGCTTGGATTGGAAGTTCATGATCATCCTATCCCCTACCCATTGGGAAGGGTAATAAGGATGCAAAAATTAGGGTTACAAAACAATGTAAGTTTGAATTTTATATGAGTGAATATTATATTGGTGAAGTGGAGGTATATGTAGTACCACTTGATGTTTGTGGTGTAGTGTTTAGAAGCCTTGACATGTATATGAGGGATGGAATATTCATGAGGAGAAAAACCAATACTGCTTGATTAAGGATCCTAAATCCTTCATCATCAATGCACACAAAGGTAAATTAAATATTTCTATAGTAAGGTCCAACCAAGGCAAGGAGTTGAATCGATAAGAAGGTGAATAGATAAAAGTAAAGGCGTCTCTGGAGGGATGTACTAGAGAGTAGAAACACTAGTTGGATAAGATTTTGTAGGCATATACATAAGTATTACATAAGCATAAAGGGATACCTCCTAATAGGAAAGTGGAGCATGAGATACAATTATTACTTTATTCTACATTTCCAAACATTAGACTATACAGACAATCTATTATTTAGAAGTAGAAACAAAGAATAAATTGCAACAACTACTGAAGAAAAGAGTAGTATGACCAAGAAACTCACCTTGTGGGTCACCTGTTATCATAGTACCCAAGAAGGAAGTGAATTCAAGGATGTGTATTAAATACATATATCTAAATAATATCACCCTCAAGAATTAATACCCTCTACCAAGGATCGATAATTTTTTAGATCAATCGCAACATATTAGGTACTTCACCAAGTTTGATCTCAAATCGAGATACAACCAGGTATGGGTGAAGGAATAAGACAACTAAAAAAACACCTTAAAGACTAGGAACGACCTATATGAATGGTTGTTAATGATTTTTAGTTTTTTTTAGGATGCTCGATTGGGCAGACAATCAGATTGGCTAAACACATAGCCAAATAAGGTCACAAGAGATAGAATAAGTGTGCATTGCATTTCATTAATATGATGTACATATATATAAACTCATGTGTGACCCTTAGTTTCATATTCCAAGGTGTCTTTTGGAATCCCAATGACTGTTCATTGTCACCTAACTGATTAGGTTTCCAATGTCCCCCCCTCAATCCAAAGGGGTGTATATGAGTCCAAGCAGAGAGTTGAAACATGGAGAAGGATAGTTGCAAAATGATGAAGAATCTATTTGAATAAAAGGTTAACAAAAGACAAATTATTCTACTAAGTGGGTGTTTTTAGGATGACCACAAACTCTGGAACTTGGTGATAACTCTGATTCTAGCTCAGTGGTTCTTTGGAACTTGGCTTTGACTCAAGTTCTCACTTAGCGGTCCTTGGAACATTCCAAAGGATATAAGAAGTTGTAATGATTCTACTAAATGTTGGTTCAATGATGACCATGAACTATGTGTTGATGTATATGTAACTTCGGAATGTATTTCATATATGTATATTGTATCCCTGCAGAGAGGTTATTATTCCTCTGTACGGAAGTGTCGTCATTTGTATTTACAAGTGTCGTAACTTATATATGATGGGTTATTAGACCACCAAGTGTGGGGTCGGCCCTAAGTTGAGTTACCATGGGTTATTAGGCTCTCATAGAGAAGTCAGCCCTGTTAGGTTATTAGGAAAGTCAAGTCAGTGTATAAATAGAGTGAGGGTGTCACTCTATTTGATCATTCACTTACTCATCTATTCTCTCACTTGAGTGATGCGCACTAGTGGAGGAGGAGAAGCTGCTAAGGAGACTATCTCTTGTACTTGGATTTTGTATCATTGCTATTTCTATCTCTGAGGAAGTTGCGGGGTTTTTCACCTTCTTGGTTTTCCTCGAGGAAACTCTGTGTCTATTGTCTCTTGTGCTTGTCTCTTATGATTGATATGCTGTGCTTGTTATTCTCTCAGATAAGATCCTAGATCATATTGAATTAATGCTCAAAATCTAACACTCTGGAACTTGTATCAAAGCTCAAAGCTCAAAGGGTCCTGGAAAATTCCAAAATCTAGTAGAATCTAATTCTTTCTACTAAATGGGTGGTTTTAGGATGACTACAAACTATGGATCTCAGTGGAACATGGATCTGACTCGGGTTAAGTGCTGCAACTCTGAATTTGGATAGGTGTCTCTAGATCGAGGATCTAGCAATTGACACAAAGTTCTAGCTATGACTCTGGCATTGTTTCATGCTCTCTTGTTCTGGCTCACTTGTTCTCACTTCCTTGTTTCTGACTATCAGTCATTCCCCCCTGTTAGGAACATGGTGATGAGAAGAAGATATATCAGCTGCAATATGTGTCATTAGTCGAGAAAGAATTCTCCAGTATGACATATATATCTTCTTAGCTATTAACGACCATTTCCAAGAAGTACCCACCCATACTGAAACATCTATCTTGTTGGTTTCTTCAAACTAAAGCATCTGTCTGAAGAGTGGGTATGATTTCGACAATGCTTACATGGGTGAAGATCAAAAAACTGATATTTCATGTGGACAACTCAATCAAAATGTTGGCATGTCAAACTATGAACTAGAGTACATGAAGATGGAATTTCTTTTATGAATCCAACACTTTGAAACTGTATTGGCTTGGAGTAATTAGGAATGTGAGCATTCACTTCCTTGGTGTATCCAAGACTGGTTCTGTGCTTGTTGTGGGTGATCTCTTCCCATGGTTTGATGATGGGATTGGAAAGAACAAGGGGAAAATATGTATGCATATCTTCATATTCATTTTATTTTTCTTCTGAAGTGGGTTTATTATGTGTAGGATGCTGAAAGGAATCATAAAGAAGATTTTTCTGAACACAAACAAGTTTAGAATGTGTTTCTTCGTGCAGGAGTTGCGACTCAAGATGTAGAAACGCAAGTGTGTCTAATGAATATTGTACACAATTTCGAATATAAGTGAGAGGTGTCTTGTCGATCATGGCATTGTTTTCGACAAAAGAGGGAAGTAGAGTGTTCATTAAATCTACTAAACCATTGATTTCAACCATTGAAGAATTTGTGACTCACTCAAATAGTGAAGGGCTTCTTGCAACTCCACTCTTTTACAAGTAGACTCAGAAGATGAAAGGATGTTAGTCTTAGACAAGAATGAACCCAATTACATTTCAATTCAATTTTGATTTGATACCTGTAGAAAAAAAAATGCAAGTACAAGTTAACTTACAAAAATGACAATTTGCAAGTTACAAAGAATGTTGAATCTGAAACTAAATTGATCTTCAAATATGAGTGCTTTACCTCTGTAAAAACAATTTAAGTCTTTTCTTTTTCACTCCAAAGATTCTTTATGAGTATTACATCCCTCTCTAACCAATATCTTATGTTTGAATTAGGCTTGTCCTACTCTGAAAATTACAACTAGGTGCTTGCCACTGCTAGTATAACATTTGCTTACTTTGTAAACCGAAGAGTAGCTTAATCCAACGCTTTGGTTGTTATAAAGGTTAATTCTCCATTCAATGATGGAACACAACTTGTTGTCAGTAACTAACTCAAAACTAACTATTCCAATGTAATAAACAAATTGTATAATAAATGGACCATAGTTTATCAAATCATCCTTGGCATATACTTTATAATATGTATAGAGCAATTCTCTAATTTGCTTCACTAGTAAAAGAAAAGCTTTAGGATTTCAAATATTGACTATTTCAAACAAAAACCTTACCAAAGTAAGAAAGGATGAATTTATTGTTCAAGGTCCCCTTCAATGCTTGTTGTCGATGGTTGTTTCTCTTGTTGTGGCCGCATTATTGAACTATCGCAGTGACTTTTGGTCTCTTTGAGAGAATTCCGTTGGAACACTTGATCACAATTGAATTCTAACAACATAAGTATTACTTCTCAATGGGGGTTGAACATGCCTTCTACTTTTATATTCAGGTCCAAAAAAGGAACCAATCTACTCCCCACATGCACACATATTAGTTATTTCAATGGTCACAAGAGAAGAGTTATCCCTACACGAATCTTTGTGATCTGTCAATAAGTCTAATAGCTAAAATCCTCCTCCATCTTCCCTTCACATCTAATAGCATCAAGATCATGATTCATAATAAAGACGATACATTACTTATATAGATGGATACTTGATGTGTATAAAAACATGGTCAACTAGAGTGGAGAACATTACTCGATTTATTGGGAGTTGATATTTTCCTATTAACAAAGTTGATCACCTCCCAATACCTCCATGGAATTATTTGTCACGTATCGAATGCAGATGCAATTATTGTTGAAAAATATTGGATTTTTCAGAAATCGCTATTATGGTCATCCAATGCATATAGATACCAATGATTTTGATGAGGAGGATAATTTGGAAGATGGAACTGCCAATTAAAGTATAGGAAAAACCTTAATCCATCTGCGATTGTCTTCTCTTCGTGAGCCTTCTCCACTCAAAAAATATTATATGGTAGCTTCTCCATGTGATCGGAAAGCCTCCAAATGGAGGCGTATTCTCCATGTGGAGATAGGTCTTCGAATCCTTTCTGTTGGATTCCTTTCTCCTTGAGACCTTCTTCATGGACTTATTATTGGGATCAACTTTTGAAAGGACCCATTGAACATAAATTGTTAAAATTCAATATGCTAAGACAGAAAATAGCAGCATTACATTCCATTTCACAATATAGCATATACAGGATCACTGAAGAAACAACAAGCATAGCATAAACACAAGAGACAGAGATTTATCCTGGGAAACTCTCATGGGGTAGAAAACCCAGCAAAGCTTCCTCAATATAGATGACCAGCAATATACAAAGATGCAAACCCTGAGCATAAGCTCCTTCTTCTCCATAGCAGACCTCTCCTCCACAAGTGCGCCTTTCTTAAGTGAGAGTGAGTGTGTGTATAATGAGGAACACACCTCCTCTATTTATACACTTCTCTGATATGTATTTTACACAAGTACATGTAGGCTCGTATTTAACCATTAGGTTAAATACCCCATTATAACTGACTGGGCCGACCCCTCTAGGGTGGTCTAATAACCCTTTGACCCACATAACACATTTAGGGCCGACCCCCACTAGGGAAGTCTAATAACCCGAGTTACCACATTCCGACGGAGGAATAAACATCTCCGGATATACAATAAGATCTTCACGGAGGGATGAATCATCTCCGGAATAATAAAGTACAAATATAATATTCTTTGAAGTTACAATATCTCAACACTCCCCCTTAACGAGAAGGATATTATAACAGCATATGCCCGAGCAAGGAGTCATCAACATTATACATGATACATCTATAAATCATTGGAAGCTTTCTCAACATCATTAGTAACTCAAGCAGTTACTGGAACATCAACATCTTCAGTATTGAGTAGCACTTGAACAGCTACAACAATATCATCATCTGGATCCTCACGATACATAATCATCAGCATCATCATCTCACGATCATCAGCATCATCATCACACGATCATCAACATCGTCATCTCACGATCATCAGCATCGTCATCACACGATCATCAGCATCGTCATCACATGATCATCAGCATCGTCATCACACGATCATCAGCATCGTCATCACACGATCATCAACATCGTCATCACACGATCATCAGCATCGTCATCACACGATCATCAGCATCGTCATCTCACGATCATCAGCATCGTCATCACACGATCATCGTCATCGTCATCATACGATCATCAGCATCGTCATCACACGATCATCAGCATCGTCATCAGCATCGTCATCATACGATCATCAACATTGTCATCACACGATCATCAGCATCGTCATCATACGATCATCAGCATCGTCATCACACGATCATCAGCATCGTCATCAGACGATCATATTCCTAGGATGATCAATCCTGCTCTTTTTTAGGACATAGGTCCATGGATGATACAATCCAATCTTCAGTTCTCGGAGACTTCAGTCTACGGATCAATTCTGGGACCTCAGTCCGGGGACGATGCAATCCTCTGCCTGTTCATTCAGGACTTCATTTTTCGAAGACCCAGTCTACGGTTCTATTCTGGGACCTCAGTCCGGGGACGATACAATCCCCTGCCTGTTCATTCAGGGCTTCATTATCGGAGACCCAGTCTACGTTTCTATTCTGGGACCTCAGTCCGGGGACGATACAATCCCCTGCCTGTTCATTCAGGACTTCATTATCGGAGACCCAGTCTACGGTTCTATTCTGGGACCTCAGTCCGAGGATGATACAATCCCCTTCCTGTTCATTCAGGACTTCATTATCGGAGACCCAGTCTACGGTTCTATTCTGGGACCTCAGTCCGGGGACGATACAATCCCCTGCCTGTTCATTCAGGACTTCATTATCGGAGACCCAGTCTACGGTTCTATTCTGGGACCTCAATCCGGGGACGATACAATCCCCTGCCTGTTCATTCAGGACTTCATTATCGGAGACCCAGTCTACGGTTCTATTCTGGGACCTCAGTCCGGGGACGATACAATCCCCTGCCTGTTCATTCAGGACTTCATTATCGGAGACCTCACGTCTACGGCTCTCTTTAGGACTGAAAGTCCAGGGATGATCCAATCCCCTCAACTGTCCACTAAGGACTTCATTCTCGGAGACCTCACGTCTACGGCTCTCTTTAGGACTGAAAGTCCAGGGATGATCCAATCCCCTCAACTGTCCACTAAGGACTTCATTCTCGGAGACCTCACGTCTACGGCTCTCTTTAGGACTGAAATTCCAGGGATGATCCAATCCCCTCAACTGTCCACTAAGGACTTCATTCTCGGAGACCTCACGTCTACGGCTCTCTTTAGGACTGAAAGTCCAGGGATGATCCAATCCCCTCAACTGTCCACTAAGGACTTCATTCTCGGAGACCTCACGTCTACGGCTCTCTTTAGGACTGAAAGTCCAGGGATGATCCAATCCCCTCAACTGTCCACTAAGGACTTCATTCTCAGAGACCTCACGTCTACAGCTCTCTTTAGGACTGAAAGTCCAGGGATGATCCAATCCCCTCAACTGTACACTAAGGACTTCATTCTCGGAGACCTCACGTCTACGGCTCTCTTTAGGACTGAAATTCCAGGGATGATCCAATCCCCTCAATCTGTATTCTCATTAATACAAGTACAAGTATCCTCATCCATACAAGTACATAATCAATATCTAGCATCAACAGCATGTATACATCATACATCAAAAGCATGTATTCTTACTAATACATCTAAAAGCATGTATACATCTGTCATCAAAAGCATGTATTCTCACTAATACATCTATCATCAAAAATCATGTATACATCAAAAGCATGTATACATCTAGCATGTATTCTCACTAATACATCTATCATCAAAATCATGTATACATCTAACATCAAAAGCATGTATACATCTAGCATGTATTCTCACTAATACATCTATCATCAAAATCATGTATACATCTAACATCAAAAGCATGTATACATCTAGCATGTATTCTCACTAATACATCTATCATCAAAATCATGTATACATCTAATATCAAAAGCATGTATACATCTAACCATCAAAATAAAGAATATAAGAGTCCTAAGTCTAAATAATTCTAGGTGAGTAAGTGCAGAAAAAATAGGTAACCTCATCATTGATGAGATAGGCTTGTCTGTCTCATACTGAGCTACTCCCCCTTTCGAGGAGGGTTCTTCTGAACTACACCAAGCTTGTCTCGGAAGTGTTCAAACTTTACTCGAGACAGAGGCTTGGTCAGGATATCAGCAATCTGATCCTCAGTGCTTATATATATACAAGCTTGATAGCTCCTCTTTGCACCATATCTTGTATATAGAAGTACCGAATCTTTATGTGTTTTGACTTATCGTGGAACACAGGATTTTCAGTCATCTTAATGCAGCTGTGATTGTCGCACATAATCACAGTGGGATCCATTTCTAAGTCAAACACTCCACATAAAATCTTCTGAAGCCATACTGCTTCACAGCTGGCAAGTAGACAGCCATATATTCTGCTTCAGCAGTACTGACAACCACACTAGATTGTTTCATGAGATCATGGTAGATTCAAGACTATAACATCCACCTGATGTGCTCTTTCTGTCTGAGACACTTCTTGCCCAATCAGAATCTGAGTAACCAAGTAAACGGAGTTCATGACCTCTAAGATAATATAGACCAAAAATCTAAAGTACCTTTTAGGTACCTCACTACATGCTTTGTAGCTATTAAGTGAACCTTTCTAGGTTCTACTAGATACTGACTTAGGGTATTTACACAAAAGCATATATCTGGCCTAGTATGACCCAATGAATTGTCTATATAGAGTTGGGTCCACTAAATACGATGAGTCATTAACTAATAACTTCAAGTTGGAGTCCATGGGAGTGGCCATGGCTTTATACTCCAACATATCAAATCTTTTTAGAAAATTCACAGCATACTTACCTTGATTTAAAAAATTCCTTTTGGATCTTGCCATACTTCTAAGAAGTAGTGCATTAATACGATATCTTTCATTTTCATTTCTGCAGCCATTTTCATGACCTGTTTCTCATTCTTTGTCAGAAAGAGATCATCGTCATGCAATAATGGTATGATAGGTTCATCATCCACAACCTCAAGGTTTAGGAATAGCTTTACTTTTGGTAAGGCCCAAGCTTTGTCATGAAGCTATCAAATTACCATTATTCACACTCTGCATTGAGTGATCTTCTGCATATCTATCTGTGCCATCTCTCGTCAGATGGGTCTACTAATATGAGCCTCAAAATCAATTGAACTCTGTGGTGATTTCCTTCTTGCATCCATGTCATATGTGTATAGAAGCCATATTCAACCTTGTAGCAAAGGTTGAGATCCACATCACCCATGATGATCATTAAGCTCATCAATTGACTACCGATCCTGGGTACCCATATAGAACCTGATTCACACTTCTTCTAGTCCCTTGGAGCAAAACATCTCATCATGATTCTCTTCCTCTTTCTAAGATAATCTCTTAACCACAAGCTTTCTATTGTGTGTTTGATTTGTAAATCCTTTTGTTGAACATCCATCGCTTGTTCATCATTCATCATGATTTTTCCTACAAATCAAAATTAGGTACATGATTAGTAATACTTCATAATCATCAAATCATATTGACATGATAACCTATTATGCATACAGATATCATTTACATAGTTATGCAACTATCTTGACCAATACTTTGGCACAACACTTTCCCATATCTTGTATGCATACAGTGGCTATCTAGATGCCTTCCATCTCTACCAGAACATACTATCGAGAGTGTGCACAGCTCTCGGCATGTCAGCAAAGAGGTTTCATTCTAGACAAGCAACAATGGAATGTTTGTCCAACTTGTCAATCATATGCACATTAGTAGTATACTGTTCAATGCTCTATGAATGTTTACACTCAGCATTATATATTATGGGAATACAAATATGCATACAACCTATTATAGGCAATATTATTACTATTTCAAATAACAACTCAAATACTTATCTTTTATGTTTGTGTGGTTGCCTCCCGCTTGATCTTCTGTATGTCTTTTGAACTTCTATTCATCTTGTACCACTGTGCATGCTCAAGAGTCATCCTCATGATCTCATACACAAACATATACTCATTAGTATATTCTAAATGCTATCAAAACATTATAGTACTAAATAATCTTGAAAATGTATAGTCATGATTATAGTTACTAAACATTAGTATTCAAGATTTCAGGGAAGTCTTCTTTTACTCATGCATATCATCAATCAAGATAAAAGATATAATATGCATAATCCCTTGATTACTAACTTTATGAATAAGCATAACCAATCATTCCAAGTATACTTATATAGGGGATCCTAACACAAGGTAAGATTCATGGGAAACATACCTGGATTAGTATACCTACTTGGTTATGTACAACATACCTAAACAATCTCTTCAATGATTTAGAGATCCTGAGCTAGAACCTGCATGTCTCATAGGTTAAGCATAATATAACAAAGTCATACATACCTTGTAAGTAGAACAAAGATTATGGATGAGTCTTTGTCTTCATGTTTTCATGGTCATGGAACCTGATTTGTCTTTTGTGATGTACCTGTATCTTGTTAGCGGACAACATCAACCTCACACAACATCATAATGCATTAGTACAATCATAAGTGTCAACACCCTAACCAATGAATATTTTCTATCGTGCATTCATAATTTTGTTAAGGTGATACAACAAATCTAAAATCAAGATTGTACTAACCGTAATAACATGAAGACAAACATACCATAAACTTAATCATGAACAAATATCAAAACATACCTCGATGAGTCATACCTGTCGAGATCGCTTGTAATCTCCTTATGTAAAGCCTTAGCCTCATCTCCCTCTGAAATAGGAACTCCTTCACTTATGCAGGTGACCAATCCATCTTCTTCTAGGATTAACCCTATCCACTTGATTTGCAAGAACTGGACCTGGAGCTGGATATGGGTTTGTCAGAGAAACCCCAAAAATTCAAACTTTGAATTTCAAACTTCCGAAAGGATAGAAATATGCGCCTTGATGAGCTGATCAAACTGATATATTTAGAATTTGAAAACTGCAAAGTTTCACTCCTCAATTTTGCCTTTGAAAATTCCGAATTCCCTGGACGTGACCCTGAACTGGAGTTTGATGAATCCCACTCTTCTGCCCAATCAAAATGTTTGAATCAAATCTCTAAGCTTCTATTTTTCTGAGGAGCTTCCAGCCATGGTGACAGATTTCAAAAATTCCCATTTTTACAGAAGCCCTAATTTTCCACTTTTCTGATCAAAGTCCCGAACTAGGGTCTAATCAAACCCGGCCTTCTGCCCAACCAAAAATTCTGATCTTGGTCTCTAAATTTCTATTTTGATGAGTAGCATCCATCCGTGGTCTCCGATTACAAGAATTCCAACTTTCTCCAAAGCCCTAAATTCCGGAAGCCATGAATGAAGGTACCAAAAAATAATTCTGTTTTGACATAAATATGTACCTGAATGTTTCTGGTGTAACTCCGAAATTTTTGATCCACAGGGTCTGAAAAAGTTTCCTGAGATAGCCTGACCTGTTATCTTTCCATCCTGACAGGTCTGACCTCAATTGGATTCTCTGAGAGAGATTTATGCCAAATGTCGCAACGTGACCTGTTTTGGGATAAAACAGGAGAGTGAACTTGTACGGCATTCCACGTGTCACTATTTTAACTTCTGCCTCTGAAAACGTTTACTGAGATATCTCGGCCTGTTACCTTTCCATCCTGACAGGTCTGACCTCAATTGGACTCTCTGAGAGAGAGTTATGCCAAATGTCGCAATGTGACCTGTTTATGGGAAAATACAGGAGAGCTCACTTGTACGGAGTGCCACGTGTCACTGGTTCAACTTCGGCCTCTGAAAAAGTTTTCTGAGATAGTACAGACTGTGTACTACCTGTCACTTTTTACGAAATTTCATTTGGAGCTTCCTATCCCAAGATATGACCTTTTTCCCAAGGTCACCTGATTTTGACTCAGATCTGGAAGAGGCAGAAACCCTATATTGTACAGATCATAAATCACAAAGTACAACGAATTAGAGGTTTTCCTTTGGACACAAGGTACCTGGAGATTTAATCTTCGTCCTGTAACAATTTCAGATCCGAAAACGTCTCCAAAACGGATTTATAGCGAAAGTGCTACGATGACTGGTTTTTGCTATATAAAACCCTAGCCTTCAAATTGTCGTAAGTAAAGCAAGTGTCGTTAGTGCCATACCTTGTCTTCCTTCAGGTTAGCTCTGATACCATGTTAAAATTCAATATGCTAAGACAGAAAATAGCAGCATTACATTCCATTTCACAATATAGCATATACAGGATCACTGAAGAAACAACAAGCATAGCATAAACACAAGAGACAGAGATTTATCCTGGGAAACTCTCATGGGGTAGAAAACCCAGCAAAGCTTCCTCAATATAGATGACCAGCAATATACAAAGATGCAAACCATGAGCATAATCTCCTTCTTCTCCATAGCAGACATCTCCTCCACAAGTGCGCCTTTCTTAAGTGAGAGTGAGTGTGTGTATAATGAGGAACACACCTCCTCTATTTATACACTTCTCTGATATGTATTTTACACAAGTACATGTAGGCTCGTATTTAACCATTAGGTTAAATACCCCATTATAACTGACTGGGCCGACCCCTCTAGGGTGGTCTAATAACCCTTTGACCCACATAACACATTTAGGGCCGACCCCCACTAGGGAAGTCTAATAACCCGAGTTACCACATTCCGACGGAGGAATAAACATCTCCGGATATACAATAAGATCTTCACGGAGGGATGAATCATCTCCGGAATAATAAAGTACAAATATAATATTCTTTGAAGTTACAATATCTCAACATAAATTACCCACAAGCTTGTGTATGACTCTTCACCATAAGACTTAGTTCTTAGCTTGGCTTTGGGAGCTTGCAACTAGGGGTTTGGTCTTCTGTTAGGAACCCATGTCTTTACTTTGTTAGTATATTATTGTTGGACGCATATGCTTTGTAAGTCGTTCCGTAGTATTTGTTGATCCAGAGTTTATATTAGCCCATAGTATTGACCCATTGTATTGGACGCATATGCTTTGTAAGTCGTCCCATAGTATTATATGTCCCATGGTTTTGACTCATAGTATTGGCGCCTAGACTTAACCCATGGTTTGTATTGACACATAGTATTGACCCATGGCATTGGCGCCTAGACTTAGTATATAAGTGTGTGTTGAGGCCTATGAAGGCACGGTGAAGTTAATTGTATTGAGCTTGCTCAAAGGAGGTTGCCCCCTCGAAGTGGCCCGTGATCAATATAAAAGTGATTCTGAGGTCTGTCATTTCTGCTATTTCGCATATTCTTATTAAATAATTGTTGCAGGTGCTTCACATCTGGTATCAAAGCACTTTCTTGGGCTCGTTGGGTGGAATTTCTGCCAAATTGTTTTTTCGCATTTGTTGCAGCTTCGGATTTGGGAATAATCCCTATCCGCTTAACTGTGGGAAGTACTTGGGAATAAGCCCTAAAACTCATTGTGAGGATTACCACAGGAGCCCCAAATTAGCTATCCCATTGAGAGGACCTGCCAGCGAAAAGGGCAACGACCCCTACCTGATTGACTAGTTCCCACCCGTGAGGTAAACCAAGAGCTGTTGTTTGTGGCAAAGCGGTTATCAGTTTTACCTGAGCCATGGAGTGAGCGGTACTGCCCCAATACGCAAGCTGTTAGACAGCATTGGTGATTGAGTGAAACACCTGAACTGTTAGGAAGTCGTACATACCTGGGGTCCATATCTATTTTCAGTTGAACTGTTGCCGATCACTTCCGCTCCAGATCCAGCCATTTCAGATCTATTCTAAAAGTCATTCCAGATCCAGTCGTTGTTTTAGATCCAGCCATTTTTTATCCCTTCCACATCATTGCAGATCCATCTGTTGCGGATCCCTTACGTGCCGTTGCAGATCCATCTGTTGCGGATCCCTTCTGCGCCGTTGTTGCCGATCCATTTCTGGGAAAAAAAAACTGTTTTTCGGCCATATCTCCCTTGTTTCAACTCTGTTTTCCCTGAAACTTCACTGACATCCCTGCAATCCCATTCTGCATATTTCATTCCTGAAGACCCTATCCCAAATTCCACTTCCCAAGATCAGAGATCCCACATTTGTTTATTTTTAGGGTTTTCCATAACTTCTTCAATTTTCACCCGATTGCCTTCAAATTTTACCATAGAGTTCCCGCTTCTGAAATCCCCATTTTTTGCTTCCCTGTCCCTCAGAAAGAGTCGAAAACCTAGTCAAACCCCAATTACCCCTCCAAGTTTTTCCCAAATCCAAATTTCCCCTTACTAAATAAGCTGGTGTTTTTGTTTTTCTATCCATTCCCCCCCACAAAAAAAAACAAAAATTACTGGTTATGGTTGTCACTCACATAGGAGCAAACACCATGGAGGAATCACTTGCAGCCATCCAAACCAAAATCCAAGATCTGGATGAAAAATTTATTAGCCTCCATCTTCAGCATTCAACCATGAACAATAACCGACAGCCAGAATCTTTTGCAGCCACCGGGTTCTCTTCTTCCAGCAATTTTTGTGGGCCGAAGCTTGATTTTCCTCGCTTCAATGGTACTGATCCGACTGGATGGATATACCGAGCAGAACAATATTTCAGTCTGCATAATACTTTTGATGTCCAGAAAGTTCCACTTGCATCCTTTCATTTGGAACAGGAAGCCCTTCAATGGTACCGTTGGTACATCAAAGCTCATCCCGAGCCAAACTGGATATATTTTTGCCAACTCCTTTTGCCATGATTTGGTCCTAGTGCTTTTGATGACTTCACAGGAGCACTCACTAAACTTCACGAAACTGGCATAGTGAGAGAGTATCAGACGGAATTTGAGAAACTAGCCAATCACACAGAAGGATTGTCTGATGAATTCTACAGGAGTTGTTTTATCAGTGGTCTCAAGGATGAAATCCGCTCAGAGGTCAAAATTTTTTGTCCCAACACAATGATGGAAGTACTAGGGTTGGCTAAGCTAGCCGAGGACAAGATCGCAGCTCAACAACGCTCCAAACCCACCTTTGTTCCCTTCAGAAATATGGGTTCCCAACGACCTCCCATCACTCCTGCTCCTCAACCAACTCCTATCAAGCAATTGTCTGAAACAGAGATGCAGGCACGCCAAGAAAAAGGGCTTTGTTATAATTGTGATGATAAATTCACTCGGGGACATAGATGTGTTCAACAAAAGCTCTATCTCTTGGATGTGGATTCTCTGCCTACCTCAGAACTTGATGAAGAAGCTCCAGATACAGTAGATGATCAGGTCGACATTCAACACCCGCCTGTTGACACCCCATCTCAGGACGACCCACCTGAGATCTCTCTCCATGCTGTAACCGGCGTCACCAACCCACAAACAATGCGAGTCAGGGGATACTTCAAGAAGCTCCCTCTTACCATACTCATTGATTCTGGTAGCACTCATAACTTCATTGATCCTCGGATTGCCAAACAGGCTGATTGTTTTGTCCATCCTTGCTCCAACTTTGAAGTCATGGTTGCCAATGGGGGCACCTTAACTTGCAAGGGGAAGTGTCACAATGTGCGTATCTCTATGGAAGATTATAACCTGCGTTCTCACATGTTTGCCTTGTCCTTAGGCGGATGTGATGTGGTTTTGGGCGTTCAATGGTTATGCACACTTGGCCCCATCTTATGGGATTTTGACGAACTTTGGATGCAGTTTTCAGTCAATGGGGCACAACAGAAATTTATGGGCTTACAACCAAGGTCTCTCTGCATCATCAGTTCACATCACCTGGAAAAAATACTTAAGAAGAATTCACATGGTGTCATCGCTCAGCTCCATTCCATTCAGATGCACCCATCAACAGTCTCCACTACTTCCTTGGATAGATATGTAGGTGTCTTTGTTGAACCAATGAGCTTGTTGCCTTCAAGAGACCTTTCCGGTAAGAATTTAGCCGCATCTACCTCTCCGCAGGAAATGATGACTATTTTGCATACAGTACAGAAGTGGCAGCCAACCCTATTGGGGAATTATTTCTGCATCAAGACTGATCTCCAGAGTCTGGAAACTTTCCTGGAACAATGGGTCTCCTCCCCAACACACCTGAAATGGGTTATCCAACTCATGGGTTATGACTATGCAACCACTTACCAGAAGGGTAAGGACAATATGGTGGAAGATGCTCCTCCTTGCACATTTGATGACCCAGTTTCTCTTACAGCTATTTCTCTACTTGTTCCAAATTGGTTGCAATCTGTTCAATAGGACTATCTCTTCTATGAACTCCATGCTTCTTCATCAGTAGGGCACTATGGGTTCCTCAAAACGTGTGACCAGGAACAATGAAACTTCTTTTGGCAGGGACTCAAAAAGACAATTCAATGGATGGTGGTTGACTGTGATACTTTCCAGGTCAACAAGGGTGAAACGACCCTTCTTTCGGGACTGCTCGAACCCTTTCCCATCCCTCCACAGATTTGGCCAACTATTTCTATGGATTTCCTAAAAGCGCTCCAGTGGTATAGTACCACATCTCAAAGGACACCATATGAAGCAGTCTCTGGACAGGCACCACCAGTTCTTCTTCCATACACCTTCAGTAGCTCCCCAGTTCAGGCAATTGACTCAATTCTTCGAAACCATGATTAGCTTCTTCTCATTTTACAGGACAATTTTCACATGGCAAGAATTCGACTGAAACAACAAGCCAATCAGCACCGTTCTGAGCGCACTTTTCACATCGCTGATATGGTTCTTCTTCAGCTACAGCCTTCCATGCAATCCTCCCTGAAACTCCAAAGGCGCCAGTGGCTCGGAATGCAACCCGAGGATGCTACGAGGGACCCATTCCTTCAGATTCTGCATCAATTTCCACATCTAAAGCTTTGAGGACAAAGCTTTTTCTAAGGGAGAGGGGATGTTAGGAACCCATGTCTTTACTTTGTTAGTATATTATTGTTGGACGCATATGCTTTGTAAGTCGTCCCGTAGTATTTGTTGATCCAGAGTTTATATTAGCCCATAGTATTGACCCATAGTATTGGACGCATATGCTTTGTAAGTCGTCCCATAGTATTATATGTCCCATGGTTTTGACTCATAGTATTGGCGCCTAGACTTAACCCATGGTTTGTATTGACACATAGTATTGACCCATGGTATTGGCGCCTAAACTTAGTATATAAGTGTGTGTTGAGGCCTATGAAGGCACAGTGAAGTTAATTGTATTGAGCTTGCTCAAAGGAGGTTGCCCCCTCGAAGTGGCCCGTGATCAATATAAAAGTGATTCTGAGGTCTGTCATTTCTGCTATTTCGCATATTCTTATTAATTAATTGTTGCAGGTGCTTCACATCTTCAATGTGGAGAAGTATGAGAGTGCCCCACGTAGCTCGTATGAATTCACATGCACACAACTAGGGTTACGAAATCTTCCTCACACAAGTATAAGCTCTAGTTGCAGCTATGAATAAAGAAAGGCTTGAACAGAGGTCGAAAATTGAATGGAGATAGAGATGTAGGGATAAATGTATGAGATTTTCAGCTCAAAATGTATCCTTTGAGCTTATAGATATAGGAGCCCTAATCAATGAGCATAGGGAATGTTATGACATCTAGAAGATATGATGAATTTGTAGGGAATAAAAATCATGTTGACGACTCATGTTGATGGCTCACTCTCACAGAACATGTCCAAAGGAGAGTAGACAATGGAGTAGCGGTGGGAGGAGAAGAGAGCCGTGAGAGGAGGAGGCATGCGAAGCGTGATACCGAGTCACTAGAGAAAAAAATAATAGAGAGGTCTGCACAAGATTAAAAACCAAAATGTGGGTAGTGGAGGAGATATATAATTTGAAATTAGGGTTTGTGAAAATGAAAAATGTCTAGAGGAATCTTTAGTGCTCATATTTGAAGAGGGAAACAAATATACCAAAAAAGGAAGAGGAAAATTGCAGGTTTGTGATTGACAAAGAAAACACTTGATTGTGACATCAAATAGAGCATGCAAACACCACAAGCTGTCATGGATTTGTAGGTGCATGCAAAGGAAATAAGAATACATATTCTCATAGTGCTCAAAATAGCACATGTCATAGGCTCATAATAGATGCACTCTAATACCACTACTAGGATGTCTGATTGGGAAGACAATTAGATTGGATAATCACACAGACAAATAAGGACCCAAGAGATATAATAAGAATGCATTGCATTTCATTAAGATGATGTACATATAAATACCTTCATATGTGACCCTTGGTTTCATATTCCAAGGTGTCTCTTGGATTCCCAATGACTGTTGATTGTCACCTAATAGATTAGGTTTCCAACAATTTGTGTAATGCACCAATTACATTTATGCTTTTGATGAATGTTGTATTGCACCCTTTTATAGATTCATTTAAAATAGTGTATTTAGATGATATATTGGTTTATAGTCATACATGGGAAGATCTTATTGCACATCTCAAGTAGATGTTAGAGACCCTAAAAAAATCAATTGCTGGAAAACCTGAAGAAATACGATTTTTCTCAACAATATTTGGTGTATTTGGGGTATGTTATTGGTGGAGGGGAACTTAAGATTGGTCCTGGAAAGATAGATTCCATCAACAAGTGGCCAAATCCTACAAATTTCACTAAAGTTAGGATATTTTAGGGGGCATTACAATACCTTTGGAAGTTTATATTTTCCTCTTTAGTTCTGGAAACACCTATCCATGCCATAATATCTAGTGATAAGTGTTTTTAGTGGGGAAATAATCAATACAAATCCTTTGAAGAGTTCAAATGAAATATTAGCCAGACACATGTTATTGCATTGCCTAACTTTCATAAGCATTTTAATTGGAGACAAATGCAAGTGGATATGCTACATGAGTAATTTTGATGCAAGGAGAAAGGCCAATATGCTATGATTTTTAAATATTCAATGTCATAGTTTGAACTACCCTAGGAAATCTATGCATTATTTTAAGTTGTTAAGAAATGGTGGCACTATTTGATGACACTAAAACAATTATTCACACTAATCACCATCCACTATAGTATTTGCATGCCCATAATAAGCTACTATAAACTTGACCCTACAAGTGGATGGTGTTTTTACAAAAAATCCATCCAATCATCAAATATAATGAGGGAAGTACAAACAAGATGGTAGAGATTCTCTTAAGTCAACCTAAAACCAAGATCATTGCTTTGGGTATTCTTATGCATATGGATCCTTTCACCCATGATTCATACAAGGAAGAATACACATAAGATGAGGAATTCAATGAGGTATTTCAAAATATATGTAACGAACATAAATAAGATAATAATTAAATAATTAATAGTTAGGCTAATTAATGTTATTATGAAAGGAGGTGTCTCCTCAACATCAAGTGTCCAAGCCATATTTAAGGCCAAGACATCATTGTAATCTATCATATTTTTATCTATTCAATACTCAATATCATATCCATTATTCATGGATTATTTATTTTACCAGGTCTTTTGGTAACTTAATTGTGTGAGCGAATAAATATTCAGCTCATTTGAAATAATTATTATTTTGGAAAAAAAGGGATAAGAAAAATCGAAGAAGACAAATTATCGTCGAAAAAATCAAAATCAAAGGAATACCAATTATCATCGAATAAATCGAAGACCAATTAGCACCAAAGTAGTCAAAGGAAGACAAACTCGTAGAAAAAAAAACTCAGAGACCATCTTTAGTCCAAAACGAGCATCTAACGTCAAAGAAGTCAGAAACCATGGAAGCCGGTTTGCGATTACAAATAGAGAAATTAGAAGGCAAGTTAAAGCATTATTGAAGAGACAACGAATATTTACACGACAAGAATACAAAATTGGAAGTAATAATTGAAATACATAAGTACAAGGAACAAAACATTTTCGACCAGAAAAATCATATAAAACAATTATGTGCGCAAATTGAGGAATTAAAAGACGAAAACAATTTCAAATAGAGATTGAAAAATCAAGATATAAAGAAAGAAATAAACGATTACAAAGCATAAATAATACGCTTGAACAAAATCCTTAGCGACAAGGATGAAGAACTAACACAGATACGACATAAATTAGAAAGTCAAGAATCAGAGGTCAGACAATGTCGAAAACATATAAAAGTTCTTCAACAACAAAATGACGACTCTAAAAAGGCACACAAGCTAGAGTTCACAAAGAGTAATAAAGAATTATCCAACAATTCCGAATAAATTTTCAGATTAAGAAATCATAACAAGACACTAGTCACAAAAATTAAGAAGTTGAAAAATAGTCGAAAGACAGAACAATATACGGAAGACATTGAAGGAAAACGTATAGACAAACAGGAAGAAAATTGTTGCATCAAAAGTCATAACGAAGATCTTAACGAACAACTTAAGAAGTCTGAATATGACATAAAATTGCAAGTAGAATTGATCAAGAAGTTTCAAAATGATAACATGCAGTTAGAAAACAAGTTGGAAAAGCTACAGAATGAAACCTTAAAACCTCAAGGGACAAAAATACAACTTCCAGCTCAGATCAAAGCTCAAAAGATGACACTCGTAAAAGAAAATTACATTGTGAAAATTCCCTATCAACACCCCAACCATAAAAAACGATATTGTAAAAAGTGGGAAATGTTGAAAGATAATGGTACTAATGTGATCAAAGCACCTGACTACAGATCCGTAGGGAATCCCAATAGTCAGCAACAAATCAATTTGGTATGGATTGACCCATCCACATATCGAAAGTTATGCTCTACACTTAGCAGTTCGTATCGACATGTTTCGTCAGCCATGACGTTACAAAGAACGATGCGACAACATTATAAGGCTTTGAGGACAAAGCATTTCTGAGAGAGTGGAAATGTAATGAACATAAATTAGATAATAATTAAATAATTAATATTTAGGTTAATTAATGTTATTATGAAATGAGGCATCTCCTCAACATCAAGTAACCAAGCCATATTGAAGGCCAAGACATCAATGTAATCTATCATCTTTTTATCTATTCAATACTCAATATAATATCCATTATTCATGGCTTATTTAGTTTACCAGGTATTTTGGTAACTTAATTGTGTGAGCGAATAAATATTCGGCTCATTTGAAATAATAATTATTTTGGAAAAAAAAAGGGATAAGAAAAATCGAAGAAGAAAAATTATCGTTGGAAAAAATCAAAATCAAAGGAAGACCAATTATCATCAAAGAAATCGAATACCAATTATCACCAAAGTAGTCAAAGGAAGACAAACTCATAGAAAAAAAGAGTCAAAGACCATCTATATTTCAGAACGAGCATCTAACGTCAAAGAAGTCAGAAACCATGGAAGCGGTTGCAATTACAAATAGAGAAATTAGAAGCCAAGTTAAAGCATTATCGAAGAGACAACAGAGATTTATGCGACATGAATACAAAATTGGAAGTAATAATTGAAATACATAAGTAGAAGGAACAAAACATTTCCGACTAGAAAAATCATATAAAAAAATTATGTGCGCAAATTGAGGAATTAAAAGATGAAAACTATTTCAATCAGAGATTGAAAAATCAAGATATAAAGAAAGAAATAAACGATTACGAAGCAGAAATAATACGCTTGAACGAAATCCTTAGCAACAAGGATGAAGAACTAACACAGATATGTCATAAATTAGAAATTCAAGAATCAGAGGTCGGCCAATGTCGACAACAGATAAAAGTTCTTGAAGAACAAAATGATGACTCTAAAAAGGCACACAAGCTAGAGATAGCAAAGAGTAATAAAGCACTATCCAAAAATTCCGAAGAAATTTTCAGATTAAGAAATCATAACAAGACACTAGTCACAAAAATTAAGAAGTTGAAAAATAGTCGAAAGATAGAACAATCTACAGAAGACATTGAAGGAAAAATTCTAGACAAACATGAAGAAAATAATTGCATCAAAAGTCATAACGAAGATCTTAAGGAACAACTTAAGAAGTCTGAAGATGACATAAAATCGCAAGTAGAATTGATTAAGAAGTTTCAAAATGATAACATGTAGTTAGAAAACAAGTTGGAAAAGCTACAAAATGAAACCTTAAAACCTCAAGGGATGAAAATACAACTTCCAACTCAGATCAATGCTCAAAAGACGACACTCGTAAAATAAAATGACATTGTGAAAATTCCCTATCGACACCCCAACCATAAAAACTAATATTCTAAAAAGTGGGAAATTTCGAAAGGTAATGTTACTAATGTGATCAAAGCTCTTGACGACAGATCGGTAGGGAATCCCAAATGTCAACAACAAATCAATTTGGGATGGATTGAACCATCCACATATCGAAAGTTATGCTCTACACTTAGCAGTTTGTATTGACATGTTTTGTCAGCCACGACATCACAAAGAACGATGCGACAACATTATAAGGCTCCGAGGACAAAGCCTTTCTAAGAGAGTGTCAATGTAATGAACATAAATAAGATAATAATTAAATAAGTAATAGTTAGGTTAATTAATGTTATTATGAAAGGAGTCATCTCCTCAACATCAAGTGTCCAATCCATATTTAAGGCCAAGACATCATTGCAATCTATCATCTTTTTATCTATTCAATACTCAATATCATATCCATTATTCATGGCTTATTTAGTTTACCAGGTCTTTTGGTAACTTAATTGTGTGAGTGAATAAATATTCGGCTCAATATACAAGTCCAATTCCATGTAGAATAAGGTGACAACAAGGATGCATATCATTTCTAGGATGGGTTACTATATAAACTAGACAAAGCTCTGTGTTCCTAAAGGTGAGATATTGCAACTAATTAGAGAGGATCACACCTCCAAAGTTGCGAGGCATTTTGGTGCTGTGAAGAAAAGCCCATTTACAAAGGTATGTTTATTATCCTAGAATGTAAGAAGATGTAGTTAGGTTTATTAGAGGATACATACTTTGTTGTAGAATCAATCCCAGTAATAGGAAGTAAGGTATATACCATCCCTTACATATATATACTAGACTACAATTTGACCTATAAAAAGATGAAGAAACAATATGACAAGTTTACATAATTAAGATTTTCGTACATGGGAAAGAAAGTTCAGTGTCGAGATAGAGTTTTGGAAATTGGACGAGTGAAGAAGATGACAGAATGTCTTGGAACAAACATATCAATAATCTATGGGAATCCCAATATGAGGAATGTGCCAGACAAAGTATTTAAGATTGTGTGGACTCCTCTCAGGTAGTAGCTTGAAGTATTGTGATGGTTATATAGTGAAGTCTCAAGAGCATAACACAATAAAGGAAAACACTATGCCAAGATCAAACACCATAAATCCAAGAATAACCCAAGGGGGATCATAATCAGAACAAGCATATCATTAGGGAGAAGGTGTGGAATAAGGGGGAGTAACATAATAAATATGAGAACCATTTTCTATTGATGTCAAAAGTGGATAAATTAACAAAGGGGAGAAAGTAACGAACAGTTAGGAGGATCTGTTACACTTAGGACAAGAAATATGATAAGGAGGAGATTTTGTTTTACTTGGAGTTGACATCAATGCCAAAGGGGGATATTTTTGGACCTAGTGTTGTCATTGATGTAAAATAGGATTAGAATGCATTGGAATGCATGAGAATCCTGAATCCAGTTTGAAGAAGTATATAGAACAATATTTTTGGACCTGACGTTGTCATTGATGTCAAATAGGTTTGGAATGTATGTGGAGCTTGGAGACAGTTTGAACAAGTATATAACAATGCATAAGAAGACTGAATCAGTTTGGAGAAGTATATAGAACAAGATTGTTGGACCTAACGTTGTCATTGATGTCAAATATGTTTGGAATGTATGTGAAGCTTGAAGACAATTTGAAGAAGTATATAACAATGCATGTGAAGCTTGAAGCCAATTTGAAGAAGTATATAGAAAAATGCATGTGAAGCTTGGAGCCAGTTTGAATAAGTATACAAAACAAGTTTCTCATTAATGTGTAACAACCATGTAACATCAAGAGCGATGAGATAATTATTAAAATACATGGTTAGAAAAACAAGCAAAGGATGTAGATGTCTACATAAGCACACATATGACAAGTGCATATAGAAAGCCATCAATAGAACTAACAAAGCAAGTAAATCATGTAAATGTCAAAGTTTGCAGTAACGTTGAAGTGCGCAGTTGATAAAATGACGAAATGCAAAAACTAATGAAATGTCAAAGTTTGCAGTAATTTCAAAGTGCATAGTATGTGGAATATCGAGGTGCGATGTTGAAGTTCACAGTACATGAGATGATGAAGTCATCAACAACAAGAAATATGATCGATTAGAAAATCACTTTGAGGAAAAATGTAGAAGACTTAAACAATACAAATGACTCCGAATCTGATGGAAGATCAAGACAACTGTGCAGATGAAAGTGGACAATGAAAGCCTTGGTCATCTCAAGTTAGTTACGTGGAAAAAATTAAGTATGAATAAATTATATGGGGAAACCGTGATCATGAAAGAAGAAAGATGGGGTGTCTCCGACAAAGAGAAGCCCCTAAGAGTAGTCCACTTAACAAAATTGTGTCAATATAAATAAAAAAAGATTGAATCATCTTTAGCAGTGGTGGTGTGGAGATGAGATAATATGTGGAGAAAAATCTAAGATTGCGAATATGAAGTCAGTCGAGGACAAATATTAATTTTGATTCGGGGTATACTCGCTAGTAAAATGTGAGGAAAATGAAGTGACAAGATGACACACTGATGAGGATTTAGCTTGAAGGAAGAATACTTTTCCGGGTTAACATAAAATGAAGTATTTAGGGCCAAATAAAAAAGGATACAGTGCCACAACATTTCAGGTTGATCAAAACGATGTCATAGTGATGAAGACTCAAATTTCAGGTTAACAAAAAGATGATTGGTAGAATTAAGAAATAGAGTAGCTAATAGTTGAAACACACCTTGCATAGTATACTATTTGACAAGGTTGAGATATATAGATGAACTCACAAATTGAATTACATAGTGGATAAAGGATTTCCATATTACAATTTGAGAAGCACAATAAGAAGGAGCAGGTGCAGTTGAAGGAATTTTGAAGACAAAAAACTTGCATTAGTCACGACTGGTGTTCTTCATTAGAGATTAGTATCTCCACTTGAAAAGTTGGGTCTTGCGTCTAGGATTGAATTCCTTGCGACAGGTTGGATTCTGTTTGCAACATGGTTCTTGCGCCGAGGATTGGAATCCTCACCCCTTAGTTGGTTTTGAGAACCCCGAAGATTGGTGTCTTCTACAAACTGATGGACTTGTGAATTATCAAATATTTATATACATATCTTGTGTATATTTTGTGTGTTAGTCTTATTGTTTACAAATTGCAACATTAATGATGCATGCTTAATAGTAGTGCTTAAATAAAGAGAATTAAAGTTAATTAATATGAGACACTGATTCACCCTCCCCTTTGAGTATCTTGGACTATTCAACAAATCATGGCTTACAAAATTGGTTTAAATGGCTAAGGCTAAGGATATAAGTTGAAGCCCACCATCACTTCCCCATTTGTGGTTTCATATCCCCCCATCTCTTCTTCATCTAAAACCATTTAGAGATTTTATATTAATATAAAAAATGTACATATTTACATACTACTTGGTCATTTCAACCATTTGTTTCTGGCTTCTTAGCCCTTTTACTTCAATATTTACAAATTTACATTATGGGATCAAATTAAGGTATTACAATGTCAAAGCCAAATTTGATAGCATCATAATCAAAAGGGCACTAGCTTAATCTAGATTTTCCAAAATGCTTAAATAAAAAACTCCTTAACCTACTCAATTGAAACTTTAGTCTAACTCAAAGAAAAGTCACATTATTATGCGCTATGCTGAAAAATAGCAAACAATAAATATTCATGTGTAGTAATGCACATTAGCTGCCATGCTATGATGGCACATGGATTGTGATGGATATCAACCACAATATGCTCTTCCTCAAGACTTTGTAATCCACAATCTGCATGTGCGAAGGGTTGACTGCTGCACTAATCAAGGAGTTAACTATGATGAACTAAACGGCTACGCTAAACAAGGAGTTAATTGCACAACACTCAAACTAGCTACTTGGGTCACGATCTCACTATGCTGACTGTTAGCACCAGTTTTGTCTCGGACAAGTGGAAGGGTTCATATCCATGAAACAATGAGGTAAGGCCTCGGTTTTTTAGGTCATATGAAGCAAAGAAGACTTGATGAGGTCTCTGAGTGCTTATTTCTAGCTTGGGAATATAAAAGGCACACGAGTTTGGGTTTTAACATTACAAATGTGGGTAAAATACCAAAAATCTGCCCGCAGTTATATTATGGCATAAGTGAACGGAGCAGATCTATGGCGATGAATATTGACGGCCACAAGCTCTCTTCGCAAAATTAAGAAGGAGGGTTTTAAGCGTGAGTGGAGTGTTGATAGCCCGCGAGCAATTTTGAAATTGGATCAACGGGCGGAAGGGAAGATTTACGAACGACAAGTACTTCGGTGATTAGACATGCACAGGGTAATGAATTTTTCACATTTGCGAAGTGGAGGTAGGCCCTGCATGTTGCGACGGTCCAGATCTGACGAGGAAAGGCATCAACGACAGAGGTTTAGTTCGCAGATTGAACATGCACAGAGTATCGGCTCGTTCCAATTTCGTGAACCTCGGTAAAATCCACACCTTTGGACGACCAGGATGCATACAGGGTCTAGATCGACGGTTGATAGTGACTACGCAGATCTAAGGTATGAGGAGGTAGCCTTCTGAAGAGCAAAGCACTGCAGAAAGCTGTGGAGTTAAACAAAGGAAAGGATCAACGACGTGTTGAGGCCTCGGATGTGCAGGGTGTGCAAGGTGCTGGAATGGGTTCCAAGGTTCCCAACAGAGGGTGAAAACCCAGATTGAAAGGCTTCAAAAGGCCCTACGCAAGGACAGTTCTATCCCCATCCTGTTTGGTATAGTAATCTCCTACGGATATTCGGCCTTCGCTGGCATTCTATGAGTTGGTAAGTTTTGATCCAAAGGATCAGTTTCCTAATGAAGAAAACTAAGTGTAAAAGGTCTATAAACACAAATCTAATTAAAAGAATCTAGACTAAGTTAGATCTATTCTAAGAAAGTGTCTCAGATAAGTGCATATTAGCTTGATATGTATAAAGGTAAGGTCATTTATCAATTAAACATAAATGTGGAAGAGATCAATGACTTAACTGCTCAAGTTACAATTAATTAATAAGAATTAACCAATGGTAAATTGAGGATTGTATGCATTCAAGATTTGAGTTGTAATTGATATGTTAATTGAAAAATTAACACCATTTATAACTTACTGAAAGAGCCATTTGCAGAAATCGATAAAAGTTTTAATAGAATAAACTCTTTAAGACCTCATGAGCACACAGATCGTTAGCAAAGAAAAATAAGAACCATAGATCACAGTACTTAATGAATTGCAAAAGGTTGAAACAGTATTTAGATAAGCAATTTGGAGTACAATCACATTCATCAAATAAACTTGGAGTACTGTATTTAATGACAGTCTGTAAGAAATTACAAGCTTGTATCAAAACAGGGCATCTCCAGTCTCTTCTGCAGATTTTGTCCTCCAAATTCCATTATCCCTCTCTACGAGAGATCATCTCTTTTAAATAAGAGTTACAAAATAATAATACAAGGAATAAATTCCCACAAACCGGGATTACAAAATCAAAACTAAACTAATGGCCTAGAAAAACTTGCCATTTGTCCCAAATATCTAACAACTCATCCACATTCAGATAGTTAGTTGACTCAAGCCGCAGCTGGGCATTACATTCGAATGTCTCCATCTCATTCTTAGCTAACTTATGCAAAATATGGATGTAAACATGGATTTTGCCTTCAAGGGTGACCGGTTTCCTTATCAATTGTTCCACATCATCAACTTTGACTTCCTCAAGGTGCTGAATTTTCTCTTTGGCCTCTTCACACCAATGCTTGACTTGCTCAACCATCAACTTAGGCGGGCAAGCATCTTCAATGAGATCCAAGGCTGAGAACTGTAGCGATTTCAAGATGTTATCTAGTGCATACCATCGTCTGCTACACATAGCCTGTGCTTTCTTAAGGATTTCTTCAACTGACTCATTAAGATCGAGCCAAGTGTTCAATGCAGCTCTGATCTTCTTAAACTGAAAACTGTTGAGAATAGGGATTTTTTCTAGTATGTCCTTGATATACCTCTGCCACTCACCAATGTTCTGACTTTCCTGACAAGCTTGCAGCCTTTTGGCTTTCTGCTCTTGAAGGGAAACATACATCTTACCAAAGGTGATGTGAGTTTCCCCAACCTCATCAAGGGTGTTGAACAGTTTCTTCAGCAACTTATCATGTTCTTCATTGACTTGCAGGGCAAAATCCTTAAATTCCTGGGGTGAGAGCTTGAAAAAACTAGAAGAGGCTGCACTTGCAGTTGCATCCTCACATTGCTTTTGCAATAAGGCTATCTTCTATGTGTTGGCAGAATTTTTAGCTTGTACATTATGAATTTTGGTCTGCAGAGAGTTGTTGCTTCGCTCTAAATATTCCAACCTATCCCCCCATAACCTCCTGAGATCAGCAACATAAATCTCATGCTCCTCCTTGGTCTTCACCAACTCTTCTTCAAGCCTTTCCACTTCTTCCTTCTTCTGATCAATTTCCCTATTCAGTATCTAGACTGAATCAAGGTTTTCACCAGCAAATGCTCCTAAGGCCGTGGCTATCTCAATTGCTCCTGTCTGGGGGTCATTTGTTTGCTGAGCCCATACTATCTGATTAGGAACATATACTTCTTATCCATCTTGATCCCTGCTCCTCTTCTTACCCCTTTTTACCACTTCTTTATTGTCCTTACTGTAAAAGTAATGTCCAAGAGGGACTACCACATCATCTTCATATTCAGTTATTATTTCAGAAGTAATTGAAATAACATTCTCTATTGAAATCAATGAAGGGGTTTGAATGATAGTAGGAATAGGGATAGGCAAAGTAACTTGAGGAGTATTCATAGGGGTAGGAACATTCTGAGGAACGCATTGAACATGGTTTGGAGAAGGGATTGAGGTAAAGGCTTCAGACAGTGGAACATGATCATCCTTAGCAGTGATGATGTAGAAAGAACTGTGGATGGCTCATCAATGGTGGATGATGATAAAGCAGGTATGGGTAATTGTTGAGGGATAGCTGGAGACTGGACCTCTGCAACAATAGATGGGGGAATGGAAAAAGGAACTGAGTTGTCAGAGAATGGAGTGGCTCTGGAAGTCAATGTATGAAACAGTTGGGAAATGGAGAATGGTGGGATTACCCCTGGAGACAAAGCAGAAAGAGCCTGAATAGATGACAACAAAAATGATGAAGTTGTGATGTGAGGGGAAGTAGTACCCTCTAATACCTGTTGATCTAAGAAAGAGTGATCCATCTCAATAGTATTTAGCAAATCTATAACTGCTTGTGAATCTTCAGTTACCTGTTCAGTCACCTCGCCAGTCACTTCCTGGGTTACTCCTTTAGTCACTTCTTGGGTTACTGACACTGGATAATTGGGCCCATCATCAACATCATTGTCAATGAGCTCAACATTAGGGACCTGTGTTGTAGGGATCTGGATTTTCTGTCTTTTATTTGGGTTGACCTCAGCTACTATCAGATCATCACACACTTGTGCAGCCACAGTAGTCATTTGAACATATTCAGTAGGCTTTAGAGGTTCAACTGTTTGAGTATTCAACACTGAAGATATCTATGATAACTTCTGCTTCATCTGATGAGAAGTCTCCAGCAAGACTTTGACCTGCTCAGCTATTTTCACCTCAGGAGGATTCTCCATGGGGGCTTTACCTTTATCCCCATCTGGATAAGTGAGCATTAGAGGGGCATTAGCTTGTTGGTTTTCCTTTTCTTCTCTATCTTTCCTCACTTGCTCAAGTAGATTCATTTCGAGTGTTTTGTAGGACAAGACTTTAGTTTTAATGTCTTTCTGATATTGCATAATATGATGTTCATCTATGCTCGTGGCTCTATCTAGGACCTCAAAAAATGTGTCCACTCCATGATAGATAGAGTCATCAGGGTTTTCTTCATGGACATAATTCATCTTCATATGGTATTGTTTAAAATGTGCATCAAGGAATTTCTTAGGATCATGTTTCCTTTTGGGAGCTTTACCCAACTTTAAAGGAGCCACCTGGTCACCAAGCACTGCAACCCACTTGAAGTTTGGATGACTAATGGCTCAAAGTTTAAGGAGAATTTAGGCCATCCTTTCTTTTTGGGACCAGTGAGCTTTATGTAAACACCATCAATAACAGTTTGGTAAGAAACTTCTTGAATGAGCAATCTATCAGGCACTAATCTGGGCAGAAGATGAACAGTGTCACTTCCCCAGACTCTGATATATGAAGAAGACTCATAAACATACCAATCACCAATAGTATTAATGAAGGCCTTGGCATCGGCTGAAAAGGAAGGTGCCTCCTACTTGAATATCTTGAAGTAAATGGTGCCCATGAAATGGTCACAAATGTCATAAAGTAGTGGGACAAAATTGGTTTCCCACAATGCTGAATGGTAGATATGGATTGGTGGATCTGAAGGGGTCCAATGCCATCCTAAGTTAGGATATTGGAACTCGGAGCAAAAGACATCAATGATGAAGGCTGACAAGTAGAAGTGTGGCTTTCTGTTGGCTGCTTTTTGGACAGGCCCGGGTTTTAATGAGGCGCAACAACAAACACCCCTTGGCACACTGGTCCTCTCGGCAACAAGCTGCGCAGCAGCCCGAAGTCTCACCCGAAGTGGCTATGGGGGGGCTAAGGAATCAGGTTTCCTTAACCTAGGCGACGCGGAGACTGCTATCTTCTCCCTCTCTCTTCTGAGAGGATTCCTCAAAGCGGAACGTCTTACTCTTCCGCAGACCTCGATACAACAACGCTGGACTCTCGCTTGCCAGCCTAGCTGCGCGGTATCTCCGCTCCTGCGCACGAGGCAATTACCCTCTGCGTTGATACTCTATGTATCGTTTCTGCTTGCGCGCCCAGCGTAGTAACGCATTCCCTAAGCACTGCGGCGATAGTGCTCTTATCGACTCCTTCAATAGTGCGCGAGAATAACTTCTAAGGGAGCTTCAAGGACTTGCTTTATATACTCATTCATACATACAAGGAAACATTCATGTAAACGCAGATAGTAAACTAAAACATGCATTCACACAACACAGCATCATAACAACGAGAATTATGTAGTTCACCTCCACGGGGAAACCACGTCCACGGGAAGTGTATCTTATATTAATCTCAAAGATAGAAATTACAGTCCTGCTGCGCACACAGCTGCAGCCTTAGATATTTCCAGGAAACTCCACACACACAGCTGGGAGCCCTTCTCTAGATCTAGTCTCTTCTTCTACAGAGATTACAATGGTTCAGACGTCGACTCAGACTGTCTGCAACTCAGTGACTAGCTCCACAGCTATCACTTCTCCAACTGATCTAACATCTAATGGCCAACGTCTCACGTCTAACCTTCTTGTGTCTACAACATCTAATGGCTAGCTAACCAACTAACTAGCATATCTCAAACAGCTAACCTTCTTCCTTTACAATTACCCATATATATAGGTGGCCCTGAGGGTCGCACCTTTACAAAACTATGGGCCTTTCCCAGCAGTAATCCCCAAAAACCCTAACCACGGACATGGCTAGGTGTACTGTAGGCGCCGCTTGCAGTCACGTTGCCGCTTCCTGCAGGCTCCGCGATTTCCGGCGCAGATTGCAGGTATGGGCGCCGCTTCATCATTCACTGCTCCTTGTCCTTCGCCTTCAATGCTTTGGTCTGTTGCTCTTCCTTGATTAGAGCCACCATAACTTCTGTACTTAGCCTTAATGAGGGTAGCTGAGCCCTCTATTCCGTCGCTTCATTTATTGTGGTAGCTGATCTCTCCTTTGACATGTGCGCGTGAGCTCTACGATTTCCGGTCCGTAATCTGCGTTGAGCTCGTCCATCTGGCGCCGTACTGCGCACCGTTCACTTCTGCCCAAAATTGGTGCTTATTCAAAATTAGCACTTTCCCTTCAACACTTGTGCTTTTTCCTCAAAATTTGCAGCTTTACCATAGTTGCGGCCTAGGCTCCAACACTTTCTCACGGCAGGTGCCTTTTGGTAATATGGGATTGTTGTTTTAAGTTCTGATGACAGGATAGACGCCCAAGGGAAAGATTCACCGGTTTTTAACACATGATGGGCTATTGGAGCCCACTCAGCCTTGAATATTGAATAGTTTGGAAGGCCAAAGAGCCTGTAGAGCATGGCTGCCAGTAAAGAGTAAGGCTCCCTAAACCAAACAATCGGGTAGAGGTTATCATCCTTCGGCACGAAACTGCTAGGTTTAATCGTCCATGATTCATCATCTCGTCGAAATTGTACTTAGTTTTAGATGATGTTATGAACTCGGGGCTAAGGGTTTGCATAGCCGGCTTAAGAGAAAAGGCTATGATAAAGACCTCCGGGCGGAAGGTTGTCAATTGTGACCCTGTACAGTCATTGAATGACCGGTCTTTAGGGTTAGCATTTTCCACAATCCATTTAGCTGGGTCTGTGTAAGGTAGGACGACGGGCCGGGCAGCAATGGCATAGTTTTGAGAATCCCTAATCTTCTCATACGCAGGTCGGTCTTTATTGATGTCGGAAAGATCATCATTATAAAAAAATGAATATATCTTGGCCTAGTCCATTTGATATGTTTCAGTAACCCTCTCACCGGTATCGGAGAAGATACCAAAATTTGGGTCCTTAGTCAGCAAATCCTTGTGGACTGTCTTAGACCTAGTGTTCCGTGACATGTTGGCAAAGTCTGGAAATTCTGGTAATAAATAAAACATAAATCAAAACTAAACCATAAACAGGAAAATCGTGAATAGGAAATGCAAAAACGACAACAACCAACCTGAAAATAATTGAAAAATCGTGAAAATGACCCCTGGTAAGAAATCCACAGTAAAATCCACGCATCAGAGTAAATTCCGACAGTGAAAATGACAAAGAAAAATAGGAAAAATCGCATATTTATCAATTTGTGGTCGGATCAAATCTGGACCGTAAGATTAAAAGAAAAGAATGACTGAGATTACTCCCTGCGGGATGCGGGATCGGGTTCACAAGTTTTATTTTCAAACTTTATTCAAATTCCCGCAATCCACAATCCGCATTCGCGGGTTGCGGGTTGCGGGTTTGCAAATCGCAAAACAATGGACAAAAGTGTTTCCGAAATATGCAACCTGAAATCGCGGGTTGCGGGTTTTGGAAACGAAAACAACGTTTAAAAAACAAAATAAATTTCCCGCATGCCGCAATCCGCAATTTGCGGGTTGCGGGTTTCGGGAACACACAACGTGGTTTATTAACATAACGATTTTTCGCAATCCAAAATCCGGAATTTGCGGGTTTCGGGTTGCGTAATCGAAATTTGCAAAATATTAACCTAGTCTTTCCGCAACCCGCAATTTCGGGTTGCGGGTTCAGATTGATGAAATTCCAAAAGAAAGAACAAACGATTCCCGCAATCCGCAATTGCGGGTTTCGGATTTGTGGGAAGAAAATTACATTTTTAAAAGAAATGAAGGCTTTCCGCAAATCAAGAAAACAACCAAAAATTCAGAAATTTTCTAAGGGAAAAAATGATAATTACATAAACCAAAAGGCAAAGGTGGAGATCATACAAACAAGGTTTCAAGAATCTCGTCTTTTATTAAGGAACTTACCTAAATACCTTTGTATTTACAAAAATTGGGGCTCCCATGGTCAAATGAAGCATGGGATCGATTATACCTACAACAAATGGCGACTGGCTGGGAAGAACCAGTTATCTCTGCAAACAAAACTTCAGTCAAAGAAAGTTTGTCAGCCAACTGATTTTCAACCTGAAATTTTTAGAAGATGTTTATAAAAGGACAATCAATAAGCAGAATAAAACATAAGATTGATATACTCTCATCCATGATCAATTTAAAGATAATGCAAATCTGATAAGGAGATTTAAAAAACAACAGGAACCCTTTTTCCATTATGTAATCATAGGAAGACAACTTTTAGATGAACCCGGGGGTAAGCTTCACAGTGCTCTGGATATCCAAATCATGTATCACCTTGACTTATTAAATGATTTATTTACATATACATACATTATTACCAATCTATTCATTTTCTTATTCCTCTTTTCATTTTTTTTTAGATTTGAAACAAACATAAAACCTTGTTGACATAAGACCACCGCCTTGACTTGGTGATCATATTTTGGCAATGCCATTCACAAACTTGACCTGGAAACTGAACAAGCTAGCTCAGTAATGAGACTCCTTGTCTTCCAGCTATGATACTGAAAGCAATCATTATGGCTTGCTGACCACATACAGATAATTTCAGTCCAAAATCAAACCCATGATCATGGCAGGGATGGCTTGTGATAAGACCCCCCTGTCCTTACATGCAACATTGTCTTATAAAGAAAAAGTAAAAACAAAATTTTTATTAGGGTGTGAATTACAAGACACCACTATGGCTTGGTGACCATATGATAGTGGCGTTACTCATTGATGCTTTGCAGACCATGAATGGACCGACCTGTGATAGGATCTTCCACCTTTCAGTAAACTGAAAGTCATCTTCAGAGTTTGGTGGCTTGGTGTGAAGATGTAATTCCACCCACATCTATGAACCTAATGGGATGGCTTTTAATAAGACCCCCCAATCCCATAATCCACAATTATTGAATAAAATGATTTTCAAGGTGGCTATGATAGGAACCAGAGAAGATAAAGTTTGACCAGGTTATTGAGATATTTTGTACTACACTAATGAAACACAGGGCATGAAAGCCAGTCACTTTCTACAATCTCAATTAAACAAATAAAGCATGTATAAGATAATGACCAAGGCGAAAAGGTATCAATCAAAGTTCTACAATTAATGACTGTCTATTCTTTGTAAAACAAATTCTGACACAAGTTGAGAAAAGCCAAGATTGACAGAGTATTCCAAAACTTCAGTTCAAATCATTCTTGAGATAAGCTGACTACCAACCATTACCAAATGTGTGGAATTTATTAAAAGAAAAAACAATAAAAGAAAAACCAATCAAAACAAATAAAATGCAAAACACACCAAACCTATGTACAGAGTGCATCAAATGTTCAGACAAATTACTTTTCAAGCAGAGAAACATTCATTGGATAAGTGTCAATGACCCCTTCCAATGTCTGTAATCGAACAGTACTAGGACCAATCTTTTCTGAAATAATGAAAGGTCCTAGCCAAAGGCGCTGAAACTTGGTATAATTATTTTTATCCTTACGTTGCTTATCCCATCTCAAAACCAAGTCTCATACTGAAAATTCACTGCCAGAAGAGCATTTCTCATCGAACCATCTCTTAACCATCTGCTGATGATGATATAATTTATTTTTAGCCATTTCCCCGTCTTCCTCCAACTTAAGCAAGGTATCAATTCTCTGGTGAAGAGGAGAGGAATCATATTCTTGAATGGATTGGGAAAACTGTAATGAGGGTATGGTAAGGTTAGATGGCAGGATGGCTTCCTTTCCACAAACCAAACAATAGGGAGAGTTTACAATAGCTGCCTTTGGGGTAATTCAATTTGCCCAAAGAGCATTGTAAAGCTGTGTGTGCCAATCTTTGTGATGTGAGGATATTGTCTTCTTCAAAATGTTTATTAGATTCTTGTTAGAATATTTAGCAAGCCCATTACCCTGTGGATAATAATTGGTAGAAAATTTTAGTTTAATCCATTTTTCAAGGGCATACTGTGTCAAATCAATTGAGGAAAAGTAGGATGCATTATCAAAGACAAGATACTTTGGGGCACCAAACCTTGTAACTATCTAGCAGTCAAGGAAATAAATTACTTGGTTGGCGTTACACTGCCTAAGAGGGACTACCTCTACCCATATGGTAAAGTAGTCAGCTGCTGTAAGGATATACTTATGTTGGAGGGAGGAGATGGTATTAATTGGTCCAACAAAATCCAGTCCCCATTGCTGAAATGGAAACTGAATTGTTACTGGTTGCAGAGGAAAAGCAGGTTTCTTGAATTTCCCTGCACACTTTTGACATGGTTCACACCTTCTAACATGAGCATAGGCATCTTTAAACAGAGTAGGCCAATAATATCCAGCTCTGAGAATCTTGTGTGATGTTGTTTCACCTGAAAAATGGCCTCCAGCAGGTCCTGCATGAAATTGGAAAAGAATGTCATCAATCTCATTTTTCTCCAAACACCTAAGGAAAACTCCATCATAATTTTTTTAAACATAATTCCATTAATGAATTGATAAGGAGCAGACTTTAATCTCAAAGCTCTGCGTTTTTTGAAGTCCAAGGTTTTAGGGGCAAACCCATGGTTTAGAAAAAAATTTATATGATCATACCAGTCAGATGTTGGAGTATCTATGGCATTAACAAAACCTGTAGGAAAATTTTCCTCCTACTCCCACTTAGTCTACTGCTGAACAGGATCATTCGACCTGGCAGTAAGCAAGCATAGACCTTGTCCTTTTACAATCTTCGCTGGCCTGATTTCCAGGTCATATTCCTACAAGGCTGTCATCCAATGGGATCTTTTTCGCCTAACTCTTTCTGGACTAGCACATTTCTGATAGCAGTGTATGGCACAATTACCTTCGTTCGAGATTTCAATAAGTAGGGCCTATAATGTTTCACATACTTGTAAAGTGCATAAGCTTACTTATCAATTTGGGAGTAGTTAAGTTTTGCTCCCTTAAACGTTGAGCTCATAAATGAAATGGAATCTCAGTATCACTGTCATGCTTCTGTGTCAAAATAACTGCATAAGAAAAATCAGTAGCGAAAGTGTATAGAATAAAATCCGTGTCGAAATATGGGGACATCAGAGCAGGAACTTCTGCAATGGCCCTTCGAATTTCAACAAATGCATCTTTCTTTTCCCGCGACCAACTAAACTGTACATCTTTTTTAACTAACTGCTACAAAGGATTAACAATTTGTGCAAAATTGGGAACAAACCTACGTACAAAATTGATCTTACCGAGGAATGATTGCATGGCTTTGCGTGAACCAGGAAAACCGATCTTTGAAATTGCTTCAGTGCGTTCAGGATCAATAATCATACCTTCCTTGGAGAAAATGAAACCCATGAGCTTACCTTCCGTCACTGCAAATATGGACTTCTTAGGGTTCAGTGAAATTTCGTACTTCCTGCAGCGTTCAAAAACCTGTTTCAAAGCAGATAAATGTTCATGTCGTTTCTTCGAATAGATAGTGATTTCATCTAGATATACTACGACAGAATTATGCATCAAACATATGAAAGCTATGTCCATAGCTCTTTGAAATGTGGCTCCTGCATTTATCAGTGCGAAGGGCATTCACCTATAGGTGAAGGTACCCCAGGGGGTTCTGAAAGCTGTTTTCAGTTGGTCATCAGGGGAAACCATGACTTGGTTGTACCCTGAAAAACCATCCAGGAGAGAGAACATATCTGACCCAACTACCTTTTGTAGGATCTGTTCCATGGGAGGAACAGGGTAGTTATCCTTTTTGGAAGCTCTGTTCAAATTCCTGAAATCGACACAAAGTCTGATTTCCCCATTCTTTTTCCGAACAGGTACTAAATTTGCTATCCATTGTGTGTGTCGGACAAGGAATATGATTCAGGTTGTCAGTAACGTTTCAAGTTCTTTCTTTACAGAGGGTTCTAAACTAGGATGCATTTTTCTCAGTTTCTGTTGGTAAGGTTTCACTTCTGGCTTCATCGGTATGTTATGATACATAATGCTAGTATCAAAGGTTTTCAGTTCGTCATAGGTCCATGCAAAAACATCCTTGTAATCTTTACACAATCCGATGAAATATTTTCTTTCTTCAATAGAGCAGTCAACTCCAAGGTTAATAAATCGGGGATTCTATTCAGTACCAAGGTTGACTGGCTCATAATTCAGTGACGAACTTTGTGTCTTACAGTTGATCTTATGTTTAAACTTATCTTGCAAGTCATAGAACTTTTCTAGATTGATCACTGATTTTGAGATAATGTTTGAAGGATCAAACGAAGATCTGTCATGCTCAGTTTCATCTATTGCCATGTCTTGGAAGGTATCTTGAGCTAAGAGAAAATATAGGATTTGTTGATCATCATCAAACACTTTCCAGCTTGTTACATTATCAGGGATGGAAGGCCTATACATAAGTTCTATTGAAAATGTATCAGCTGACAAGCCTTCTGGTGGAATCAACCTAGATGCAGTATTGGCTAAAAGTGTAACATCCCGATAATTTCATAAAAATTTAAAAAAAAATTAAATCAGCATTGATGGTTAATAATTATAAACGCGGAAATAATAAATGCTTATAAAGACAACATTAATTAACAAAGTCGTTTATGCAGAAAATAATTAATTATTGAGACTTTTAGCTAAAGACAATTTAATGGTTGCGGCACGTCATACTTCTGTTAAGATGCCGACGACACACTTAAGCACATGCATAATAATATGAAAACATGTCAAGTCTTTCTCTTACACCAAACGAAAACTAAGTCAACCATGAACTATGTCATAAGGTATAATAATAACCTTAGGCTAGGTTATAATGGCTAATCTCTCTACATCAAACACCAAAAGCATATACAAACATGTTCTTTTCACGCATGCCCTTCATAGACCATTATTAATGCAAACTGATCTAGGTAAGGTTTCATTCGTAGTCCACATAAGACTTTACACATTTATTCCAATGCACAGGGAGCTCCTTCATTCTTTTATGCATTCACAATAACATGCTTGCCCATTAAATAAAATGTCTAATATATGTTCTCACATTAATGACATAAAATGGTAAAACTCTGAGCTTGTGTATGACACTATCTTCCCTAGGATTAGCATAATATCTTCATCTTTATATAAATGCACGAAGAGTTACATAAACGATAATATTCTCCACTTGCATTAATCGACTACAATTAAAGACACCATCAAATGTAGACAACATAAATATATCAATGAGTACAACGACATTACAAGCATACTTCTCTTACCACCTTAGTAGAACCGAGGGATGCTTATTCTTTCTGCCGTCTTATTCCCGTACTCATCATACTCAGAACATTTTATTAGTAATATAAAACATAATATAACAACTGTAAATATCATTTCGTTAATCAAGATACATCAATTAAATTACAAAAATAATCATTTTAATAGGGGAAATAATGTGGGCAATGCAACGCTCCACCCAACCGTAGGCTCTTCGACGACATATACTCAGTCCGTCCGAAGGCCACCCCCGAGCTGGGCATGGTGATCCACAACGGGATAGGGAGTCTCTAAGTCTCGTTTCTCTAGAACCAATCACACAGAGCTATCGAGGTTATTGCAGTACTCCTACAAGTCAAAGGTAGTACTCCTACCTAGACACTTAACGTGTCCTACCTCGTGCATAGTTGGTTGTGTTGTTCTTGACGGGCCCAAGTCAGTACTCCCGACTTGAAATCGATGCCCCACAACATAAGCATGTGTTTACTAACTGCCATTCATGGTAGTCATATCATAAGTAAAGAAGTCGATGTATGCGACAAGCCATAAGACATTCCGACATGCATTCAAATCAATCCACATGCAACCAAAGGATATCATAACAAACATTCGAACATAAGGAACGCGTTCGACATGCAATGATGCATTCAACATGCGACCACAAGATAGCCTGCATCATAAATAGGTGTGTGTACCTAAGCGATGGCGTCGACATGCAATAATGCATTCAACCAACCATCAAAGCATACGGTAACACAATTAATATAAGTATGCACCAACTTGTCCAATGCATTCGACATGCAACTAATAGATACACCAAGCAAACTTAACTGATGCTTATAAAAGAAATCAATACATACAATTGTACAATCAATATCCCATGCATATGATAGCATAATGTATCTACAGTACAATTGATTAGTCATCCACAATTCAAATTCAATCCCAAAGCATGTATTAATTAGTGCATATATGCAATTCGATGCATACTATATAAATATGACATAATCATTTGAAACATATATAAAACATGATTAGCTTACCTACTCTATGTAAAATCTAACCATCCTAACATATATATGAAGCTTGACCCTCTTACACAACACGTAAGCACCTATTCGTTGTATAAAAAATAACCATTATATAACAAAATATATATAACCATGTTATAATGTACCACCAAAGTATAAAAACTTAGGCATCTAACCATTTTCTCACAAAAAGGTATGTAAAACAAAGCCACTATCTTTATGCATTATATATCTATTCATATAGTCTAACATCTATGACCATATATAAATATATAACTAAAGTGATCATAGTATACAATTATTTTGACTATATGCAACACTACTAAATGCATAAAGTATGGATGCCTATCCATTTTGCACAACCTTCAAGGACATAACCATTTATACAATGTTATATAAAATGTGACAATCTTCATAAAGTGAAACCATTATATAATATATAAGAAATCGTGTCCTACAAATACATGAAAAGTAACCACTTTAAGCAACCAACACATGTAATGTAAATAAATTGCGTATAATGTAATGTAAATAAATTGCCTTATCAAATTCCCGAGTATACTCCGAGTATCAGAGTTTAATCCAGCCATAAACACTGGAACGCAAACCTCCAGGAGGGATCTTCACGCAGCCATGAGTGCTCAACGATGGTGCCTCTCCGCCGCCCTCCAGGAGCCATGCTCTTTCCCCCAAAGAAAAGAAAAACGGCGTGTGAAGGCCCCCCTCCTCTCTTTTCTTTTTCTAGGTCAACTCTCCAAGACAATATATACTAAAATATACTAATAATAAAACTCATCCATGTATTAGCCCCTTTTCTCATAAAAAAAATAAAACAAAGGCCACGCTTAGAAAGTCTATTTTCAAAACACTTCCAAAGTATATCTATATATATATAGTTTAAACCCCATATATATTATATAAATGCTCATATTAATAGTCTATTTCATATACTAACATAACATACATGTATTTATATAACAACTTTAACATAACTCCTACTCATTCCACAATTTCGATTTTATAAAAAATACTATTGGAATATTTATATTCACATGGGTTATATGTTATATATAACATTGTGAAAGACGTTGGGTTTAAAATACCACATATATATATAAACATTATCTTCACAACAAAAACATAATTATAAAAATATATATATATTTACATGGTGGGATAAAAGCATAAGCATATAACACATGTACTTTTATCTAAATGCATCCTCGTAAGGAACACCACTCACAATAATTAATACATCTACAAATATTTACATAATGCATCCTAATGCACATAGACTAAATGTATGCATTTTTACTTAGTCATAAAAGTCAAAACATGTGAATAAATAGGTGCATCTTTTACAAAAAGCATGAGCACATAACTAAAAATATGCACCGTAAGTGCTAATGTAATTTGTTATTAAAATCACACTTTTTAAATAAACAAAGTGCACCTAAGTGTTGTTTGGCCTTAGGTTCATGTTTATTGCTTTATAATCTTATAGATAGAATATAAGCTTTTCCATGTAAATAAAGACGAGCATAAGCATACCAACCACGATGCCAAACACAAAAATAACTTAACTAAAAAACAAGAGCTAAACCAAGTCAAGGCTACGACGACGTTTACGACTTAATTACTCCCCCCACTTGTGGTTCACCATGCCATTTTTCACCCTTGGTTGCATTGCGGGAGAATAGTTTAGGCTTTTAATTAGTGTTGTCATGCAGATAGACAAAAATTAAATAATGAAAAGCTTTTACCAGAGATGGAGACGTGACAAAAAGGTCAGCATCAAAGTTCTGTGACCTAGGGACAGACTTGATGTTGAAAGCAGTGAAAGAATTGGCGAGTTCTCTTACCATCTTTTGATAATTAGTTAAACGAGGAGAGAGACAGTGTATTTTGTTCCTTACCTGTTTAACTATAATTTCAGAATCACCAAAAAATTCTATCACTTGTGCACCCATATCAATAGCTTTTTTGAGTCCCTGCACCAAAGCCTCATATTCAGCTACATTATTTGTACATTCAAATTCAAGTCTACAAGTAGTCATGGTTTTAGTCCCTTTTGGGTTAATAAGGACACAACCTGCACCAACGCCATGCTTGGATCTGGAGCCATCAAAGAATAAGGTCCATGCAACAAGATCTATCCTAAAATTTGCATTAACATTATAAACATTATGTACAATAGTTCCAGAGAATGGTACAGTGGTAACATTAGCAATCTGAGATTCATTTTGTGCATTCTCTGGTGAAGAATCAGTTGGAAAATCCCCGAAAAAGGTATCAAATGTAAAATGCTCATTATGTGAGCTGAAATAACAAGCAGGTTCACTTGAATCATTAAGGTCAATGATTGTCTGCTTCATAATGGCTCCCTACTAATCTTAATCTTGTTTGGTTGTCCATTGTAGGGTAACCACAAGTGAGACCAATCAGTGGCAAAATAACACTTAAGCTTCTCTGACCAGTCTCTGCTCAGTCACATTCCATAGGCTTCAGGGATGTCATCTACAACAATGTCAATGGTCTGGTGAATCCAAGGATCAGCAGATAATGTCAGCAACACATTTCTCAATCTCCCCACTACTCTTACTTTAGATCTGTCAAGTTGGATAATCTGAGTAGGACAGGGTTCCCAAGTGGCATTAAGTTTTCTACAGACAGACAGGGACATTACATTGGAAGAAGCACCAGAGTCTATCATGCAATTATGTACATTCCTGTTGAAGATTTCAAAGGTTAGCAAGAAAGGAGGTGTCCTCTTGCTTCCAGATTTTTGATCTTCTGGTTTGTTAAAAGAGTCTAAGTTGTTATTTTGTGATTCTCTTGGTTGTTTGATTATCATACTTTTGGGCAAAGAATCCCTCATAGAAGGGATTTTAAGAAGTTCAAACAAAGAGATATTTGCTTTAACTCTTTTCAAATCTTCAGCGAAACTATACTCCAATTCAGGAATTATTGTATCCTTTTGAAGAACAGTTTTGATTTTGTTGGGAGCTGCTATTGAAGATGAAGGTTCCTGGGAAGGTTGTGGTCTTGACATAGTGTTGTAAGGGTGTTGAACGTTGAACACTGTCTCAGGTTCTTCTTCTTCTTCATTCATTGGGAGTTCAGAGAAATAGCTAACATTATTAATTTGTGGATCCTCTTCTTCATCTCCTTCTTCTAGTAACTGTGGATCTTGGCTTGCTTGACCCTCAGGAGGTTTAGGAACATTTTGTGATTCAGTGGCTAGGGCTTTGAAAATGGAATAGATCTCTTCAGAAGTCAATCCTTCATTAGGATTAGGAGGTGGTGGATTTTGGGTAGGTTGATAAGGTCTCATGAAAGGTGTCCTTACAAAACCTCTGTTATTATTTTGATTCTCATTATTATTCTTTTTGAGATCAACCATCTCATTTGACATTTTCTGGAGAAACTTCTTAATGTCAGTCATTTCAAAGGGATATTTCTTTTGGGTAGTGGGATTAGGAGCAATATCAGTTTTCTTTGTAGATGTGGAAGGTTGTTCTTCTAAAAGATCAGGATTATCTTTCAGACAATAGATATCCTTTTCAACTTGAATGGCTTCAGCATAAGCTTCAAACAAGTTGTATTTATGTGCCCTTTTGACCCACATTGCAATAGGAACATATAGACCCTTTTCATAATAGGCGACCAAAAGTTCTTCTGTTGGAAGAACATTGGCAGGAATTCTATTCTTAAGATAAGAAAATCTCTGATTGTAATCTTTAACCCTTTCTTTGCATTTCATTTTCATGGAAGATAGCTCCAAAACTAAATCCTGTGGTGTTTTATCATCCCCAAACTTTTGGATAAATAGTTTTTCAAACTCATCCCAAGAAGTTATGGTTCTAGCTTCTAAAGCAAAATACCATGTGGATGCCTTCTCTTCAAATGTGTAAGGGAAGAGTCTGCAAACCACATCCTCATGAACAACACTCCTAAGTCTAATGGCCTGCATGAAAGTTTTGATATGATCTAAAGCAGGTGAATTATCATCTGGATTGAACTTAGGAAGCCATTTCTCAGGGTTTTTAGGCAATCTATGTTGGTCTCCAAGTATGAATACAACATCTTGGTCAAGCCAAGGTCTAATCTGGCCTTCCCCAACCATGGGTTGTTGTTCTTCTTTTTCAGATGAAGAGCTAGAAGAATGGTCACTTTCAGATGAGGAGGATGATGATGAAGGAGGAGAGGGTGGTATTCCACCTGAAGCAGTAGTGTGTGAGACTTGTTCTGTTTCAGTAAATAATAAATCAAGATCAAATTCAGGGAATTGCTGTTGGTTTGATGAATTATTTTGCTTAGTATTCTGCCCAACTGAATTTTGATTATCTTGATTATCTTGAATATTTTCCTGTGGATTAGTATTTTCTTGGTGAATTGCTACTAATCCTTGATTTCTTTCTACAGAGATCCTCTACTGTAACCTAGCAGCATTATCACTAGAACTTTTGAGTATTTGTTCTAGTGATATAGGTCCTCTAGTGGGTGATATAATGATAACGTCTCTTGTTCTAGGATCTCGGTGAGCTGTAGGGGTCGCAGGGATAGTATTGGGATGTTGCACCGTTGCTCAACAGAAATAGATGCTTACGTGTGGTGTAATGCCCCATTTTGACCCTTAGGATATATTAGCTTTTAATGTAAATATTGTATACATGTGATGTATGTTTTCCTAGCGTGGATCTCAAGGCCAAGGCCTCGCTAGTGGAAGCTCGAATTTTATTAAAAAAAGAAAGTATTAGACATTATGTTACCCATGTGCTATTTAGCCATGGAACATTGTAAAAATTATGTAAATAAACATCATGCAATAAAATACCAAAACTAGCTATGGAGACAATGAATGAGAAGGGGCCATGTGTATCCACTAGGGAGTGGTGAGGGGTTGTGGGATTGAACCATAGGATACCATATGTCACCTTGAGAACCCATTTGACTTTCCTTGCTGACATTTAATTCTGTTGTAAGGAAGTGCTTGAAGAAAACAGTCCATGGATTCAATGGAGCATGGGCAGCCCATAAATTCATATGGCAAAGTATGGGCTCTGTTTTCTTGTACCACAAGTCACTCTACCTCATGAGAGTTGCTTCTTCCTCATCCCCATTCCATTGTGGGAGGAACCAATATCAGTTTTCATTCAAAAAAATGAATCGCTAGCAGTGAGAAAAACTAGAAATCGCAACTTTGAAAGAACCCACGTTTTGAAGAGCCAAAAACACCCAGATTTGGTATTTAACAGTGAAATCCAATGGGGGATCCATAGGTATGAAACTTGGGGTGAATTTGGGAGCATTAGCTACCCCGAAATCCATTGAAAAACTCAGTTTTTATAGCTAAGAAAATCAGTGACGGGATTGAGTTATTCATTGATAGAATGGCAAGAAATCCAAGTGTGGATGTTTGAACAGAGGATTAGATTGCTTGAATTTAGCTTGGGATGTCTGTAGCTCTGTGGTTAAGCTCATTGGCTTAGCATCCTCCTCATTTTTCTTCTGTATGCTTGATAAACCCAACTGTGTGTTGGATTTGCATAGCTGTTGAGTGAAACCATGGTTGTGAGTGAGCCCATCTAGTTCCTCCTTAGTGGATACACAACCCAGCTCGGGGGTGATCTCTCAGCTGAAAGAATATAGGCTGGACAGAGATCTATGGTTGGGTGGAACATTGCTCTCACATAGCCAGTCGTTTGGACAGCTTCATCTCCCAGATAAGCGTTCTCTGTGATTTAAATTATATGCATTCTGTTTCTTGCAATGTGTTAATTCAGAATGATAATTTTTCATGTTAATGGAATTGATATGAAGTCTGTGCATAGCATGAGAATGGGATGGATTCTCTGCCTATTGATTTATCATTTGCTTGAGATAAATATGCTGATGCATTTCAGTTTGTGTGTGCAAATGTATTTATTTTTGCTGTGTATATATTGATTATGTATTTGCACACAAAAGATTTTAATTGTTATGCATTTCTTAGTAATGAATGGAGCTGAGATTGCCAATAAGCTGTAATGTCCCATCCTGACTCTTAGGATGTATTATCATTTAATGTAAATGATGTGTACATGTAATGTATGTTTACCTAGCGTGGAGCTCAAGGCCAAGGCCCCGATAGTGAAAGCCCGATTTTGATTTAAAAGGGCAAGCATTGATATTTGATGCCCATGTGCTCTTAAGCCATGGAAATTGTAATAAGATGTAAATAAACATCATGCAATAAAATTTCAAGACTGGCTATGGAGGCAACGAATGAGAAGGGGCCACGTGAATCCACTAGTGAGTGGTGAGGGGGATAAGGGAGTGAACCATAGGTTTCCATATGTCATTATGAGAACCCATTTGACTTTTCTAGATGACATTTATTCCTGTTGTAAGGAAGTGGTTGAAGAATTAAGTCAATAACTTTGATGGAGTATGGGCAGCCCAGAAATTCGTATGGGTAGGTATGGGCTCTGTTTACTTGTGCCACAAGACACTCTACCTCTTGGGGGGGGGTTGCTTCATTCTCATCCCCATTCCATGGGGAGGAACCCAACATCATTTTCCATCCAAAAACGAGTTCCCAGCAAGGAGAAAACCATAAATCGCGACTGCAGGAGAACACACGTTTTGGGAAGCCGAAAACGTCAAGATTTGGTATTGGACAGTGAAATCCAATGGAGGATCCATTGGTATGAACCTTGGGGAGAATTTGGGAGCAATAGCTACGCCAAAATCCATGGGAAAACCCAGTTTTAACAGCCCAGAAAATCAGTGACGGATTTGGGGTTATTTGTGACAGAGTTGTGAGAAATCCATGTATGGATGTATGAACAGAGGGTAGGATTGCTGAGTCCAGCTTGAAGTGTATGTGGCTCTGGGATTGAGCTCTGGGGACTAGCATCCTCCTCCATCTCCTATTGCATGCTTGAAAAACTCGAGGGTGTGTTGGCTTAGCATGGCTGTTTGAGTGAAACCCTGACTGTGAGTGAGCCATCTAGTTCCTCCTTAGTGGATACAAAGCCCAGCTCGGGGGTGATCTCTCAGCTAAAAGAGTACAGGATGGACAGAGATATATGGTTGGGTGGAACGTTGCCCTCACGTAGCCAGTCGTTGGACATTTGCGTTGCAAGATAACTAGTCTTTGTGGATTAAATTATATACAATCTGTGTTCTGCAATGTGTTATTTGAATGATTATTCTTCATGTTAATGAAATCGATATGAAGTAGCATAAGAAGGGGATTGAATTATCTGCCTATTGATTGCTTGAGATAAATATGCTGATGCGAATCTATGCTTATATGTGTCGTTATCTTTAATTCCGCTGTGTTTTATTGAGTTTGCATATGTACACAGAAGTTTTAATTATTACATATTTATGAGCAAAAATATTGGGGCTAAGTCTGCCAAAAGCCTTGGTGTGTTGTTAATGTTTCCTTCCTTGCATTTAAAGGGAGAAGGGGATATTACAGAGTGGTATCAGAGCTCTAGGTTCAACACTACGGCTGTTGGGGCCCTTCACAGAGATATAAATCATTGTGTGTACATGCATTTTGTATTTGGAACTAAAATGCATTAAAGAAACCTCAAGATCGCATGGTTTCTATTTGTTGGAATGGGAAATCATTTCCATGACTGTTTGGGGATTTTTGCAAGCTGCTTGCATTGATTGCATTCTATGAAATAGAGGAAGGAGGGAGAAAATTTATTTTCAGGTTGAATGCTTGCTCAAATTTGTCCCCAATGCTGTAGCATTCAGTTTTGTATTTGTCTGTTTGCCTCCATGGAGGAGAGAAAGGAGGGGCAACTTCTGCCATCTTATACTGTTTTTGTTGTTTTGCTATTTCATGCTTAACATGAAGAGGTGCAATTTTTTTTCTTGAAATACTATTTTTGTTGCAAATATGATTTCAAATTTTTCCTAAGTGTTTTCAAAAATTTTGTTTAAATCTGTTTCGGGAAGAATTCGGGAAGTTGTCCTGAAACTGCGGAAAGATTCCGCGAATCGTTCCGCAACACGGAAGAGTTCGGGAAATCGTTCCGAAATTTGCGGAAGAGTTCCGCGAACCGCCCTGAAATTTGCGGAAGGAATTCTCTTCCGAAATTGCGGAAGACTTCGGCGAATCGTTCCGCAACTGCGGAGGGCTTCGGCGAATCGTTCCGCAATTGCAGAAGGATTCCATGAACCTCTCCGAAACTGCGGAAGGCTTCAGCGAATCATTCCGCAATTGCGGAAGGCTTCCGCGAACCTCTCCGAAACTGTGGAAGACTTCACCAAATCGCCCTGAAATTTCAGAAGCATTCGGCAAACTGTTCCGCAACTGCGGAAGCATTCTCCAAATCACTTCGCAACTGCGGAAGCATTCGGTGAATTGCTCTGCAATTGCGGGGGCGTTCGGCGAATTACCCCGCAACGGGAGCATTCGCCGAATGGCTCCACAATTGCGGGAGCATTCGCCGAATGGCTCCACAATTGCGGGAGCATTCGCCGAATGGCTCCGCAACTGCGGGAGCCTTCACGGAATGGCTCCGCAATTGCAGAGCATCCAGGTTCAGAATGGAATGATTCCTGTGGGGTTCGGAGGCCATTGACGAGGGCCATGAAAGAACCAGTGAAGACCCCAAGCCCATTACACTCCAATTTGACAGAAAATGGATAATAGTGACTTTTGAAGGACATAGTCCCGAGGCTTGACGGAAGGTCGATTTGAGCTGAAATTGATCAGGCGCGGCCATGAAGCAGGCACGATGTTAAGTTCAGAATCTTGGAGCCAAACTCCAAGGGATGTGAAGTCGGGGTGAGCAAGAAGGCCAAAAAGCACTGTTCCGGGCCACTTTTTCTGGATTTTGAAAAGTTGGTGGACAGTAAAAGTGACCCTAGATGTGGGAATCAAAATTTTTACTGAAGTAGACATTTCATATTCTCATTAAGACGGACAGTTTCTGTTAGACGAAGATTTCCCATAAATGCACCGTTTGGGAGATAGCCATTTTTGGCCTAAAATTTGGAATTTTGTAAAAATGTGAAAGTAAGAAGTAGTAAAACCCAGAAATTCATAGAAGATGAATGGTGCATTGGAATTGAAATCTGTGAATTGCTTAGTGTTCCTTGTTATATGGACTAATTTCGCCCGATAGATAAGATTTTGTGATTCCTCATAGATTTTCTTCCGCAGGTGGTTAAAGTTGGCATTCTGGACCAAAATGCAACTGTGTAAAATGTGCAGAATTGGAGTGAAAGTTGTCATTTTTGAAGAGATGCAGTTCCCGCACCCGATGTCGGAATGGAGCATGAAGACAGGCATTGGAAAGCTTGTCCAGCAAGGAACAATGATGCGTGACCAGAGTTTGAATGAGGTCTACATATATCATAGATATTTAGTGCAGAAGAGTGCCAGCGGCTGTTTTGACAAACAAATTTTGTTGTCAATATGGGCAATTTCTACAATTGCATGATATGGAAGAGGAATTCCATGTTGCAATGAGGGATCAAAAAGGGAAGAATTCCTTAAACCCCTATTTGTTATCATACTTATAATTATGAAATTGTCATATGGCATAAAAATGTTTAAAATGTAAGGGATTACATAGATGTATATGCACTAGATGGCATCTTAACAAACATTGCATAGTGCATATGGAAATGCTTGTGCATAAATGGGATATTGCATATTGGTAGAATAATGAAGTCTGCATATGCAATGAACCACTAATGGAGAATATTGTGGTTGATAATCACTATTGATGTTGGTATTGGTTGTAGGACCAAAGATAACAAAGAGCATGGCTAAATGTGCTGAGGATGTTGTTGCATGAAGCCAGCAACCTTATGCAGAAAGGATGGTGCAACAAATCTATGATCATAAAGTTGGCAAAAGGACTGAGCAGCCTTGGTAAGAGGCAAAATGATCAGGTAACATCCGGCGATGTTAATGGTAACCATGCAGGTAATGATTATTGGTGCCAAATTGCATGAATGTTGAAAGAGGATTTGGTAAGATCTCTTCAACTATGTTTGAGCTATGTTGAGTTAGTTTGCATGTGATATTGAATACCGATTGGGACTGTTAACCTACCAAGCTTGGTGAGGTGTGGGTAAGTGAAGAAATGATCCTTACACCCTATGACTGTTTAGAAATCTCAAGGCATTCATATGAATGTATATCATGCCATGCGTATGTTATGTACTTAATAACCAAAGAAAGTGAGGACTGGTGGTCCTGATTATGATAATGCAAGTTATATGAGATAGTCATGTTTCGATCATAATATGCTTGAATGCATAGTACTCATGAAACAATGCAAGGTAGCATTGAGTAGATGTGCATTAAGAGATTTTATAAATCTTGTGATGCATTGTATGAATGCATAGGGATGATGCATATGTTATTGCAAAATAAATAATGAATGAAATGATGAATTGATGATAATTCTAGGATCATTTCATGAGCTGTTATGAATGCAGAATAGTAAGTGCATGAAGAGCCCAATCATGATCGATGGGCTGCTAGAATGCTTTGTGGAAGGACAGAGTTGCATAAATGATGTGACTGTACCTTGCAACTGAGTATGTTAATGATGCGCGTGAAGTAAATAAATCTTGGTGATATTGATATATTAACAGCTGAAAATTTTGAATTATGGAATGTTATAATTCTTTAAATGTTTCAGTAACTATTGCAGTAATGAAACATTATATGCATAGAGACTTACGAAGTGTTTGGCTGATTGAAGTTTCAATTTCAGGTAGAAAGGTCTTACATATGGCAATGAGGATAAGTCCATAGTAGAGACCGGGATCTACCATATGCAGAAGCCAAAGGTTATGAGAAGGTTCTCATGGTTGAGAGCTCTAAGTTCTGTTAGTAAGAACAGTTGTAAATATCAGATTTGTAAATGTTTCGGATTTGAAATTTTACTAATAATTGCTAATGACTGTTTGGCTTATATGAAAATGTGTCAGGAGGACATGCTGTAAGTAGATGCTCATGTATGGCAGAAGGCATAAGACCATAACGGGCAGAGTGGTATTACTTACAGGAGCCAAACAATATGAGGATAGCCTCATGGATAAGAAAACCAATTTCTGTAGTAGACAGAGTTGCAGATTCATACTAAATTTAATTATTAGTGCCATGGATTGGTTATGGGACAATCGGATTTGAATTGTATTGTTAAATGTTGCTAACTATTTGGCTGTTCAATAAGTGTGCCAGGGAGACACATTGCAGTAAGACCCTGAGAGTGGGCCTGCAGAAGCCAAACTTCATGGGAAGGGATTCCATGATTTGGAAAATGGGTTTCAGGTGAAATGCCATAAGACATTATTAATGTCTCATCTGCACTACATGATTGGTAAACAATATGAGTGGGATGGTGAAGATTATGTCGGTAAGACATATGAAAGTTATGTAACATCAAAAGGAATTGGGATGGCAAACCAAGGGACTGTTAACTCAGAGAAGGAGCCTCCATTCCTCATTAAAGAAGAGAAATAACATCTGGAAAATGGATAAGTGTTCCACAAACCCTAAATGATATATATATATATATACATACATGCATGTATAATTATTAGAGTTAATATGCAGAGCATGTTTTGATTTTATTTCCATTATGGCGGACTGCTTGAAGTATGATTAGGACCTTCATAGTTCACATCAGTAAGGAGTGCACGCCTTTCTGGTGCTGAGTTATGTTAGGGATGCCAATATTGACTACGCCTTAAGGGAATGGACGCATTCCTGGTGTTTCAAGGTTGGATAGTGAATGTTATGACATATGTTTACCATTCTAGAGCAGCAATACTAATGAGCTTGCTATCCATTTTGTGTTGACAGATTATACATATGAAATTCAGTGCTGCACATTAAAGGGAAAAGTGAAGAAAAGAATACTCAAGAGGACTGTATGAGCAGTGGTAACCCTTGTGTAGGGTGAGTGGATATCATGGGGCCATGATAGCCTGTAATTAAGAAAGTCACCTAAAGAATTCCTAAATGGAACCGCCGGCTTACACAAGAGAAGAAGTGCCACCCTTGTGTCGGTGAAGAATTGTTATGCGCATTGAGGGATTGTGATACATGTGAAAGGCTGATGCAAGCCTAAGGCAGAGTAGTGGATCCTTGACCTGTAATGGTCGGTGGCGCAGTTACCTTCCATTGGCCGATGACCCAGACATATGTGCTGGCTCGGCAATGGAGAGGGCCAACCAGGTATGGGACTGGTTGGGCACCACCAAATGCTTGGTAAACCAAGTCGGCGTGAAGGTGTACTGGTAGGGCATTAATTATTTGATGATTTGGAGCAGCCTGCGTGCTGGCCAAACATCCTAGTCCATAGGAGGATCCCAAGGCTTATAAAGTAAAAGCAGGACCTTGTGGACCAGAGAGGAAATGCACAATACAGATAAGTATTCAATTTCATTTATTTCTTGTTTGGAATAATGAAGATTACAAGTATAAGTCTTGTAACAGTTAAGCTGATGCACTATTGTTTCTTTGTTGGAAACCTTGGTCATACAGGAAGCAAGGACCCTGAAAGAACTATAAATTGCTTGGTAAATCCAGAGAGTGGCTGGTTGGGCAAGATTATTGATGATTTGGAGCAGCTTGCATGCTGGCCAAACATGCAAGATTATTGATGATTTGGAGCAGCCTGCGTGCTGGCCAAACATGCAAGATTATTGATAATTTGGAGCAGCCTGCGTGCTGGCCAAACATGCAAGATTGTTGATGGTTTGGAGCAGCCTACGTGCTGGCCAAACATACAAGGTTATTTGATGTTGTGGAGTAGCCTGCGTGCTGGACAAACATACAAGACTATTTGATGTCGAGGGGCAGCCTGCGCGCTGGCCAAACACCCAAATCCATAGGCGATTCCAAGGCTTGTAAAGAAAAGAAGGACCCTATGGAATAAAGTGAAGACATCTAGTGTAGTGTTTGAGTGTAGGTATTGCGGGAAGCAATGACTATGAAAGCATCTCAAGGATGCGTGTGGACATGTAACCACCCTAAAGAGCTCAGCATGAGCAGTAATGAAAGATGGGGATAGTGGAACTGTGTGAGTCCTAGCAGCCAAGAGTTAGACCAACCAAGTGGAGGAACTCCATGGTTAAGAGATATGGAATTGACCATAGACACTACGTGTCATAGCCAAGAAGGGCAGGTCGAGCATTCACGTGAAGTGAAAGAGGACAGGAGCATGAAAACCCCAGTGGTGGTGTGGGTTCCAAGATGGAACAAAACTAAGAGGAGAAACTCTTACTGCTCTCTCTCTTTCCTTTTTATTGATGCATTTATAGAATTAGAAAATTGCTGAATGCATGCATGACTGAAAGTAAAAGTGTGTTTATTTGATTAAAGTGAATTGTGAATGCTAATTAATGAATTTCTTGTGAATGGATGAACATGAAGGAATCCATGTGTATGTTGGGCAAGCATAGAAAGTGTGGAAGTCTCATGAGTAAAGCATGGACTATCCATGTCAACTGGGAAAAACCATTGACTGATTTTTAATGTTTGGGTTATGCTTGGCCTAACGAGAATTGTAATGATGAATTTCACAGGTGGAAACTGAATCAATTGGTTGCAGCCGGTGCAGGAAAGTGTTGCTAGTGAGCAAAGTGTGGTCAGTTGTTTCCATTGACCATGGCGGCAGACTAAGGGCTATTAGAATTGGATGGAAGTCTTCTTCAAACAATTGCCAAGACCCAAGAAAATCTTGGAGAGATGCTCAAGATGCAAAAGCAGCAGAACGAAATGAACCACCAGGTCTTGCAGGACTCTATTCGTCTGCAGAAAGAGGTAAAAAGCATTATGAGAGCAATTAACAAAGGAAAGAAAAGTGGATCAATGAAGAAGCATTCATCCACTCGTCCAATTAAGAAACGTTCCAAGTGGGAAGACTCAAAGGAAATTGAGCAAGTAAAGATGAAGCAACCAATGAAGTGTTGGAAATGTGGGGGGGATCATTGCCTCGGCAACTGCCCAACAAGAGAACCTCAAGAGGGTAGTAGCCATAAAGTTTTCAGACTTATGGATGCGCTGGAAGATCTGAATCAGCAGGAGCAGCTCGTGAAAATCAAAGGACTTGGTCCTGAAAGTTCAAAGTAAAGAACAGAATGCAGGGCAGATCTACAAAGTTTTTGAAGTTTTGGACATGTGTAAATTGTATATGTATGCCTAAGTCTTGGAACACCAAGGACGGTGTTATTCTAAGGTGGAGGGGATTGTAATGTCCCATTCTGACTCTTAGGATGTATTAGCATTTAATGTAAATGATGTGTACATGTAATGTATGTTTACCTAGCGTAGAGCTCAAGGCCAAGGCCCCGCTAGTGAAAGACCGAATTTGATTTAAAAGGGAAAGCATTGATATTTGATGCCCATGTGCTCTTAAGCCATGGAAATTGTAACAGGATGTAAATAAACGTCATGCAATAAAATTTCAAGACTGGCTATGGAGGCAACGAATGAGAAGAGGCCACGTGAATCCACTAGGGAGTGGTGAGGGGGCTAAGGGAGTGAACCATATGTTGCCATATGTCATTATGAGAACCCATTTGACTTTTCTAGATGACATTTATTCCTGTTGTAAGGAAGTGGTTGAAGAATTAAGTCAATGACTTTGATGGAGCATGGGCAGCCCAGAAATTCGTATGGGTAGGTATGGGCTCTGTTTACTTGTGCTACAAGACACTCTACCTCTTGGGGGGGGTTGCTTCATTCTCATCCCCATTCCATGGGGAGGAACCCAGCATCATTTTCCATCCAAAAACAAGTTCCCAGCAGGGAGAAAACTAGAAATCGCGACTGTGAGAGAACCCACGTTTTGGGAAGCCGAAAACGTCAAGATTTGGTATTGGACCGTGAAATCCAATGGGGGATCCATTGGTATGAACCTTGGGGCAAATTTGGGAGCAATAGCTACCCCAAAATCTATGGAAAAACCCAGTTTTAATAGCCCAGAAAATCAGTGATGGATTTGGGGTTATTTGTGACAGAGTTGTGAGAAATCCATGTATGGATGTATGAACAGAGGGTGGGATTACTGAGTCCAGCTTGAAGTGTATGTGGCTATGGGATTGAGCTCAGGGGATTAGCATCCTCCTCCATCTCCTATTGCATGCTTGAAAAACCCGACGGTGTGTTGGCTTAGCATGGCTGTTTGAGTGAAACCTTGACTGTGAGTGAGCCATCTAGTTCCTCCTTTGTGGATACACAGCCCAGCTCGGGGGTGATCTCTCAGCTGAAAGAGTACAGGCTGGACAGAGATCTATGGTTGGGTGGAACGTTGCCCTCACGTAGCCAGTCGTTGGACATTTGCGTTGCAAGATAAGTAGTCTTTGTGGATTAAATTATATACAATCTGTGTTCTGCAATGTGTTATTTGAATGATTATTCTTCATGTTAATGAAATCGATATAAAGTAGCATAAGAAGGAGATTGAATTCTCTGCCTATTGATTGCTTGAGATAAATATACTGATGTGAATCTATGCTTATATGTGTCGTTATCTTTAATTTCGCTGTGTTTTATTGAGTTTGCGTCTATACACAGAAGTTTTAATTATTACAGATTTATGAGCAAAAATATTGGGGCTAAGTCTGCCAAAAGCCCCGATGTGTTGTTAATGTTTCCTTCCCTACATTTAAAGGGAGAAGGGGATATTACATAAGCCCGGTAGATTGGTCATGTTTCCTCCCTTGCATCGGGTTGATGGAAGGGGACGTGACAGAGTGGTATCGGAGCCCAACTTGTAGCACTGGGGCTGCTTGGGCCAAACTCTGAGTTACAGGCAAGTAACAGAATGGTTTTAATGCGGTATAGGTGAAGTTGGGGTGGCATTTTTTGATTGGAAAAATTGTAGGGTTAGGGTTCTCAGGTGTGGGGGAGGATCACACCATTGCATAGATCTCTCCAACAGCTTTCCAACAGTACCAAACTTGCCTCATTTGACTAAGGGACGAGGAAGTTATGAACCTCGAAAGTTACAGGAAACGCAGGTGTTTTCGCAGTTTCAGGATGTCGGGTTCGGGTTTCGGGAATGCGAATTTTCAAAAATTGCATTTGGATTTCGAAAATCCTGAACCCGCAATTTGTCATCTTTCAGGATGTCGGGTTTCGGGTTTCGGGAATGCGAATTTTCAAAAAATGCGTTTTGATTTCCGAAATCTCGAACCCGCAATTTTTTGGCTTTCGGGATGTTGGGGTTTGGGTTTCGAGAACGCACATTTTCAAAAATTGCGTTTGGATTTCCGAAATCTCGAACCCGCAATTTTCGGCTTTTGGGATGTTAGGTTGCGGGGACGCAAATTTTTGAAGTTGTGCGTTCCGGTTTCCGCAATCTTGAACCCACAATTTTTCAGGTTTCGGGTTTCGGGTTGCGGTATGGCTACATCCCTGTGACCGCAACTAGACACTCCCCCGAACCCGCAGTTTCGGGTGTCGAGTTTCGGCTTTCGGGTTAAAAAAAAAGATTATAGAGCCCGAAAATTGATTTTTGGGTAACAGGAGCATGCAAGGTCAGAATTTGATGAGTTTAGGGGCATTCTGAGGCCATTGACGGAGCCCATGAATGAACTAGTGAAGATCCCAAGCTCATTATGCTCCAATTTGGCATAAAAATGGAATTATTGGCTTTTACAAATCGGTGTCCTGACGCTTGACAGAAGGTCAGATTGAGCCAAAACTGATATGGGCCAGTCATGGAGCAGGCACGGTGTTAATTTTATAGTTTTGGAGCCAAACTCCAAAGGATGTGGAGTCGGGGTGCCCAAGAAGGCCAAAAAGCACTATTCTTGGCCATGTTTTTGGGATTTTGAAAAGCTTGCAGTGGTGGAAAGTGACCCAATAATTTGGAATCAAGAAAATTACTGAACTCAACATTTCACATTCATAGTAAACTAGACATATTCTGTTAGACGAAGATTTCCCATAAATGCACCGTTTGGGAAATAGCTATTTTTGGCCCAAAATTTGGAATTTTGGAAAAATGTGAAAAGTGGAAAGTAGTCAAACCTATAATTTTATAGAAGATGAATGGAGCATCAAAACAGATATTTGCGAGTTGCTAAGTGTTCCTTGCTATATGGACTAAATTCTCCCAGTAGAAAAGTTTTCGTGATTCCTCATGGGTTTTTTTCCACAGGTGGCTGAAGTTGGCATTCCAGACCAAAATCAACTGTGTAAAAATGTGCAGAATTATTGATAAAAGTTGTCATTTTTGAAGTAATGCAATTTCTACACCCAATGTCGGAATGTAGCAAGTGGATAGGCATTGGAAATCATATCCAGCAAGGAACAGTGGTGCCTAATTAGAATTTGAATGGGATTATCATGATCCATATTTAATTAGAGTAGAAAAGTGCCAGCGACTGTTTAGACAAATTTGTTGCCAATATGGGCAATTTCTAGAATTTCATGTCTGGAAAGTAGCAAGTTAGAATATTATGCACGAGTATATGTATTGAATTGATGCTTGGTGATTAAATCATATCTAATGATTCCTTGTATGTTTCCTAGAGGCCATGAAATCATACCAGCTATGATGTAGAAGAGGAATCCCATGCGTCGATGAAGGATTGGAAAGGGAGAATCCCTTAACCCCGTTTTGCCACTGTATTTATATTTTATAAGCTTTATGTGCATAAAATTATGGCATGAGAATGCTAAAAATGCAAAAGATTAGATGAGTGTCATGAATATGCATTGGTTGGCTGTCATGTCCCAAATTTGGAATTGGGTCACAATGGCCTAATCACATTAGCCATATTCATTAGAGTTTGTAAAATTGATGTTAAGGGTCAAATAATTGTCAAGGAGGAAAATTACTAGTTTCCTAGTTTTGGGGTGGAAGCTTTGGGATTTGGAATAAGGGGGATAATAAATGATGTTTAGAAATTAGAAAGGTTCAAGCATTTAATAATAGAGTGAATAAAGAAATTCAAGAGAAATCCTAAGTGACAAATGGTTTTGGAGACATATGGAGGATGTGGGACCCACACTAGCTTGATTTTTCATAATACATGGTATCTCTCTTTTGCAAATTCGAATTAATGGGAATGTGAACACTCTTGGGTGATTTGGTAAGTCATAACACATGTCATTGAGCATCTTAGGTCGAATTTGGAAGGATTGGTAACCTCCATGGAAGATAAAGAGTCAAAGTGGAAGTTTGTGGACACTTGGGCTAGATTTCCTAGCCCCTATGACACCAATGATGGAGCATCTATGACAACTATGATAAATTGCAGACCTGACCTCTGAAATCTGACCACTATGACATGTCAGCCCCAAAAATAGGCTCAAAGAAGGCGAATTTGGGAGTTGGAGAAGCCAAAGAGACTTAAAATCGAATTTGGGAGAAGATGGAAGGTTGGAACTAGGAGACAAGTGGCAAATGTGGAATATTTCCTAAATGAAAATCTATTGAATCTATTGAGAGGATTTCGACCCTTAGAAGGCTAATGTTGGTTATAAAATGTAGAAATGAAGTATGAGAATAGCTTTTGATCATTTGTAGAATTTGCAATTGCATTTGTGAAGAGGGAGAGCTAGTGGATGACTAGTTTCTTGCCTTAGCCAATTTCGAGGGTGAAAGATTCCCATCCAAGTTGGCAATTGGAAAGGCCATTCAGACCTTTCATTTGTAGCTTTAATGGAGTCTTTATTTGCAGGTGTAAGCTACAGGGCAGCTCATGGTTTCTTCTATTGCAGCTCGCTCCTTCAACCATTTCCAGTTTTGATGGCATATTCTTGATCCTTGAGGGAGGGCGTTTTTGGTGAGCTATTGTACTATTTGGGGGAGCTTCTAATGCCCCATTTCTTTTTTAATATGAAGTAAATACTTTGTTCTTCATCTCCAGAAAGTTTCAGGTCGAAATTCCAAGTAGAAATGTATAAATCTCATTTTTAATGGAAGAACAATGCCATTTCCCCACTACCTTGTTGTGAACCAATGTATTGATGATGATTTCGAATGAATGGATGACTATCTGATATATTTGTGATCAATATACTGCCATGGATGTCTTCTACAAGTTTCATGTACTGTACTTGAGCATTTGAAGCATTTTTACTCAGTTTAGTTGTATTGGGAGGTGAAATAGTGCCATTTCCCCAAGGGTCGAATTGGGGATTTTTGCAGTTGAATGGGAGAGGGTGAGAACAGTTGTAATAAACCATTAATGGTGCATATGAGACCTTAATAACATACTTAACACATTACATACCTCTGTTCATAAATTTGAGTGGGTTTGGAGGCATTTGGGAAGCCATTTTCATTACTTACCTCAGGGGGATTTGAACCCCAAATTACTAGTAAAATTGCATACTTGGTCCAGAATCTTAAGAGAGTTTGCAGAGGTATTTTGGTGGCCATATTTTATCCCTTAACATCATATTCAATTCACAATATCATTCATAAACCTTCCTTTAATATTTGAAGGCATTTGGAGTCAATTTGAGACCTAGAGACCAATACTAGTCAAAGGGAAATCACTAGTAAAGTTACCTACATTGACCAGAATTGAAAGAGTATTTGCAGAAGTGTTTTAAAGGTACAAAGACATCCCCGAAATACATATTTATGTTCTAATATCATTCATATACCTTCTCAGAATATTTGGGATCATTTGGGGCAAATTTGGGACCTAGAGATCGAAACTAGTCCAAGGTCGAACCAAGGAAAAAAGTGGAAAATTGCAATTTTAATAAAATCCCTAACAAGAGACATTACAGTGGTATCAGAGCATGCTCCTTGCACCTGTGTATTAGGTACATACATTCAAGAATAATTGGAAGCCATGTCTTACTATTATGATGAATCCTATGAGTACAATTCTTATGAGGAATATGCAGATGCTCATGGGCAATATGAAGCAGAATGTGAATGGTATGAGGAAGAAGTGCCATCATGCAACACTTCTTACAATTTCAAGAGAAATGAAGATTATTCTTATGACTTTAAATCTGATGAATATGAGTGTGTCACACCAACCAAGGATAATTCTATGAGTGAGTTCCAAAGATGGAGAGCAAAATATAAAACCTTGCCCCAACAATATAAAAAATATCAAGAATATCTTGCTTTTAGCAAAAATACACAAAATGTCATGTCTTTTGAGTACTATGCTGAACATGTTTTTGAAAATAGGCCCAAAAATGAAGATGTGGAGTTAGTGAAGAAAGGTTTATGCCCTTCTTGTAAAAACCCTTGGAGTGAGTATCATATATGTGTGCATGAAATGATGTCGTCCTTGAGGAGAGCTTTTGAGATTTATTCAAGAAGAGATTCCAAATATATTGATCCTAAAGAAAACAAGGGGCAAAATGCATCAGCTTGCTTTAAGGAGCAAAAGGAAGAGACATCACAAGAGCATGAAGAAGATTCTATTGAAAATATGGAAGATCATTTCGAGACACCTTCTAGCTTAGACATGAACCAAAGAGCATCTACTGATGGATGCTTAAACTATGAAGGAGTACCTACTGATGGGTTCTCACACCTCTATGTTGGTGACATAGAGATCACTTTTGAAAATGTTTCTACAAGTACAAGTTTCATTAAGCATGATAATGAAGACCTTGTAGCAGTTGAAGAAGAACCAAGATCAACTTCCCCATCACCACTTGAGCTTCATGAAGTTGGTCCAAGCAAAATTGAAGAAGATGAGGAGGTTCATTTGCAAGAGCCTCATTTTCTTGAAGGGTCCTTAAAGATGAATGAAAATAAGATCCAAGAGTCCCTCAGCATTCTCCATGACACTCAAGCATTGGTGTCAAATTCTTGTTGGAGAGCTACTTCATTGGAGGAAACATCCTTCCTTGAAGACATGGAGAAGATTCAAAGAGCAATGTGCCACATCAAAGGTAATTTCATGTCTTTGCTTTTTGATAGAAACCATTTGTTTGAGCTTAATGAATTGTTACATGATGCATACTTGAAGAATAATGAGGATATTCATAAGCTCACAATTCAAAATGAGCAACTTCTTGAAAAGTTGCAAGATACTTGTTTTTCCTCCTATGTTTCAGATTGTCAAATGGTAGATTGTTTGGAGGATTCTCATGACATGGTGGATCATGAGAAATGTGAAAATTTGAATGTTCTTGATGTGTTTGAAGATGAACTTGAAGAGATCCAAACACTTGATGTGGTGGAAGAGGAATTTGAATTGCCTCTTGATGAAGGTTATGCAATTTTTAAAGAAGAGCATGATTCCTCTACATTGGAACCAAACTATGACAAAGAGTTCACACTTTTGAAGGAGCTACATGATACTACCCACATGGATCCTTCCCATGATGAAACTCCTAAACTTTTTGATCATTTGGGTGAGTTAGTACATTCTCCTACATCCTACAATTCCATGTTTTGCAGTATTAGTCTCAATGAAGTATGGGTGAAAGGGTTCTTTTTGATGGTGCCACATGAGGAGTATGGAACTCCTAGATTTAACTTTTATGATGACATGGTTGGAGCACATTCTTATTCACATTTGCAGCAGCATAATTTGTCACTTTATGATGATTCACATCTACATGGATGCACCTATGATATGGATTTGAGTCACTTGAATACTCATGGTTTTTCTTGCTCAACAATGGGTTCATTTGATGTTAGAGGAACTTCATCCAACACTTGGATGAATAGATTTATGATGGGAGAAAATTTTTGTTGGCAGCCACATACTTTGTTACATCTTTATGATTCTCACATTCATGGATGTATGGGTGAGAATTCTTTGAGTCATTTGAAGTCTCCTTGTTTTTTCTGCTCATTATTTGGTTCAGATTCTAGTGGAGATTCTTCATTCACTTCTTAGATGAAAGAATACATGGCTGAATATTTTGATGCATATCACATCCTTTTGGAGCAGCATTATAGGACATGGGATCCTCACCTATGTCATTGGAGCAGATTTGATTGGTCACTTGAAGCTTGTATGCAATTGGAAAATGGTGGTCTACTTGCTTGGAGGTATAAGCACTTTCATGACTCTTTGATGAAGCATATCCTTGATGTACATTTTCATTATGTTGTTATGTACTTTGATGATATATATTTGGTACTCATGATGTTTGGAAGAATACATACAAGAAAATGGGATCCAGGAGTCCTCTTATCTAATGGTGTAGGTTGCAGAGCACTCTTAATTGTTGGGGTGCAATACAAGCAATGGGACCCTGGAATAATTTTTGTCTCATTGGTTTCATTTTTTTGGGGAAGCAAGCAGCATGGGAGATGGATTCCCCACTTAATAAAGTGATTTTAATAAGAGTAGTGCAGCAGCAAGCATGGTGTTTCCTCTCTAAAATATTCATGGAAACTCAAAGACTCAAGGTTTGGCAATTCAATGGCAACTTCAAAGAATTATACAGAAAGCAGGTTCTTCAACACCCATGTTTGAAATTGCTTGAGGACAAGCAATATTGGAAAGGGAGGATTTGTCATGTCCCAAATTTGGAATTGGGTCACAATGGCCTAATCACATTAGCCATATTCATTAGAGTTTGTAAAATTGATGTTAAGGGTCAAATAATTGTCAAGGAGGAAAATTACTAGTTTCCTAGTTTTGGGGTGGAAGCTTTGGGATTTGGAATAAGGGGGATAATAAATGATGTTTAGACATTAGAAAGGTTCAAGTATTTAATAAATAGAGTGAATAAAGAAATTCAATAGAAATCCTAAGTGACAAATGGTTTTGGAGACATATGGAGGATGTGGGACCCACACTAGCTTGATTTTTCATAATACATGGTATCTCTCTTTTGCAAATTTGAATTAATGGGAATGTGAACACTCTTGGGTGATTTGGTAAGTCATAACACATGTCATTGAGCATCTTAGGTCGAATTTGGAAGGATTGGTAACCTCCATGGAAGATAAAGAGTCAAAGTGGAAGTTTGTGGACACTTGGGCTAGATTCCCTAGCCCCTATGACACCAATGATGGAGCATCTATGACAACTATGACAAATTGCAGACCTGACCTCTGAAATCTGACCACTATGACATGTCAGCCCCAAAAATAGGCTCAAAGAAGGCGAATTTGGGAGTTGGAGAATCCAAAGAGACTTAAAATCGAATTTGGGAGAAGATGGAAGGTTGGAACTAGGAGACAAGTGGCAAATGTGGAATATTTCCTAAATGAAAATCTATTGAATCTATTGATAGGATTTCGACCCTTAGAAGGCTAATGTTGGTTATAAAATGTAGAAATGAAGTATGAGAATGGATTTTGATCATTTGTAGAATTTGCAATTGCATTTGTGAAGAGGGAGAGCTAGTGGATGACTAGTTTCTTGCCTTAGCCAATTTCGAGGGTGAAAGATTCCCATCCAAGTTGGCAATTGAAAAGGCCATTCAGACCTTTCATTTGGAGCTTTAATGGAGTCTTTATTTGAAGGTGTAAGCTACAGGGTAGCTCATGGTTTCTTCTATTGCAGCTCGTTCCTTCAACCATTTCCAGTTTTGATGGCATATTCTTGATCCTTGAGGGAGGGCGTTTTTGGTGAGATATTGTACTCTTTGGGGGAGCTTCTAATGCCCCATTTATTTTTTAATATGAAGTAAATACTCTGTTATTCATCTCCAGAAAGTTTCAGGTCGAAATTCCAAGTAGAAATGTATAAATCTCATTTTTAATGGAAGAACAATGCCATTTCCCCACTACCTTGTTGTGAACCAATGTATTGATGATGATTTCGAATGAATGGATGAATCTATGATATATTTGTGATCAATATACTACTATGGATGTATTCTACAAGTTTCATGTACTGTACTTGAGCATTTGAAGCATTTTTACTCAGTTTAGTTGTATTGGGAGGTGAAATAGTGCCATTTCCCCAAGGGTCGAGTTGGAGATTTTTGCAGTTGAATGGGAGAGGGTGAGAACAGTTGTAATAAACCATTAATGGTGCATATGAGACCTTAATAACATAATTAACACATTACATACCTCTGTTCATAAATTTGATTGGGTTTGGAGGCATTTGGGAAGCCATTTTCAGTACTTACCTCAGGGGGATTTGAACCCCAAATTACTAGTAAAATTGCATACTTGGTCCAGAATCTTAAGAGAGTTTGCAGAGGTCTTGTGGTGGCCATATGTTATCCCTGAACATCATATTCAATTCACAATATCATTCATAAACCTTCCTTGAAGATTTGAAGGCATTTGGAGTCAATTTGAGACCTAGAGACCAATACTAGTCAAAGGGAAATCACTAGTAAAGTTACCTACATTGACCAGAATTGAAAGAGTATTTGCAGAAGTGTTTTAAAGGTACAAAGGCATCCCTGAAACACATATTTATGTTCTAATATCATTCATATACCCTCTCAGAATATTTGGGATCATTTGGGGCAAATTTGGGACCTAGAGATCGAAACTAGTCCAAGGTCGAACCAAGGAAAAAAGTGGAAAATTGCAATTTTAATAAAATCCCTAACAAGGGACATTACATTGGCATACTAATAAACATGCACAATGCAGGAGAATATGATTTTGCACGCATATGATATTACATATTGGTAAAAGTAGTGGGATTTTACATATACAATGAACCACTAACGGTAAATATTGTGGTTGATAATCACTATTGGTGTTGGTATTGGTTGTAGGACCAAATACAACAGAAGCATGGCTAAATATGTTGAGGATGTTGTTGCATGAAGTCAACAACCTTATGAAGAAAGGATGGTGCAACAAATCTGTGATCATGAGGTTGGCAAAAGGACTGTGTAGCCTTGGTAAGAGGCCAACCGATTAGGTAAGATCAAGTGATGTTAATGACAACCATGCAAGTAATGGTTATTGATGCATAATTGCATGAATGTTGAAAGATGATTTGGTAAGATCCCTTCGACAATGTTTGAACTATGTTGATTTAGTTTGCATGTGGTATTGAGTGCCCGAATGGGAATGTTAACCTACCGAATATGGTGAGGTGTGGGTAAGTGAAGGCAATGATCCTTACACCCTATACTTGCTTAGAATCTCAATGCATTCACATGAAATTATATCATGCCATTTGAGTATGTCGATTGTGAGTTTAACAACCAAAGCAAGTGAGGATCGGTGGTCCTGATTATGGTAATGCATGTTATATGAGATAGTCATGATTAAGTCATAATATGTTTGAATGCATAGTACTCATGAAACAATGCAATGTGGCATTGAGTGGATGTCCATTAAGAGATTTTATAAATCTTGTAGTTAATCATTGAGTGAATGCATATGAAAAACTTGAGTAAATGTTGTGAATATGCATGCATGTGGGTAGCTACACCTGAGGAGATGTATTGTGTGCATGCATGATTGTGATATATTTATATGTCTCATTATAATTGAGCAATAGATGAAATGATGAATTAATGATAATTCTGAGATCATTTCATGAGCTGCAATGAATGCAGGGGAAGAATTGCATGAAGGTAGTCATGATTGACAGGTTTTCAGAGTGCTCTGTTGGAAGGATAGAGTTGTATAAATGATATGGCTATGAATTAATGAGCATTTAAAAGCTTTAGGTTAATTGCATAAATGATGTGACTGTACCTTGCAATTTTAGTATGATAATGATTTACGTGAAGTAAATGAGTTTGTTATATTGATATGTTAACAACTGGAAGTGTTTGAATTATGGAATGTTATAATTCTGGAAATGCTTCAGTGATTGTTGCAGCAATGAAATATTATATGCATGGAGATTTACAAAGTGTTTGGTTGATTGAAGTTTCAGATTTCAGGTAGATTGTTCTAGGCATGGCAATGTGGGTAAGTCCATGATGAAGGCTAGATTCTACCATGTGCAAAAGCCAAATATTATGAGAAGATTCTCATGGGTATGAAATTTAACTTATGCATGAAACAAATATGAAAATATTCTCATTTAAGTTTATGAGAATAATATCATGGTTGCAAATATAATTTCTGTAGGGAGCAGATTTGAAAATTCGATTTAGAGCTTATGAGAAGGAATCTCATGGTTGAGAAATCTAAGCTCTATTAGAAAGGAGAATTGTAAATCTCAGATTTGTAAATTTTTAGATTTGAAATTTTGCTTATAATTGCTAATGACTGTTTGGCTTATGTAAAATTGTGTCAGGAGGACATGTTGTAGGTGGATGTCCATGTATGGCAACAAACATAAATCCATAATGGACAGAATGGTGCCACTTACAAGAGCCAAGCAATATGAGGATATCCTCATGGCTAAGAAAATCAATTTTTGTAGTAGACAGAGTTGCAAATTCATATTGAATTTAATTATTAGTGCCATTGATCGGTTATTGTTAACACCCAAAAAGTGCTCACTACCTCATCTAGCCCATTACATGACTCATTTGTTCATATTTCCTACCATATTTACCTCCAAAACCTGAAAATCCCATTAAAAAGCCTCTAAAAGGCCACAAAACCATTAAAAAAGCTTCCAAAAGGCCAAAAAACCCCTTTTCCCCCCAAAAAATAAGCCAAAATTCCTCCAAAATAGAAAAAACCCTCTAAAAAGGGAATAAAAATATACAAAAAGAGGAAAAAGAGGGAAAAAGGAAGCAAAAACCCTATACAACTGACCTAAACCATATGGTGCCCAAAACCATGGGCCAGCACTCCACCACTAAAAACCTATAAATAAGTGATGGAGGCCCCTCATTTCATATCCACAGTCAACCACACCCTTACTCTACCAAAATCACTCCTGAAATCCTAGCTCACCCTTGAGCTACTTTCACATTTGAGTGCCCCTTTGGCCCATTTCCAAACCCTTTGGAGAAAGAGAAAGGAGCAAAACTGGAAGCTTGGAAGCAACCCTCTTGGACTGCTGCAAAGGCTTCACCAACCTTCACATTGGAGGTATAATCAACACAAAAACCCTTTTTATTATCTTGTCTTTTCTGTTTTATGCACATGCTTAGAGTAGTTATTATTTTACTTTATTGTCTTTCATTTACTATTTTTCTGAACTGCTACTAAGGAGTCCCTTCTCCTTAGTAGGTGTTTATTTGCACAAGCTAGGGTGAAAACCCTAGCTACAGTTATGAAACAATCAGATTTGAATTGCATTGTTAAATGTTGCTGACTGTTTGGCTATTTGATAAGTGTGCTAGGAAGACACATTGCAGTAAGACCAAGAGAGAGGGCCTGCAGAAGCCAAACTTCATGGGAAGGGATTCCATGATTTGGAAATGGGTTTCGGGTGAAACGCCATTAGACATTATTAATGTCTCATCTGCACGGCATGATTGGTAAACAATATGAGTGAGATGGTAAAGGTTTTGTCAATAAAACATATGAGGGTTATGTAACATCAAAAGGAGTTCGGATGGAAAACTAAGGGATTGTCAACTCAGAGAAGGGAGCCCCCATTCCTCATTAATGAAGGAGGAATACATATGCAAATGAATAAGTGTTCTGTAAACCCTGACTGATATATATGTGTGTGTGTGTGTGTGCAAGTCTAATTGTTAGAATTACTGTGCATAGCATATTCTATTTATATATATTATTCAGACTGCTTGAAGTATGATTAGGACCTGCACAACTCACATCAGTGAGGAGTGCACACCTTTCTGGTGCTGAGTTGTGTTAGAGATGCCAATATTGATTACGCCCTATAGAATGGACACATTCCTGGTGTTTCAATACTTGATAGTGAATGCTTTGAATTATGGTTATAATTTTAGAATAACAATGCTAACAAGTTTGCCTATACTACTTGTGTTGTTACCTTAAACAAATGCAATTTGGTGCTACACACTAAAGGAACAAAGAAAAAGGTTGTTGTGAGGGGTTGTGGTGGAAGGGTTAATGTGTATGAAAGGATGTTGTGGGAATTTTGATGAAGGATTGTGAAGGTGTTGATGAAAGGGCTGTTATATTCCTATGGCTCCATAGTAGAGCCTTGACCTAGAAATGGTCGTAGTAAAGTGTCCTTCCAAGTCGGCGTGAAGGTGTACTGGTTGGACAGTAATTATTTGATGTTTTGGAGCAGCCTGCGTGCTGACCAAACATCCCAGTCCATAGGAGGATCCCAAGGCTTATAAAGTAAAAGCAAGACCCTGTGGACCAGAGAGAAAATGCACAATACAGATAAGTATTCAATTTCATTTATTTCTTGTTTGGAATAATGAAGATTTCAAGTATAAGTCTGGTAACAGTTAAGGTGATGCACTATTGTTTCTTTGTTGGAAACCTTGGCCATACAGGAAGCAAAGACCTTGAAAGAACTATAAATTGCTTGGTAAATTCAGAGAGTGACTGGTTGGGCATTAATTATTGATGATTTGGAGTAGCCTGCGTGCTGGCCAAACATACAAGATTATTTAATGTTGAGGGGCAGCCTGCGCGTTGGCCAAACATCCAAGTCCATAGGCGATTCCAAGGCTTGTAAAGCAAAGAAGGACCCTATGGAATAAAGTGAAGACATCCAATGCAGATAAGTATTTGGTTATCTTGTAAATTCTTGCTTATAAATATACATGTGTATATGATTTGGTTATGACTTCCTAAACTCTTGATTAGAGATAAATCCTATGAAAATAAACTAAACATGTGAATTGATTCAATGTTTGAGTGTAGGTATTGTTGGAAGCAAGGACTATGAAAGCATCTTAAGGATGCATGTGGACATGTGACTACCTAAAAAGCTCATCTTGAACAGCAATAAAAGATGGAGCTAGTGGGACTGTGTGGGTCCTAGCAGCCAAGAGTTGTAGATAAACCATGTGGAGGGACTCCATGGTTGAGAGGTCTGAAATAGACCATAGACACTAAGTGTCATAGCCAAGAAGGGCAGGTCAAGCATTCACGTTGAAGTGAAAGAGGCTAGGAGCATGAAAACCATAGTGGTGGTGTGGGTTCCACAATGGAACAAGGCTAAGAGGAGAAAACTCTTACTGCTCTCTCTTTCCTTTTTATTGATGCATTTATAAAAACATAAAATTTTGAATGTGTGTGTGGCTGAAAGTAGAGTGTGTTTATTTGCTTGAAATAAATTGTGAATGTTGAAGTAGTTAATTCCTTGTGTAAGAATGGAAATGAATGAGATCATGTGCCTATTGGGAAAGCATGAAAAGTATGAAAGTCTCATGGGAAAGGCATGTGATTTCATATCAATTGAGAAGCTAATTGACTGAATTATTTTAATGTTATATTATGATTGGCCTAATAGAAATTATAATGACGAATTTCACAAGTGAGAAAGTCAAACTAGTTTGTGGCAGCTGTTGCGAAGCAAGTATTGCTTGTAAGTAAAGTGAGAACCATCTGCGCACAAAGACCATGGCAGCAGACCATACGCTGTTGGAATTGGCTGAAAGTCTTCTCCAAACAATTTACAAGACCCAAGAAAATCTTGGAGAACTACTCAAGCTGCAAAAGAAACAGAATGAGATGAACCACAAGGTTTTGCAGGACTCTATTTATCTGTAAAGGGAGGTAAAAAGCATTATGAGAGCAATCTGTAAGGGAAATGAAAGTGGATCAATGATGAGGCATTCATCCAATCGGTCCAATAAGAAACCTTCCAGGCATGAAGACTCAAAGGAGATTGAGCAGGTAAAGATGAAGCATCCAGTGAAATGTTGGAAATGTGGAGGACATCATTGCCTCCGCAACTGCCCAACAAGGGAACCTTAAGAGGGTAGCAGCCATAAAGTTTTTAGACTTGTGGATGAACTGAAAAATTAGAACCAATAGGAGAAGCTCATGGAAGTCAGAGGACTTGGTCTTGAAGGTTCAAAGTAAAGGATAGAATGCAGGGCAGACCTACAAAGTTTTTGAAATTTTGGACATGTGTAAATTGTATATGTATTCCTAAGTCTTGGAACACCGAGGACGGTGTTATTCTAAGGGGGAGGGGACTGTAATATCCCATTTTGACCCTTATCATATATTAACTTTTAATGTAAATATTGTATACATGTAATGTATGTTTTCCAAGCATGGAGCTCAAGGCCAAGGCCCCACTAGTGGAAGCTCGAATTTTATTTAAAAAGGAAAGTATTAGACATTATGTTACCCATGTGCTATTTAGCCATGGAACATTGTAAAAATGATGTAAATAAACATCATGCAATAAAATACCAAAACTAGCTATGGAGGCAACAAATGAGAAGGGGCCATGTGTACCCACTAGTGAGTGGTGAGGGGGCTGTGGGATTGAACCATAGGCTACCATATGTCACCTTGAGAATCCATTTGACTTTCCTTGCTGACATTTAATTCTGTTGTAAGGAAGTGGTTGAAGAAAACAGTCCATGGCTTCAATGGAGCATGGGCAGCCCAGAAATTCGTATGGAAGAGTATGGGCTCTGTTTTCTTGTACCACAAGTCACTCTACCTCATGATAGTTGCTTCTTCCTCATCCCAATTCCACTGTGGGAGGAACCATTATCAGTTTTCATCCAAAAAAATGAATTGCCAGTAGTGAGAAAAACCAGAAATCACAACTTTGAAAGAACCCACGTTTTGAAGAGCCAAAAACGCCCAGATTTGGTATATAACAGTGAAATCCAATGGGGGATCCATAGGTATGAACCTTGGTGTGAATTTGGGAACATTAGCTACACCAAAATCCATTGAAAAACCCAGTTTTTATAGCCCAGAAAACCAGTGACGGGATTGAGTTATTCGTTGATAGAATGGTGAGAAATCCAAGTGTGGATGTTTGAACAGAGGATTGGATTGCTTGAATTTAGCTTGGGATGTCTATAGCTCTGTGGTTGAGCTCACTGGCTTAGCATCCTCCTCATTTGTCTTCTGTATGCTTGATAAACCCAACTGTGTGTTGGCTTAGCATAGCTGTTGAGTGAAACCATGGTTATGAGTGAGCCCATCTAGTTCCTCCTTAGTGGATACACAACCCAGCTCGGGGGTGATCTCTCAGCCGAAAGAATACAGGATGGACAGAGATCTATGGTTGGGTGGAACGTTGCTCTCACATAGCCAGTTGTTTGGATAGCTTCATCTCCCAGATAAGTGTTCTCTGTGATTTAAATTATATGCATTCTGTTTCTTGCAATGTGTTAATTCAGAATGATAATTTTTCATGTTAATGGAATTGATATGAAGTTTGTGCATAGCATGAGAATGGGATGGATTCTCTGCCTGTTGATTTATCATTTTCTTGAGATAAATATGCTGATGCATTTCATTTTGTGTGTGCAAATGTATTTATTTCCGCTGTGTATATATTGATTATGTATTTGCACACAAAAGATTTTAATTGTTATGCATTTCTTAGTAATGAACGGAGCTGAGATTTCTAATAAGCTCGGTAGATTGGTCATGTTTCCTCACTTGCATCTGGTTGATGGAAGGGGATGTGACATGTGGCTACGGGTGACAATCGATATTCTTGCTGGAGGAGGTTTACTGGTGCTTTGTTTAGGCATATTTTGTTTCAGGCCCTCCTTCTAGCGCCATTTTTTGAGGCCTTGGATGTGCAGGGTGTGCAAGGTGATGGAATGGGTTCCAAGGTTCCCAACAGAGGGTGAAAACCCAGACTAGAAGGCTTCAAAAGACCCTATGCAAGGACAGTTCTATCCCCAACCTGTTTGGTATAGTAATCTCCCACAGATATTTGGCCTCCGCTGGCACTCTATGAGTTGGTAAGTTTTGATCCAAAGGATCAGTTTCCTAATGAAGAAAACTAAGTGTAAAAGGTATGTTAACACAAATATAATTAAAAGAATCTAGACTAAGTTAGATCTATTCTAAGAAATCATCTCAGATAAGTGCATATCAGCTTAATATGTAAATAGGTAAGGTCATTTATCAATTAAACATAAATGTGGAAGAGATCAATGACTCAACTGCTCAAGTTACAATTAATTAATAAAAATTAACCAATGGTAAATTGAGGATTGTATGCATTCAAGATTTAAACTGTAATTGATATGTTAATTGAAAAATTAACACCATTTATAACTTACTGAAAGAACCATTTGCAAAAATCGATAAAATTTTTAATAGAATAAACTTTTTAAAACCTCATGAGCGCACAGATCGTTAGCAAAGAAAAATCAAAACCATAGATCATAGTACTTAATGAATTGCAAAAGGTTGAAATAGTATTCAGATAAGCAATTTGGAGTACAATCACATTCATCAAATAAACTTGATAAATAAACAAAGGTAGATTCTGAAAATAACTTTACTGTATTTAATGACAGTCTGTAAGAAATTACAAGCTTGTATCAAAACAGGGCATCTCTAGTCTCTTCTGCAGATTTTGTCCTCCAAATTCCATCATCCCTCTCTACGAGAGGTCATCTCTTTTAAATAAGAGTTACAAAATAATAATATAAGGAATAAATTCCCACAAATTGGGATTACAAAATCAAAACTAAACTAATGGCCTAGAAAAACTTTCCATTTGTCCAAAATATCTAACAACTCATCCACATTCGGATAGTTAGATGACTCAAGCCCTAGCTGGGCATTACATTCGAATGTCTCCATCTCATTCTTGGCTAACTTATGCCAAATACGGATGTAAATATGGATTTTTACTTCAAGGGTGACCGGTTTCCTTATCAATTGTTCCACACCATCAACTTTGACTTCCTCAAGGCGCTGAATTTTCTCTTTGGCCTCTTCACACCTGCGCTCGACTTGCTCAACCATCAACTTAGGCGGGCAAGCAACTTCAATGAGATCCAAGGCTGATAACTGTAGCAATTCCAAGATGTTATCTGTTGCATACCATCGTCTGCTACACATAGCCTGTGCTTTCTTAAGGATTTGTTCAACTGACTCATTAAGCTTGAGCCAAGTGTTCAATGCAGCTTTGATCTTCTTAAACTGAAAACTGTTGAGAATAGGGATGTTTTCTGGTATGTCCTTGATATACCTCTACCACTCACAAATGTTCTGACTTTCCTGAGAAGCTTGCAGCCTTTTGGATTTCTGCTCTTCAAGGGAAACATACATCTTACCAAAGGTGATTTGAGTTTCCCTAACCTCATCAAGGGTGTTGAATAGTTTCTCCAGCAACTTATGATGTTCTTCATTAACCTGCAGGGCCAAATCCTTAAATTCCTGGGGTGAGAGCTTGAAGAAACTAGAAGAGGCTGCACTTGCAGTTGCATCCTCACATTGCTTTTGCAATAAGTCTATCTTCTGTGTGTTGGCAGAATTTTCATCTTGTACATTACGAAGTTCGGCCTGTAGAGAGCTGTTTCTTTGCTCTAAATCTTCCAACTTGTCCCCCCATAACCTCTTGAGATCAGCAACATAAATATCATGCTCCTCCTTGGTCTTCACCAACTCTTCGTCAAGCCTTTCCACTTCTTCCTTCTTCTGATCAACTTCCCTATTAAGTATTTGGACTGAATCAACGTTTGCAGCAACAAATGCTCCTAAGGCTGTGGCTATATCAATTGCTCCTGTTTGGGGGTCATTTGTTTGCTGAGCCCATAATATCCGATTAGGAATAGATACTTCTAATCCATCTTGATCCCTGCTCCTCTTCTTACCCCTTTTACCACTGCTTTATTGTCCTTACTGTAAAAGTAATGTCTAAGAGGGACTACCACATCATCTTCATATTCAGTTATTATTTCAGAAGTAATTGAAATAAAATTCTCTGTTGAAATCAATGAAGGGGTTTGAATGATAATAGGAATAGGGATAGGCATAGTAACTTGAGGAGTATTCAGAGGGGTAGGAATATTCTGAGGAATTGATGGAACATGGGTTGGAGAAGGGATTGATGTGAAGGCTTTAGAGAGTGGAACATGATCATCCTTAGCAGGTGATGATGGAGAAAGAACTGTGGATGGCTCATCAATGGTGGATGATGATCAAGAAGGTATGGGTAATTGCCGAGGGACAGGGGGAGACTGGATCTCTACAACAATAGATGGGGGAATGGAAAAAGGAACTGAGAGAATGGATTAGCTCTAGAAGTCAATGTATGAAATAGTTGGGAAATGGAGAATGGTGGGATCACCCCTGGAGACAAAGCAGAAAGATCCTGAATAGATGACAACAAAAATGATGAAGTTGTGATGTCAGGGGCAGTAGTAACCTCTAAGACCTGTTGATCTGAGAAAGAGTGATCCATCTCAATAGCATTTAACAAATTTGTAACTGCTTGTGAATCTTCAGTTACCTGGTCAGTCACCTCCCCAGTCACTTCTTGGGTTACTCCTTCAATCACTTCTTTGGTTACTAACATTGGAGGATTGGGCCCATCATCAACATCACTGTCAATGGGCTCAACAATAGGGACCTGTGTTGTTGGGATCTGGATTTTCTGTCTTTTATCTGGGTTGACCTCAGCTACTATCAGATCATCACACAGTTGTGCAGCTGCAGTAGTCATTTGAAAATCTTCAGTAGGCTTTGGAGGTTCAATTGTTTGAGTATTCAACACTGAAGATATCTATGATAACTACTGCTTCATCTGATGAGAAGTCTCAGGCAAGAATTTGACCTGCTTAGATGTTTTCACCTTAGGAGGATTCTCCATGGGGGCTTTACCTTTATCCCCATCTGGATAAGTGAGCATTAGAGGGGCATTAGCTTGCTGGTTTTCCTTTTCTGCTCTATCTTTCCTCACTTGCTCAAGCAGATTCATTTCGAGTGTTTTGTAGGCCAAGACTTTAGCTTTAATGTCTTTTTGATATTGCATAATCTAAGGTTGTTAATCTATGCTCTTGGCTCTAGCTAGGAACTTAGAAAATCTGTCCACTCCTTGGTAGATAGAGTCATTAGGGTTTTCTTCATGGACATAATCCATCTTCATATGGTATTTTTTAAAATGTGCATCAAGGAATTTCTTAGGATCATGTTTCCTTTTGGGAGCTTTACCCAACTTTAAAGGACCCACCTGGTCACCAAGCACTGCTGCCCAATTTGAAGTTGCGATGACTAATGGCCCAATGTTTAAGGAAAATTTAGGCCATCCTTTCTTTTTGGGACCAGTGAGCTTTCTGTAAACACCATCAGTAACAGTTTGGTAAGAAACTTCTTGAATGACCAATCTATCAGGCACAATTCTGGGCAGAAGATGAACAGTGTCACTTCCCCAGAATTTAATATATATGAATAAGACTCATAAACATACCAATCACCAATAGTATTAATGAAGGCCTTGGCATCAGCTGAAAAGGTAGGTGCCTCCTGTTTGAATATCTTGAAGTAAATGGTGCCCATGAAATGGTCACAAATGTCATAAAGTAGTGGCACAAAATTGGTTTCCCACATTGCTGAATGGTAGATATGGACTGGTGGATTTGAAGGGGTCCAATGCCAACCTAAGTTGGGATATTGGAACTCAAAGCAAAAGACATCAATGATGAAGGCTGACAAGTGGAAGTGTGGCTTTCTCAGGGCAGGTTCCTTTTGATAATCTTGGATTGTTGTTTTAAGTTCTAATGACAAGATAGACGCCCAAGGGAAAGATTCACCGTTTGTTAACAAATGATGGGATATTGGAGCCCACTCAGCCTTGAAGAATGAACAGTTTGGAAGGCCAAAGAGCCTGCAGAGCATGGCTTCCAGTAAAGAGTAAGGATCCCTAAACAAAACAATCGGGTAGAGGTTATCATCCTTCGACATGAAACTGCTAGGTTTAATCATCCATGATTTCATCATCTCGTGGAAATTGTACTTAGTTTTAGATGATGTTATGAACTCAGGGCTAAGGGTTTGCATAGCCTCCTTAAGAGCAAAGGCTCTGATAAAAACCTTCGGGTAGAAGGTTGTCAATTGCGACCCTGTATAGTCATTGAATGACTGGTCTTTAGGGTTAGCATTTTCCACAATCCATTTAACTGGGTCTATATAAGGTAGGACGGCGGGCCGAGCAGCAGTGGCATGGATTTGAGAATCCCTAATCTTCTCATACACAGGTCGGTCTTCCTTGATGTCGGAAAGATCATCATTATCAAAAATTGAATATATCTTGGCCCAGTCCATTTGATATGTTGCAGTAACCCTCTCACTGGTATCTAAGAAGATACCAAAATTCGAGTCCTTAGTCAGCAAATCCTTGTGGATTGTGTTAGACTGACTATTCTGTGACATGTTGGCAAAGCTTGGAAATTCTAGTAATAAATAAAACAAATATCAAAACTAAACCATAAACAGTAAAATCATGAATAGGAAATGCAAAACCAACAACAACCAACCTGAAAATAACTGAAAAATCGTGAAAATGACCCTTGGTAAGAAATCCACAGTAAAATCCACGCAACAGAGTAAATTCGGACAGTGAAAATGACAAAGACAAATAGGAAAAATCGCATATTTATCAATTTGTGGTCGGATCAAATCTGGACCGTAAGATTAAAATAAAAGAACGGCTGAGATTACTCCCTGCGGGATGTGGGATCGGGTTCACAAGTTTTATTTTCAAACTTTATTCAAATTCCCGCAATTCGCAATCCGCAATTGCGAATTGCGGGTTGCGGGTTTGCAAATTGCAAAACAATGGAGAAAAGTATTTCCAAAATCCGCAACCTGAAATCGCAGGTTGCGGGTTTCGGAAACGAAAACAATGTTTAAAAAAAAAAAAATTCCCGCATGCCGCAATTCGCAATTTGCAGGTTGCGGGTTTTGGGAACACACAACGCGGTTTATTAACATAATGACTTTCCGCAATTTGAAATTCGGAATTTGCAGGTTTCGGGTTGTTGAATCGAAATTTGCAAAATATTAACACAGTCTTTCCGCAACCACAATTTCGGGTTGCGGGTTTCGGATTGACAAAATTCCAAAAGAAAGAACAAATGATTCCTGCAATCCACAATTGAGGGATTGTGGTTTTTAGGATTTCTGGTTTCGGATTTGCGGGAAGAAAATTACATTTTTAAAAGAAATGAAGGGTTTCTGCAAATCAAGAAAACAACCAAAAACTCAGAAATTTTCTAAGGGAAAAAAATGATAATTACATAAACCAAAAGGCAAAGGTGTAAGATCATACAAACAAGGTTTCAAGAATCTCGTCTTTTATTAAGGAACTTACCTAAATACCTTTGTATTTACAAAAATAGGGGCTCCCATGATCAAATGAAGCATGGGATTTGTTGTACCTACAACACGACACAGGGTTGATCCGGTAGATGGACGACGAAGCAAGCCTCTTCACTGTGACAGAGGCAAGATTGATAAGAAAATAGAAATAATATAAAAATGTTGCACGGGGATCTGGATACTATTTGTCCTATGCGTTGGAAAGCGAAAGTCGATGAACATGCCGCAAGCAGACAACTCAACTAGGATATCAGACCAACTATTAGTAACCAGGTAGGCCTCCTGTGTTCTTGAAAAACTATTTAAATGGCTGAGCCTAGAGAAGTAGAGCTCCCAAATCTTGAACACCAAAGATTATAAGAGTTGTTAGAGCATAAAGATGCTGAGGTCTATGACACTATATTGACCAATGGGCCCATTGAAGTAGTAAAAGATAAACTAGAAGTGATTAGGAACCAGGGTATAGATGTCCATAAGGTATCCCATCCGTTTCCCAGTTTTTCACAGTCGACCAAACCCTAGGATGCCCTGAATTCATCGACTGGTGTGCTAGAAATTACTCCTCCTCTGAGAGGGTAATTATGGATGCATTCGATTCAAAGATCTTGTGTCCTGTCAACCCTGTTGTTGTAAGAAAAGCCTTGTCAATTCTTAATGAATTTAGTCTGAAGTCCAAAAAGTACAAGCAAGAATCCTTAATTCAGTATTTTGGGCAGTCTACAGTTGAGTTAAAGCGGAGTTTTTATAGGGATTGCCTAAAGCCTAGTGTCCCATTGCAAGATCATGCTTTCCCAGTCGAAATCCATCTCTTTACTAACGAATCCAAGTGTTTTATAACCTTGCTAAGCCAATTTTTAGGATTAGATACAGACATGTATGTCACTGATCCCCTGAGGAGCCTATTATTTGTCATCAGCACTTTCCCATTAGAGTCTGAGGAATCTTACTAGTGTGCCCAGTGTGCTTGACTTAAATTTGATGAGTCCCTAGCTGATAATATCCATTCTCAGCTAGTGGACTTCCACAGGACCAAGAGCTTCAGGTTCCAGTCATATTTGCTGAGGATGTCCTTGTCATTTAATGAAGAAAATTTGCAGCTTCCTCACAAGATGCTTATAAAGGAAACGCTCACAGACTATAGCAAATTCATGAACAACCTCATGTCTGAGGTTTACAATGTTTTTTATCAAGAAAGATTGCCTAGTGTATTAACAGAAATGAAGGAGATGTTGCAACCCTCTCCTGATAAGAGAATTGGAGATTGGTTCCTCTTGAAACATGGCACAATGATCAGGGTATATGGGTGCAGTCATTCACCTTATGTACTAACAATGTTTCTAATTCCTAGGGTGTTCGCTTTGGAATTCATCAAGCATAAGCTAAGAGTGGAAAATGAACATTTTTTGGATCATAAGAAAGCCTTAGATATTGCATTCCCATGGGTTGTAGGCCCATTCATCATTAAGAGTAAGGATGCCCTTTCAGCCATTAAGTGTATGGTGAGAGAAATGGGGTTTCAATCCCAGGCTTCCATCAACTATGATCCCCATCAAATCATCTCCAACAGAAGGAAATAAAGTAACATAAAGGGCTTTGTGCATTTTGAACTTGCAGGTATGGCAGAGACTACTAACTGGTTGGAGTATACCAGCAAAAGTCATATGGATGTAGATATACAAGATGATTCCAACACCCTGGTACACAAAGCCACATCACCATAACCTGGCACCTCCAGCTTCATCCCAACAGTTGGAGCAATTATACCCCTTTCCAGTGGCTTTGGAGGATCCAACACAGTAGAAATCATTGATGCCATGGATGTAGAAGATGAGGGCATATAAATAACCCCAACGAGACAAAAGGTGGAAAAGGTAGAGCAATAGATTGTACAGGTGAAGACTGGTCGAGGTAAGAAGAAGCATATGGAGGCCAAAATACCTGCCTTCGAGATCAAGGAATATGTATTTGATAGGGTAGTTGCTGAACCTGCTGCACAAAGAAAGAGTAGAGCAGATTTATTGGATGAGTATAAAGAAAACAAAGAGGAGAATTCAAAAGAATCAAAGTTATATGCAGAAGTCAGGAACATCTCTAGCAAGGATGTATCCTTGGATACTGTCAGGATCCACGCTCAAAACACCTTGAATTTGGCCCTAGCTACCAAGACTAAGGCCACTGAGTTGAAGATGAACTTGGAGGACATTCACATTCCATACATGATCCATTTGCACAAAGAGACTGGGGATGTCATTTATAATAAATTGTTGAAAGTTGCATTAGAGTTGTCTAAATTGCAATCTAGTAAGGATAAGGTTGGGAATCAGCTTAGAGAGGAAAGAATGGAGAACAAAGCCCACAAGGCACAAATAAAAAAGCTACAGGTTGAAATAGTGGCCACTGAGGGCCAGACAAATAAGAGGGCTAGTATACAAAAACTACTGGATGAGAAATACAGTACTATCCAATCATTGAAAAAGAAATTGAAGATTCCTTCCACCCAGTGGGTAGAAGCATCTGAGTTAGCAGAGTTGGAGGAGAAAAGAGAAGAGTTAAAAAATGAACTAACATATTGTAAAGCAAAATTGTTGAAGTTTGAAGAGAAAGAAGTGCAGTGGCAGAAGGATATGGCTCTTATGGTGGAGAGCGAGAAGAAGTGGAAAGCTAAGTCTGAAGATTTGGAAGGAAAACTGCAGGAGAAGGGCAAAGAATTGGAGAACATGGTCAACACCTCCTCCATTGAATCCAGAGATTTCTCCATTGTTCAAGCAATGGCGCAGGAAAGTCTTGGGGATTTAGAGCTAGAAAAGTTGCAGAAGTAGAAGAAAGATCTGGAAAGCAGATTTTCAAAAGAAGAGAAAGAGAGGAAGACATGGGAAGCTAAGTACCTGGGATTGCAGGTTAAATATGATGAATTAATAAAATAGGTTACAGGTCAGGATTTACTACAGGAGGCAAAGCAGGTTATTGGGGATGGCATCATTGCTGAGGCAGACAAATTAAGGCCCTACCTTGACTTTGTCCTTAACAAGGAAGCTGTAATTAAGCTATCCAGGCAAAGTGTAACAACAATGAATGAAAAACTGAATAAGAAGCCCGTGGAATGCACTGAGAATTCCATAGAGTTCTTGAATGGCTTAACTGAAGATGAAGTAAAAGAAACTAGCATAAAAGACAGGTTATCTACCATCATTTGGGCCAAGAGGGTAATAAATAAACATCAGAAGGTAAAAATTATTCAGGCCAGGATTGATGTCACGGCACACCAATTGAAATACTTCGAGGATATGTTTGACCCATTGTTTAAGAAGGGACTGCCTCTCTTTTGGGAAGAAAATGGTACCATGCTAACACAGAAAGAGTATTAGGATGGGTTGATGGGATGCAAGCTATACTATTCAAACTTTGCTGGCATGACCCAAGCAATGCCTGGCAAAACAGTGGTGGATAAGTTGACAAAGGAATTTGAATTGGTCATGATTTTCAAATAAGCATGTACACACCTTCAGGGCTATTCATACAAAGACCATACTGAATTATGAGTATTGCTAAAGGAATTAGCCACTTTAGAGTTGCCAGCTGCCGATCAATGGAAGCTCATGGAGAAGTATGGGAAAGCAAAAATAACACTACACACATAAAGATTCTGAAGATCGTGGATATTGCAGCTTGAAGAATTGGTTACTTAGGTTTTTGGTTATTTACTAGAGTTTGTTACTAGCTAGTAAATGTTCGAGGGCACTTGTAAAGGCTGTTAAGCCTACTTGTTAGCATTTTCTATTTCTGTTGTAACTAATTCTCAGAGAGGATGGACCTGTTTATATAGGTTTCATCAATTTTTGTAACAAATTTATGTTTTGGAAGCTAGGTTAGAATATTTCGAGCTGGAGAATTGAGGTTATCACCTCCTATATATATTCATATGTAATGGAAAGTAAAGGGTTGGAACCCATGAGACCTTATGCTATGTAAATTTGAGATACTCCTTTAATAAAATTGGCAGAGCCAAGCAAGTGATTTGAAGCATAGATTCTTGTGTTATTTTTTTTACAATCAGTATCTCCTTTCTTCATGTGAATGTTTCCTTGTTATCTATGCCATATTGTTTTCTTTTCATGTTTGGATAAGTGTATATCGAGGCAGAATTCATATGTTTATGCTCTTTTTCTTTGATTCCAAGCAACCACAAATCTTTTTCTGCTAAAGTTAATGCAAAATTCATCTTATAATTCTCTGTGTTAATGGACTGTTCTTATTTTCTTCCCTATCACCAGACAAACAGCTTTTTGACTGTAAATGAGTAACTACCTCGCCTCTGTTAAGAATTTTGATGCAAAGCATTGCCACTTTACCATCTTAAGTATTTTGACTCCATTGCCCAATGAGTGCTTGCCTTGTTTCAACCAAACAACAATCTAATTTCAATTTTCATTCATATATCTGGCCTTGTTAAACAATCATTGAGAGATCCCTCTTCGGGAAGATAGAAGCCAACTCTCTTTCCTAAAGTTGGTTTTGTGTGTTACCTTGAAGAGACCTTTCCCACAACCTTAGGGTCAATTTGAGTGGTAGCATAATTGGCGCCGTTGCTGGGGAGCTAAAGTTATATGGTCCTTGGGAGAAACGACAAAGATTTCAAGATTTCATGGAAAGAAGGGATTTTTGTGGGCAAACAGATATTTCTGCAGCTGAGGAAGGTTGTACTTTTTCCCTGGCAACTCCACTCATTAGGATTTAGGTTGAAGGTAACTCCACTGGGGATATTGGAGACTCCACATTGATCTCCAAAGAAGGTTTCAGAAGGCATCCCGGCCTTTAAAAGGATCCATACAAGAGGTAATCCTAATTCTGAAATTTTATTAAGTGCGGAAAACCCAGAAAGTTTGCTTAGACATCGAAGTGGAAAAGAGAAAGCTAGCATTTCTAATATTGAAAGCTCTTTATCTCAAGAAAGGTTTTATGGTTTTCCAGATTTCGATTCAAAAATAAGTGTCAGAACATCTTTATTGAGGTCAAAATCAGAGTCAGACCTAAAGCAAACAGAGATAAATCCAAATAGATTCGATTCATACTTGCTAGACCCCTTGTGGTCTGACTTGCAAAACATTGTAAAGATTGAAAAAAGTAATCCTAATTTTCAAACCTATTAGCCTCATATTACAAACCTTGCTCATAATCCTCCTTATAACCCTCTTGTAGCACCGAATCCACCTAGACCAATGGCAGCTAGGTTTGCACCCTTAGCTTTGCCAGCTGCTTTGCATGATCTCCCTCATAATTACTCACAGTGAATTTATTTATATGATGGAGATGGAAATTTTACAGCAAGACAACATATGGATAGATTTGAGGATTTCATTGACCTAGAAGAAATAAATCACGATGATGTGAAAATGAGGTTGTTTGCTCAGAGTTTGTCAGGGGAGGCAAAGATATGGTTTAAAGATTTACCAGCAGCATCTATCCTTACCTTTGAAGCTTTTTAGACCCTGTTTTTGGATAGGTGGGAGGCCAAGAAGAGTCCCTTACAAATATTATCCCAATATGACCATTTAAAGAAAGAAAACTTTGAGTCTGTGCATGAGTTTTTCAACAGATTTATGAGGGTGTACAACTCCATTCCAACTGATATTAAACCCTTGGTAGGTGCTGCCAAGCTCCATTATGCAGATTTCTTTGATGGGTACTTTTTATGTATGTTGAGAGAGAGGAAGTCAGCTACTTTGTCAGATATGTTGAAGGATGCTCTAGAAGTGGAAACCAATTTAATGTCCTTAGGGAAACTGAAAAATAGAGTAGAGACAGAGAAGAAAAGATAAGAAATCCAACCATCCACTTCTGCTTCTTCCTCTGCAAGTGATGTTAAATTTGAAATGATGATGAAGACTATGGAGAAATTGATGGATAGGTTGGCCCTGGATAACAGACCACCGAATAGAGAGCATCCTGAGACTCAAGTAAGAAATACAAACTTTAGAAGACCTCCTTTTCCTCAAAGAAGCCAAAGAAATCCTAAAGATCAGCAAATAAGACCACCATTTCTAGAAAATTTGGTTGATGAGGAAGGACTAGAAGACTCAATGAATAACCAGATTCACCACTTTGATGATATTGATTCTGAAATACATTTAACTGAAGAAGAAAATAATTTTTTCACTCAAGAAGAGGACAATCATATTTCAGGGCTAGATTCAGAACAATACCAGAGAGGATATTAGAATGCTATTGATGATTTTCAGAGAAAGTTGAAACTGAGAAATCATGATGTAATCACCAATAAAGGAAAACCCAGTCCAATCTAGCTTTCCAACACCCAGCAGAATTCATAAAAACAAAAAGAAAAGGAGGCTATGATGCAGAAAAGCCCACAAAATAAAGAACTACCGTCAAAGGAAACTAAACAATCAATGCCAATTGATGTAGATAGACCAATTTCATCCTTCAGTTTGAAGTCAGAGTTATCCAAGGTCAAAATCTCTATCCCCTTTAATGAGTTGTTGAGGAACAATGAATACAGAGAAGAAATTGCTAAAATGGTCAAGAATCAAGGTGATCATCGGCCAGATATTTTAGAAGTGACAGATGATTCTCCCATTATTGTTTTTTGACCTAAATTTGAAAATACAGATGATGAAGAGGTTCCCCCATTTTATCTAAGTTTGAATATCCATGATATGATTTTGCACAATGCTACTAGATTCTGGTGCATCTCATAATCTAATGCCAAATACAGTAGTGGAAAGTCTAGGGTTGGAATTTACTAGGCCCTATAAAGACCTATTTTCTTTTGATTCTAGAAAGGTGAGGTGTTTGGGATTGATAAAAGATATGGTGGTAACTCTTACACAACTTCCATCCAAAAGCATTGTGATGGATGTTCTAGTAGCTGATGTTACTGCAAAGTTTGGTATGTTGTTATCAAGATCCTGGCCATCAAAATTAAAAGGAACTATGCAAAAGGATTTGTCATATGCCACTATACCCTTGTTTGGAAGCAATAGAAGGTTATATAGAGAAAATAGACTAGCCTATGTGGTCAGCAGTCAAGATAAGCCTGAAAATCATCCCATTTATGCTGTTGATACTAATTTTGGATCCTCTATATTTTTCAATGATGGACCACACACTGATCCTGAAGTGCTTGTATAGATTGAAGTTAAAGAAGATGAGGAATTTGCAAAAAGAAAAGAAGCATTGGAGAGTGTTGATGCCTCGGTTGTCCAAGTTAGATGCAAAAGGTGCTGGAATGTTCCAAGACACTCAAAAGAGGAAGAAAACCCAAGTTGAAAGGCTTCAAAGGACCCTGCGCAAGGGCAATTCTATCCCCAACCTGTTTGGTTTGGTGATCCCCCACGGATATTAGGCCTCCGTTGGCACTCTAAGCGTAAAATAAGTTAACATATGAGATCAGTTTTCTAGTCAAGAAAAACCAAGGTATGGACATGGTAAAACAAAGCTAACCTAACCTATTTTAGAAAAGGGACACTAGTGTAAGTCAGTCTTGTTCTGAAATGAAAGCTTGATCTTGTGCAGATTAACGTTGAGTTGTGATAAATAAGTAAATTACAACTTTTCACAAAAATGCTTATAATTGTTTCACTTATTCTCTTAAATCACAATCCATTAATGAAAATTAAAAGATAATTTTAAGCCTATTCAAGATAAATCTATAATTACTTTGCTAATTGAAAAATTAACAATAATTATTGTGCCATGAATCACTTGCAGAAATCGATAAAGAAAGTATTTAAATTGAAGAAACTCAATAAAACACTTGTGAGCATAAATCAATCATACAGGGAAACCAATATACAGATCCATACATTTAGACATATGCAAAAAGATATCATGCACTGTAGATGACAATCTGAAGTACACAATAAGAAATTCTCAAATAAACTTGAAGAATAACAAGAGATAGATCAAAAGATTACTTTACTGTATTAAAAGAGGTCTTGTACAAAAATTACAAAATGCTCTGCTAAACAGAGTATCTCCAGTCCAATCTTCTGTTGATTTGCGACTCCAAAATTACCAACCCCTAACTAAGAGAGGTAACCTTCTTTAAATAATTACAACAAAGTGCCAAAATAGAGATCCCTAGAAAACAGAGATTACAAAATCGGATCCAACTATTGATCCAAGAAATCCTGCCATTTCTCATAAATGTCTAACAATTCATCCAAGTTTGGGAAATTGACAGATTCTAAAGATGGCTAAGTGTTGCACACGTTATTCTCCATGTCATATTTTTCCAGCTTGTGCCAAGTGCGAAGATACATGTGAATCTTGCCCTCCATGATGACCGGTTCTCTAACTACTCGTCCTTCAGCATTGGTTTTTTGGGATTGATTGCTTAATCGAAAAGATGCTCATGACACAACAAGAATTCAATCTCGACTTGCTGGTTATTGGCATTAGGTGGTTTGGCTTGTAAAGAGTCTGTCGTGGGAAATCCTGAGTCAGGAACTATACTTTCAAAAACAGAAAAATCCAATAAAGGATCCACTTTAGGAGGATTCGGAAAAACATCAGGCTCTTGGTTGATTATAAAATCCCGTATAACATCGTGTTAGGAACCCATGCCTTTACTTTGTTAGTATATTGTTGTTGGACGCATATGCTTTGTAAGTCGTCCCGTAGTATTTGTTGATCAATAGTTGGTGTTATTGTTGTTGGCTCATATGCTTTGTAAGTCGCCCGTAGTATTGTTAATCCATAGTTTGTAACGGCCCATGGTTTCGACCCATAGTATTGGCACCTAGAATTAGTATATAAGTGTGTGTTGAGACCTATGAAGGCACTGTGAAGTTATTTGTATTGAGCTTGCTCAAAGGAGGTTGCCCCCTCGAAGTGGCCTGTGATCAATACAAAAGTGATTCTGAGTTCTGTCATTTCTGCTATTTCGCGTATTCTTGTTAATTAATTGTTGCAGGTGCCTCACATCTGGTATCAGAGCACTTTCTTGGGCTCACTGGGTGAAATTTCTGCCAAATTTTTTTTCGCATATGTTGCAGGTTCAGATTTGGGAATAATCCCTATCTGCTTAACTGTGGGAAGTACTTGGGCATAAGCCCTAAAACTCATTGTGAGGAGTACCACAGGAACCCCGAAGTAGCTGGCCCATTGAGAGGACCTGCCAGCGAAAAGGGCAACGACCCCTACCTGATTGACTAGTTCCCACCCGTGAGGTAAACCAAGAGCTGTCGTTTGTGGCAAAGCGATTATCAGTTTTACCTGAGCTGTGGAGTGAGGGGTATTGCTCCAATAAGCAAGCCGCCAGACAGCATTGGTGGCCGAGTGAAACCCCTGAACTGTTAGGAAGCCGCACATACCTGGGGTCCATATCTACTTTCAGCTGAACTATTGTCGATCACTGCTGCACCGTTTCAGATCTATTTTGAAAGCCGTTCTAGATTCAACCGTTTTCAGTCCATTCGGCGCTGTTCCAGATCTCTTTCGAGCCGTAGCCACTCCAGTATGAAAAAAAAAATAAAAATTCAGTTTTTTCTCCATATCTCCCTTATTTTCACTCTGTTTCCCTTGAAATTTTTGGGGAACCCCTATCATCCCATTCTACATATTTCAGTCTTGAGGACCCTATCCCCAATTCCCCTTCCCAAAGCCCGAAATCCCACATTTGTCTATTTTTAGGGTTTGCCATAACTTCCTCAGATTTCACCCAATCACCTTCAAATTTGACCACAGAGTTCCTTTCTGAATTCTTCTTCTTTGTTCCCCTCTGCCAAATTTTCCCATTCTTTCACCCAGCTTCTGAAATCCTCATTTTTGCTTCCCTATCTATCCAACAGTGTCCAAAACCTAGTCAAACCCCAATTACCCTTCTGATTTTTTCCCAAATCCAAATTTTTCCTTACTGAAGTAGTTCCTGTTTTTGTTTTCCTACCCAGTCAGAAAAAAGAAAAAAAATAAAAAAAATCAATCCTGGTTATGGTTGTCACCCATGCAGGAGCAAAAACCATGGAGGAAGCACTTGCAGCCATCCAAGCCAAACTCTAGGATCTGGATGAAAAATTTCTCGGTCTCCATCTTGAACATTCAGCTATGAACAACAAACGGCAGTCCGAGTCTTCAGTAGACAATGGGTTCTCTGCTTCCAGCAATTTCCGTGGTCCGAAGCTTGATTTTCCTCGCTTCAATGGTACCGATCCAACTAGATGGATCTATCGTGCAGAACAGTATTTCAGTCTGCATAATACTTTTGATGTCAACAAAGTTCCACTGGCATCCTTTCATTTGGAACAGGAAGCTCTTCAATGGTACCGCTGGTACATCAAGGCTCATCCAGAGCCCAACTGGCCAGACTTTTGCTAGCTCCTTTTGTAGCGATTTGGTCCTAGTGCTTTTGATGACTTCACAGGAGCCCTCACTAAACTTTGCCAAACTGGCACTGTGAGAGAGTATCAAACCGAATTTGAGAATCTAGCTAACCACACCGAAGGATTGTTTGATGAATTTTACCGGAGTTGTTTTATCAGTGTCCTAAAGGATGCCATTCGCTCTGAGGTCAAAATGTTCTGTCCCAACACAATGATGGAAGCACTCGGGTTGGCTAAGTTGGCAGAAGACAAGCTTGTAGCCCAACAACGCTCCAAGCCCACTTTTGTTCCCTTCCGAAATATGGGTTCTCAACGACCACCTATACCGTAGGCTCCTCGACCGACTCCTATCAAGCGTTTGTCTGAAACAGAGATGCAAGCACGCAGAGAAAAGGGGCTTTGCTATAATTGTGATGAGAAATTCACTCGGGGACATAGATGTGTTCAGCAAAAGCTCTATCTCCTGGATGTGGAGTCTCCGCTTGCCTCTGAAATGGGTGACGAAGATCCAGAAACACTGGATGCTCCGGTCGACATTCAGGAACCGCCTATTGACCCTCCGTCTCAGGATGACCAGCCAAAGATATCTCTCCATGCTTTAGCGGGAATCACCACCCCCCAAACAATGCGGGTCAGGGGTTACTTCAAGAAGCTTCCTCTTACAATCCTCATTGATTCTGGTAGCACTCATAATTTCATTGACCCTCGGATCGCCAAACAGGCTGATTGTTTTATCCATCCTTGCTCCAACTTTGCAGTCATGATTGCCAATGGGGGCACCTTACCTTGCAAAGGGAAGTCTCGAAATGTGTGTATCTCTATGGGAGATTATACCTTGCGCTCTGACATGTTTGCCTTGCCCTTAGGCGGATGTGATGTGGTTTTGGGCGCTCAATGGCTACGCACACTCAGCCCTATCTTATGGGATTTTGCCGAACTTTGGATGCAGTTTTCCCTCAATGGACACAAACACACATTGACAGGATTACAACCAAGTTCTCTCAGCATCATCAGTTCACATCGCATGGAAAAACTCCTCAAGAAGAGTTCACATGGTGTCATCGCTTAGATCCATTCCATCCAGATGCAACCATCATCGGTCTCCACTACTCCTTTGGATCTACAATGAATTCTGGATTGATATACAGGTGTCTTTGCTGAAGCAGTGGGATTACCACCTTCCAGGCCAGAAGACCATCGTATTCAGCTCCTTCCTGGCAGCGTTCCTCCCAACATCAGGCCCTATCGCTACCCATTTCACCAAAAAACGGAGATTGAAATGCTTGTTTGGGACTTATTGAAGCAAGGTATTATTCGCCCAAGCACTAGTTCCTTTTCTTCTCCAGTTATTCTTGTCCGCAAAAAAGATGGGTCATGGCGCCTCTGCATTGACTTCCGAGCACTTAATCACCTCACCATCAAGGATAAGTTTCCAATTCCTGTTGTTGATGAGCTTCTGGATGAGCTTCATGGGGCTCACTTTTTCTCCAAGTTGGATCTTCGTTCTGGGTATCATCAAATTCGGGTTCATGAGGATGACATTCCTAAAACAACTTTCCGCACACATGATGGCCATTATGAGTTTTTGGTCATGCCCTTTGGCCTCACTAATTCTTCTTCCACATTCCAGGCCTTAATGAATAAAATATTTCGACCCTACTTGCGGAAATTCATTTTGGTATTCTTTGATGATATCCTCATCTACAGTAAAACATGGGATGAACATCTCCAGCATCTAGATCTTGTCATGCAACTTTTCTCTGACCATCATCTCCATGCCAAGCAGTCTAAATGTGTTTTTGGACAAAAGGAAGTTGAGTATCTCGGGCACATTATCTCAGCACAAGGGGTTCGCGTGGATCCTGCCAAAATCAAGACCATGAACAATTGGCCACATCCTCAGACACTCAAGAGCCTTCGTGGTTTTTTGGGGTTGACTGGCTACTACCGCAAGTTTGTCAAGGATTATGGGAAGATTGCAGCTCCATTAACTGCTCTATTGAAAAAAGATGCTTTTACATGGACACCTGATGCTCAGTGTGCATTTGACAAACTAAAACAAGCTATGTGTACTACACCTGTGCTAGCTATGCCCGATTTTTCCAAGCCCTTCACTATTGAGAGTGATGCTTGCAGCAATGGACTTGGTGCTGTTCTCCTTCAAGATGAACACCCCATTGCGTTCACCAGCAAAGTCCTTTCAGGTAAGAATTTAGCTGCCTCTACCTATGAGAAGGAAATGATGGCTATTTTGCATGCAGTACAGAAGTGGCATCCATACCTATTAGGGAATCATTTCTGCATCAAGACTGATCACCAGAGTCTGAAATATTTCTTGGACCAGCGTGTCTCCTCCCCGGCACAACAGAAATGGGTTAGCAAACTCATGGGTTATGACTATGAGATCACTTACAAGAAGGGTAAAGACAATATTGTGGCAGATGCTCTTTCTCGCACATTTGATGCCCAAGGTTCTCTTTCAGCTATTTCTATGCCTGTTCCAAATTGGTTGCAATCTGTTCAACAGGGTTATGTCAATGACTCTTCCTTATCTTAGATCATCCAACGCTTGACCAACAATCCTTCTGTTGTCCCATATTACTCTTGGGATGGTGCTTCTTTGCGATACAAGGGTCGTCTAGTGTTTCCCCAGAACACAGATCTTCAACAGGCTGTCTTCTATGAACTCCATGCTTCTCCATCAGCGGGGCACTCTGGGTTCCTCAAAACATATGAACGAGCACGACGTAATTTCTTTTGGCAGGGCATGAAAAGGACAATTCAGCAGATGGTGGCCAAATGTGATACCTGTTAGCGCAATAAAGGTGAAACAACACTCCTTCCAGGATTGCTTGAACCCTTGCCCATACCTACCCGGATTTGGACAAATATTTCTATGGATTTCATTGAAGGGCTCCCTAAATCTGGTGGGAAGATAGTGATTCTCGTTGTGGTTGATTGTCTCTCCAAATATAGTCATTTTTGCGCTCTTAGCCATCCCTATACAGCCTCCTCCGTCGCTCAAATTTTTATGGACCAGATCTTTCGTCTTCATGGCATCCCTTCTTCCATTGTCTCGGATCATGATGTGACTTTCACTAGTCATTTTTGGACAGAACTATTTCGCGACACTGGCACCAAACTGAAGATGAGTTCAGGGTATCACCCACAAACAGATGGTCAGACTGAAATTGTCAATAAATGCTTGGATACTTATCTTCATTGCTTCACCTCGGAACAACAACATCAGTGGGCAAAGTGGCTCCCTCTCGCTGAATGGTGGTACAATACCTCTTACCATACTGCCTCTAAAATGACCCCATATGAAGCAGTCTATGGTCAGGCACCTCCAGCTCTTCTTCCATACACCCCCACCAGTTCACCAGTTCAGGAAGTTGACAAGGTCCTTCGCAACCGCGATCAGATTCTTCGCATTTTGCGGGACAATCTTCACATGGCAAGAAATCGCATGAAGCAACAAGCTGATCAGTACCGTTTGGAGTGCACTTTTCAAGACAACGATATGGTTTTTCTTCGTCTCTAGCCGTACAAACAATCCTCCTTGAAACTCAAAGGGCGTCATAAGCTCGCTCCAAAGTTCTATGGGCCATATCGTATTCTTCAGAGGATCGGGTCCATTGCTTATAAATTGGAACTTCCTCCTTCTTCCCGCATTCATCCAGTCTTTCATGTCTCTTGTCTGAAGAAAGTTCTTGGCACCAACATCAGCAGCCAAATGATTTTACCCGAACTGGATAATGAAGGATCCATCCTTTTGGAGCCAGAGGCCATCCTCAATCGGCGCATGCGTCAGCTTCGCTCTCGCTCTATCACAGAGGTCTTAATTCGGTGGCACGGCATGCAACCAGAGGATGCTACATGGGAACCACTCCTTCAGATTCAACAACAATTTCCACATCTAAATCTTTGAGGACAAAGCTTTTTTTAAGGGGGAGGGGATGTTAGGAACCCATGTCTTTACTTTGTTAGTATATTGTTGTTGGACGCATATGCTTTGTAAGTTGTCCCGTAGTATTTGTTGATCAATAGTTGGTGTTATTGTTGTTGGCGCATATGCTTTGTAAGTCGCCCGTAGTATTGTTAATCCATAGTTTGTAACGGCCCATGGTTTCGACCCATAGTATTGGCACCTAGAATTAGTATATAAGTGTGTGTTGAGACCTATGAAGGCATCGTGAAGTTATTTGTATTGAGCTTGCTCAAAGGAGGTTGCCCCCTCGAAGTGGCCTGTGATCAATACAAAAGTGATTCTGAGTTTTGTCATTTCTGCTATTTCGCGTATTCTTGTTAATTAATTGTTGCAGGTGCCTCACACATCGTTGTCACAATCAGTCAGCTCCTCGGGAAATTTCTTCTCTTTGTCATTAAGAAAATGCATGCAGACAGATAGAGCTTCAGAATCTTCTTCCCCACTATCACTGCTTAAGTCAGGAATACCTGCATCAAAAGGTGGTGACAAAGGTTCTTGATATAGCAGTGGATAGAGCTCTTCATCTTCAAAATTGGGATTGAAGGATTTGTTACCTGTCTGCATGTTACTCATATCAGATACATTCAGGAGGAAACTTAGCAAAATTACCATACAAAACTTTCTTCTTGAGGGACACAAAAGACGAGCTAGAGGTTTCATGCTCGTTGCTAATTTAAGGCCGACTGATAAGATGCCAATAATTAGGCAGAATAAATTGCAATGATTAAAATTATATGACCGATCTACTGTAATTATCTCAACTGTAATGAAATGAGCCTAGATGTGCGATAGTTAGATCTAAGCTTGTGCGAAAGTGCAAATTCAGTTACCACTCGCATGGCTTAAATTGCTTTTACGACCTCGTTATTAGAAGCAATTTCACATCAGTATTTATGACTTCGAATTTATGACAAAATAGAAATTATGGCTTGAAAAACAGACTGTGAAGTGACTGAAAGATAATCCTGATTATGTAGATTAACAATTTGCATACTTATCAAACCGAAATCAAATGACCAGATTTAACAAAAAATAAATGGAAGGGTCTTGCAGACCAAAATAAGCATAATGGCATAAAATCTCAAGGAGTTGAAACGAATAACAAAGAGTTACCAAAATGAAACAAGACTGTCAAACACCGAGGGTAGCAGATATAGTAGTCTAGCCAGAGGCAAAGGAATATCAGTTCCAACTGTTCTCTGGTAGGATTAGCAGTAAAATTTTCATTGTGACGAGATGATTCTTCGAATGAGAAATGTAAGACTAAAAATAGAAAAAAAACCCTATTAAAAGACAGATTAAAAGACACTCGTGCGATCCAAACAAACAGACGACTGAGATCAACTGCAACGGGATGCGGGATTTAGTCTTATTTATGAAGATTATTCAAGGATCCCGCAAGCCGAAACCCGACAATATGGATTGCGGGTTGTGGGACTGATCAAATCGCAAAATGGAAAACTCGTTCCCGAAAGCCACATCCTGAAATTGCGGGTTGTGGGTTTTGCACGAAAATCTTACTCACAAAAACTTGTTAAAGGATCCCGAAAGCCACAACCCGACAATTGCGGGTTGTGGGGTCGCACAAATGGCAAGGTGGAAAAAGGGCTCCCGAAAGCTGAAAGCCGCAACCATTGGGTTGCGGGTTTCGGGTTTACCAAAACCTAAAACTTAAAAAAACAAGATCCCGCAACTCGCAATTGTGGGTTGCGGTTTTCGGGACTTCTAACTGTCGGGTTTCGGGTTGATAAAAACCAAAGGTAAAATACTCAAAATTTGAGGAAAAATACAAACCAGATAGGTGAAGATCATCCAGAAAGCGAAAAACATGCAAAACAAAAGCATGGGTAAGAGATCTAAGCATACCAAAACCAAATACTCATATTTACACTAAAAACTCACCCAAATACCTTCGTATTTATTAACAAAAAAACAAAAATGGGTCTCCCATGCTTGAGTTAAGCATGGGATCTATTGTGGTCACAATAGAGAGGAAACAAAATGAAGAAGGGTTTTGGACTATGTACTTTGATGGGTCCCTAAGTAAAAGTGGGGCTGGGGCAAGTGTTTGGATTATATCTCCAGGCAGAGAGTTTAAAGCTCTATCTTATAAACTGACTTTTGAATCTGCTAATAATGTAGCTAAGTACGAGGCTCTGCTATTGGGATTGTAGGATTTGAAAGATATGGGGGCAAAGAGAATAGAAGTATTTGGGGAATTTGAGCTTGTGGTAAATCAAGTGAATGATAGTTACTAGACCAAACATCCCAGAATGAGATCATACAGGAATGAAGTTTGGGACATGTTTGGCAATGATTTCACAAAGCATAAAATCAGAGTGGTCCCCAGAATTGAAAATCAAGTGGAAGATTCTTTGGCTACAACTTTTGGTGGGTTCAAGGCCCCTATTTATTCCCAGAAAAAGTATGAAGTTGAAATTATAAATAGGCCCTCAATACCTGATAACTCCAAATACTAGCAGGTTTTCGATGATGATCTGCAAATAAAGAGCTTTGTGGAGATGTCTGATGAGTTTGTGAACACTCAGATTGATACAGAGAATGAGAATTTAGAAAGCTTCGAAGATGGTGCATTGACTAAATATGGAGAAGCCGAAAACAAAGAGTGGCAGAATACTTTGGGAGGAAAAGACATAATACAGTTGAAAAGCAATTTTATTCCAAGTGGCCTGATTCCTCTAGAGAAGCTTTTTGATCAGAATGACATGGCTAAGGATCCTAAATTCAAGCCTACTGATGATGCCATTGAAGATCAGAACGTAGTACTGAAGAAGCACCACAGATCGTAAAGATGTCCAAGAAATTTCCTGCGAAGGAGAAAGAAGAATATGTCAATATGATGAAGAAATACACAGATGTGTTTCCATGGAGCTATGAAGACCTGAAAGAGTATGATACCTCTATCATAGAACACACCATTCCAATCAAACCTGGAGAGAACCCTTTCAGGCAAAAGTTGAGAAGAGTAAACCCCAAGTTATTGCCTGTGATAGAAAAAGAGATAAAAAAATTGTTCAATGCTAAGATTATTGTAACTCTGAGGTTTTCAAAATGGGTAGCTAACTTGGTGCCTGTTAGAAAGAAGAATGGTGAGAATAGGCTCTGTATTGATTTCATAAATCTCAACAGAGTTTCTATGAAAGACAACTACCCATTACCAAAGATGGAGCACATTCTGCAGAAGGTGGTAGGGTTTGAAAGGATTTCAACTATGGATGATTTCTTAGGCTATAACCAGATCAATGTATGCCCAGAGGACCAACAGAAGACTCCTTTTACTACACCATGGGGCACATTTATGTATGACAAAATGCCCTTTGGGATGATGAATGTAGGAGCTACATTTCAACATGCTATGGACATCGCTTTTGCAAAAGAAAAGGATAAGTTTGTAGTTGTTTACATGGATGATATCACTTTTTATTCCAGGTCTGACAGGGAACATATCAAGCACTTGGAGAAAGTCTTTATGAAATGCAAAAAATATGGTATTTCACTGAATCCCAAAAAATCTAATTTTGCACTAGAAGAGGCTAAATTGCTTGGACATATTATTTCAAAGGATGGTATTAAGATTGATCCAGAGAGGATCAACGCAATTTTAAAGGTTGAGGAGCCCAAGATCAAGAAGGAATTGCAGTCATTTATTGGACAGGTAGGATTCCTGAGGAGATTCATCCCTAGCTTTGCTGAGATATTGAGAAATATTACTAACATGCTGAAGAAGGAAAGTCAAATAAAGTGGACAGAAGGTGCTAGAGAATCTTTCAGAGGTATTAAAAGGGCCATCACTGAAGCTCCAGTTTTGGAAAGTCCATATTTCACTAGAGATTTCCTAATATTCTCCTATGCATTCGAGCATACTATAGCTGGAGTCGTACTGCAGAAAAACAGTCAAAATGCTGAGCAGCCTATAGCATTTTTCAGTAAGGTATTGAGGGATGGAGAATTGAAATATGGTATCATGGAAAAACAGGACTATGCCTTGGTAAAATCTCTAAAGAACTTCAGGGTGTACATTCTGCAGTCACACATTGTTGCATATGTTCCAACCAATGTAGTGAAGAGCATTCTTACCCAACCTGATCCAGAAGGGAAGAGAGCAAAATGGATTGCTGTATTATTGGAATATGATCTTGAGATCAATCCTACCAAGTTGATTAAAGGACAGGGACTTGCTAAGATAATGACAAATTCTAATTGTGATTCTGTACAACTCAACTTCTTGTCCAATCATTCAAACCAGCTTGATATAGGGATACAGGTGATGCCATATTTTTCTATGTCTCCATGGTATGCTGATATTGTACATGTTTTGTAAAATCTACAAGCTCTTGCAGGATTAAGTAAAATAAGAGCCAGATCTGTCAAGCTTAAGGCTGCAAAGTTTTGTATCATGAACCAATACTTGTATTGGAAGGATGCTGGTGGTATATTGTTAAACTGCTTATTGGAAAATGAAGCTCAACAAACAATAAAGGAATTTCATAAAGGAGATTGTGGAAGGCGCCACTCATGGAAGGTAACAACAAATAAAATTCCGAGAGCTGGTTTTTATTGGCCTACTATGTTTTCTGATGTTTATAAGGAGACTACTACATGTCATCAGTGTCATATTTTTGAAGGTAAAAGGAAACTGGTTTCACTTCCTCTTAACCCCATTTCAGTAGAAGCACCCTTCCAGCAGTGGGGGTTCGATTTCATTGGGGAAATCAACCCAAATTCTTTAGGTCAGTATAGATGGATTATAACAACAACTAATTACTTCACAAAGTGGATTGAAGCTATACCCACAAGGAGAGCCACTGATGTTGTGATCATGGAATTTTTAGAGAATAACATTTTGGCTAGGTTTGGATGTCCTAGAAGGATTGTGACAGACAATGCAACTACTTTTAAATCTAAGAAAATTATAAGTTTCTCCCATAAATATCACATCAACTTGAACCATTCTACTTCCTACTATCCACAAGGGAATGGATTGGCTGAATATTCTAACAAAAGCATGGTAAGAATAATTAAGAAATTGTTGGAAGAGAAAAAAAGAGCTTGGCATACAAAGCTGAAATATGCTCCATGGGATGACAGGATTAGCACTAAAAGGGAAATTGGAATGTCACCATTCCAGTTGGTATATGGAGTTGAAGTTGTTTTTCCTACATCTTTAGGAGTGCCAGTCATGAAATTGTTGCAGAGACGTGAAGATGAACCAAATCATATGCAGAGAAGGATAAATCAGATAATAGAACCGAATGAGATGAGAGATAAATCCTATGACAAAGTACAAGTACATCAAGATAAAATGAAGAGTACTTTCGATAGGAAGGTTAAGGAAGAACAGTTCTAGATTGATGATTTGGTTTTAAAGTGGGATGCTCCTAGAGAAGACAAGAACGAGAAGTTTGATCATATGTGGGTAGGTCCATACATCGTTGCAGCATATAGAGGTGCAAATTCATTCATTTTGGAGCATCAGGATGGGTCTCAGCTGGGAAGTGGCCCAGTAAATGGAAGGTTTTCTCAAGCATTACCTGTCCTGAGGATGACAAGTAACTTTTGTACCATAAGTGTATATATTTCTTTGCATCTGAATCAATACAGGTGGGGAGCCAAAGATTTGAAGCCCGAAGAGAAGGCCATGAGATCTTATGGGATAGCCATTTTTCTTTGTTTTATTTTTATATACAGAAAAGAAAAAACAGTAATGTGAGGTTTTGAAAGATTGTGAGCCTCCCAATGGATTAGGCACCTAGTCTACGGGTTCTTTGCTACCTCACAGGGAGGATAACATCCCCAATTGGAGCTAGTTGTCAGCACCATTTTTGTATCAGATGAGTGGAAGGGTTCAGATCCATGGAAAAATGAGGTAAGGCCTCAGTTTTGTAAGTCATATGAACCAAAGAAGACTTGATGAGGTCTCTGAGTGGTTATTGCTAGCTTGGGAATATAAATGGCGCAAGAGTTTGGGTTTTAACATTACAAATGTGGGTAAAATACCAAAAATCCACCCACAGTTATATGATGGCATAAGTGAATGGAGCAGATCTATGGTGATGAAGATCGACGACCACAAGTGCTCTTTACAAAAGTAAGAAGGAGGGGTTTAAGAGTGAGCGGAGTGTTGCTAGCCCCCCGAGCAAGTTGGAAATTAGATCAACTGGTGGAAGGGAAGATATATGGATGACAAATACTTTGGTGATTAGACATGCATGGGGTAATGAATTTTTCAGATTTGCGAAGTGGAAGTAGGCCCCACATGTTGTGATGGTGTAGATCTGGTAAGGAAAGGCATCAATGATGGAGGTTTAGTTTGCATATTGAACATGCATGGAGTATCGGTTCATTCCAAATTCATGAACCTAGGTAAAATCCACACCTTTGGATGGTCAGGATGTAGATAGGGGCCAGATCAATGGTTCATAGTGACTACGCAGATCCAAGGTACGAGGAGATAACCTTCTAAAGAGAAAAGCACTGCAGAAAGTTGCGGAGTCAAACAAAGGAAAGGATCAATGACGCAAGGTTGATCGATTAGATGGACGGCGAAGAAAGCCTCTTTACTGTGACATAGGAAAGATTGATAAGAAAATAGAAATAATATAAAAATGCTGCACGGGGATCTCGATACTATTTGTCTTGTGCATTGGAAAGCGAAAGACGATGAACATGCCTCAAGCAGACAACTCATCCAGGATCTCAGACCAACTATCAGTAACCAGGTAGGCCTCCTATCTTCTTGCAAAACTATTTAAATGGATGAGCTTGGAGAAGTAGAGCCCCCAAGCCTTGAACACCACAGATTAGAAGTGCTATTAGAGGATAAAGATGCCGAGGTCTATGACACTATATTGACCAATGGACCCATTGAAGTAGTAAAACATAGACTAGAAGTGATTAGGAACTAGGGTATATATGTCCATAAGGTATCCCAGTCGTTTGCCCATTTTTTCATAGTCGACCAAACCCTAGGATGCCTTGAATTCATCGATTAGGGCACTAGAAATTACTCCTCCTCTGAGAGGGTAATTATGGATGCATCCGGTTCAAAGATATTGTGTCCTGTCAACCCTGTTGTTATAAGAAAAGCCTTGTCAATTCCTGATGAATTCAGTCTGAAGTCCAAAAAGTAAAAGCAGGAATCCCTAATTCAGTATTTTAGGCAGTCTACAGTTGATTTAAAGCAAAGTTTTACAGGGCTTGCCTAAATCCTAGTGTCCCATTGCAGGACCATGCTTTCCCAATCGAAATCCATCTCTTTACTGAAGAATCCAAGTGTTTTATAACTTTGCTAAGCCAATTTTTAGGATTAGATACAGACATGCATGTCACTGAGCCCCTGATGAGGCTATTATTTGTCATCAACACTTTCCCATTAGAGTCTGAGGAGTCTGACCAGTTTGCCCAGTGTGCCTGCCTTAAATTTGATGAGTCCCTAGCTAAGAATATCCATTCTCAACTAGTGTACTTCCACAGGACCAGGAGCTTCAGGTTCCAGTCATATTTGTTGAGGATGTTCTTGTCATTTAACAAAGAAAACTTGCAGCTTCCTGAGAAGATGCTTACAAAGGAAACGCTCACAGACTACATCAAATTCATGAACAATGTCATGTCTGAGGTTTACAATGTTTTTTATCAAGAAACATTGCCCAGGGTATTAATAGAAATGAAGGAGATGTTGCAACCCTCTCCTGATAAGAGAATTGGAGATTGGTCCCTATTGAAACATGGCACAATGATCACGGTATATGGGTACAATCATTCACCTTATGTAATAACAATGTTTCTAACTCCTAGGGTGTTCTCTTTGGAATTCATCAGGCAGAAGCTAAGAGTGGAAATAGAACATTTTTTGGATCATAAGAAAGCCTCAGATATTGCATTCCCATGGGCTCTAGGACCATTCATCATTAAGAGTAAGGCTTCCCTTTCAGCCATTGAGTGTATGGTGAGAGAAATGGGATTACAATCCAAGGCTTCCATCAACTATGATCCCCATCAAATCATCTCCAACAGAAGGAAATAAAGTAACATAAAGGGCTTTGTGCATTTTGAGCTTGTAGGTATGGAAGAGACTGCTAACTAGTTGGAATATCCTAGCAAAAGTCAGATGGATGTAGATATACAAGATGATTCTACCTCCTTGGTACAAAAAGCCACATCACCACAACTTGGCACCTCCGGCTTGGTCCCAATAGTTGGAGCAATTATACCCCTTGCTTGTGGCTCTGGAGGATCCAGCACAGTAGAAATCATTGATGCCATGGCTGTAGAAGATGAGGGCATAGAAAGAACCCCAAAGAGACAAAAGTTGGAAAAGGTAGAGAAATAGATTGTATAGGTGAAGACTGGTCGAGGTAAGAAGAAGCAAGTGGAGGCCAAAATACCTGCATTCGAGATCAAGGAATATGTATTTGATAGGGAAGTGCTGAACCTGCTACACAAAGAAAGAGTAGAGAAGAATTATTGGATGAGTATAAAGAAAACAAAGAGGAGAATTCAAAAGAATCAAATTTATATGCATAAGTCAGGCATATCTATAGCAAGGATGTATCCTTGGCTACTGTTAGGAGCCACGCTCAAAACACCTTGGATTTGGCCCTAGATACCAAGAATAAGGCCACTGAGTTGAAGATGAAATTGGAGGGCATTCCCATTCTTTACATGATCCATTTGCACAAAGAGACTGGGGATGTCATTTATAATAAATTGTTGAAAGCCGCATTAGAGCTGTCTAAATTGCAATCCAATAAGGATAAGGTTGGGAATTAGCTTAGACAAGAAAGAGTGGAGAACAAATCCCACAAGGCACAAATAAAAGAGCTATAGGATGAAATAGTGGCCACCGAGGGCAAAGCAGACAAAAGGGCTAGTATACAAAAGCTACTGAGTGAGAAAGATAGTATTATCCAATAATGAAAAAGAAATTGAAGATTCCTTCCACCCATCTGGTAGAAGCATCTAAGTTAGTAGAGCTGGAGGAGAAAAGAGAAGAGTTAAAAAATGAACTAACAAATTGTAAAGAAAAATTGTTGAAGTTTCAATAGAAAGAAGTGCAGTGGAAGAAGGATATGTCTCTTATGGTGGAGAGAGAGAAGAAGTGGAAAGCTAAGTCTGAAGATTTGGAAGGAAAACTACAGGAGAAGGGAAAAGAATTGGAGAACATGGTCACCACCTCCTCCATTGAATCCGGATATTTTTCCATTGTTCAAGCAATGATGTAGGCAATTATAGGGGATTTAGATCTAGAAAAGTTGCAGAAGAAGAAGAAAGATCTGGAAAGCAGAGTTTCAGAAGAAGAGCGAGAGAGGAAGACATGGGAAGCTAAGTACCTGGGATTGCAGGTTAAATATGATGAATTAATAAAACAGGTTATAGGTCAGGATTCACTGCAGGAGGCAAATCAGGTTTTCTGGGATGACATCATTGCTGAGGAAGACAAATTAAGGCCCTACCTTGACTTTGTCCTAGACAAGGAAGCTGTAATTAAGCTAGCCAGACAAAGTGTAACATGAGGGAATGAAAAGCTGAATAAGAAGCTTATGGAATGCGCCGAGAATTACATAGATTTCTTGAATGGCTTAACTGAGGATGAAGTAAAAGAAACCATCATAAAAGACAGGTTATCTACCATCATTTGGGCCAAGAGGGTAATAAATAAACATCAACAGGTAAAAATTATTCAGGCCAGGATTGATGTCATGGCACACCAATTGAAATACTTCAAGGATATGTTTGACCCATTGTTTAAGAAGGGACTCCCTCTCTTTTGGGAAGAAAATGGTACCATGCTGACACAGAAAGAGTATCAGGATAGGTTGATGGGATGCAGGCTATATTATATAGACTTTGCTGGCATGACCCAAGCACTGTTTGGCAAAATAGTGGTGGATAAGTTGACAAAGTAATTTGAATTGGTCATGATTTTCAAATAAGCATGTACACACCTTCAAGGCTATTCATACAAAGACCATATTGAATTACAAGTATTGCTAAAGGAATTAGCCACTTCAGAGTTTCCAGCTGCTGATCCATGGAAGCTCATGGAGAAGTATGGGAAAGAAAAAATAACACTCCACACATAAAGATTCTGAAGATCATGGATATTGCATCTTGAAGAATTGGTTACTTAGGTTTTTGGTTATTTACTAGAGTTTGTTACTAGATAGTAAATGTTCGAGGGAACTTGTAAAGGTTGTTAATCCTACTTGTTAGCATTTGTTGTTTCCGTTGTAACTAATTCTCAGAGAGGATGGACATGTTTGTATAGGTGTCATCAATTTTTGTAACAACTTTCTTTTTTGGAAGATAGGTTAGAATATTTCAAGCTGGAGAACTGAGGTTATCACCTCCTATAAATATTCATATGTAATGGAAAGTAAAAGGTTGGAACCCGTGAGACCTTGTGCTATGTAAATTTGAGATACTCCTTTAATAAAATTGGCAGAGCCAAGCAAGTGATTTGAAGCAGAGATTCTTGTTTTATTTGTTTTACCGTCTGTATCTCCTTTCTTCATGTGAATGTTTCCCTTTTATCTATGCCATATTGTTTTCTTTTCATGTTTGGATAAGTGTATATCGAGGCAAAATTCATATGTTTATGCTCTATTTCTTTGATTCCAAGCATCAACAAATCTTTTTCTACTAAAGTTAATGCAGAATTCAATATCTTATAATGCTCCGTGTTAATGGAATCTTCTTATTTTCTTCCCTATCACCAGACAAACAACTTTTTGACTGTAAATGAGTAACTACCATGCCTCTGTTAAGAATTCTGATGCAAAGCATTGCCACTTTACCATCTTAAGTATTTTGACTCCATTTCCCAATGAGTGCTTGTCTTGTTTCAACCAAACAACAATCTAATTTCAATTTTCATTCATATATCTGGCCTTGTTAAAAAATCATTGAGAGATCCCTCTCTGGGAAGATAGAAGCCAACTCTCTTTCCTAAAGTTGGTTTTGTGTGTTACCTTGAAGAGACCTTTCCCACAACCTTAGGGTCAATTTGAGTGCTAAAACTGACGAATATCTCTTCAAAATGTGCCAATTGAACATGTTCTTAAGAGTCACTGCTTGCAATCAATACATTAGTTTCATATGCATTTTAGCTATAAAAAGGAAGACTTCATCAAATACGTAAATAATTGAGATCAACATATAATCCTAACTAAAATGCACGCTATGTACATCAACCTAACTTCATATTATCCCTTGTTTTGGCTGTAAGTATTGAAATAACAAGGAAATGGATGTCTTTTCTTACCAAAAATAGGGATCCATCAATGCTTACTTATGATAGTAGAATGATATGTGGGATGCCGGTGTTAAATGACAAGCTCATCAATGGTTATTGTGATAATGATTAGCATCAATATGATAACAAATGTTCCTAGATAAATCAACTACTCATGTTACAATTTAAAGAATTACTTGAAAAATTATGGGTATGCTGATAATGTTTGTATTAATAGTGCACTTCATCTCCAATGGTTGATATATTGCACTTGCAACAAAGTAAACATGGTTAAGAAGGCCAACAAGTAATCTATGCTAGCCCTCAAAATATGTTTCATGTCTAAGATGAAAAAGAAGACAATCTAAGCGTTGATTACCATTATAAATATTGGTGTAAATTTGATTAAGAAGTAAAGGCCAAACCATCACCTCATGTTATGCACTTGGTAAAGAGTAATGTTATTTGGTAAATGTAGAATATATGGGCAAGTATTCACCTTGTAAAATGGTTGAATGTCGATATCTTGTGGGTCTTAATTTACATCATCAAATGAAGTACATACTCATGATCCAATGATCGATATTGAAGGAGGAAAAACATTCTATATTGACCTAATTAATATTACAATAGACTGTTGATACATGTTCTATGGGAGGAAGGACCATTCATTTTTTGAATTGGTTTTAACCTTATTCATGGCCAACACCTTTTGTAAATTTTGAATCCATGAGAATGAATTGTATATATTGAGGACTCTTAATATATTTTTGGGATTGTTTTTTTAGTTTTGAAATATTTGTGAAAGCTATGTTTAATTAGTTAGCTTGAGCCTTCATTCCTTGTTTTTGCTAGCTAGAATTTTTATTTCGAGAAAATTTTGTGCTAAAGACTAGAGGGAAAAATAACATGGATACCACTCATTCTTCAAGTTCAGTGGGTCCTATAAATTACATAGTTAAAACCTAATCAAATATTCACTATGATGTCATTATTTTTGTTTATGCTACATTTGAAAGGATGGCTTGATATTCATCACCACACTTTCAAATTATCCAATTGCTATGTTCTTCATAGCACATTTAAAAAATCCTTTTGCTTGAGTTTTTATTTAGTTTTTCCCTTATCAAATATATATTTGACCAAGAATGAGAAGGACCAACATTGTAATTTGTATTGCTGGTGATTTTTAAGAGTGAAATTCTAGTCAATTTCTATGGTTTGTCTTTTAAAAGTAATATGAATAGTCCATTGTTTCATTTCAGCCCTTATTTAGTTAAATTACTATTAAACCCCAATTGTATTAAATTTGGGTTAATTCTAGTTTAATACCCCTAAAATAAAATCCCAAACCAATCTTTCTAAAGTCCAATATTAGGGTTTTAAAGTGTAAAATCTAGTTCCAAATGTGTAAGTATTGGATTCCAAAATTTGACTCAATATTTACATCTTCAAAATTTATTTATTTATTCAGTTTTGGAATCTAATTTAATGACCCAATTGATTTATATCTTTTAGTGGCTAACCAATCCCACATATCAGTTAGAAGTTTCTAATCCAAATGATATCAGATCTACATGGGATTTGCCATTAGGTAAGTCTCCCCTCATTGTAGGAGGTAGTTTTCATCCTATCAACATTTTCTTAGAGACGTTTTCCTCCATTAAGTTATATTTTCAAGTGTATCCCAATGTTGATGTGCATATGCTCCAATACTATTTTTCTATCTCTTATTTCTATTATTAGGGGTTTTACACGTATCATGTTTTCTTTCTAGTAGTTTAGTTTATTTTTAAGTTTAGTACTGTTACCATTTTGGATACTTGCACCCTATAAGTTAAAATCAAATCGTGACATTTGATATTTGAGAAAAAACTTAAGCAAGGATGCATGTTTGTGTTAGGAGTGACAAGGAATGAAATGGATGCCATGATGTGGAAAACGATTAAAATGAATTTTCGACCCAAGGAGAGCTAGTAAATTTGTTTATGGAGTTCAATGAGGAATTTTAGATAGTGATGAATGCATAAAATCAAACCCTCTCTTAAATGACATCTATTAAGAAATTAGTTTGTACAACCTCAAGGAGGATGAAGGATGAGATGAAGAAATTTCAACCCCAAAGTCTCCTATATGACCTCGTGGTATAATTTTGGAGGTGATGTTGAAGTGCATACTTGGTTGAGCAAGATCAATTCATCCTTCAAAGAGTTATAAGGTATTAATAAATAGGTTAGTAAGTTTAACATTGGACTTTGGCACCTCAAAGGGTTGAAACATACATGGTGAAAGACATGGATCAACATACACCTTTAAGGATATTTTAGAAGGTTTGCAAATGCATTAGCCCAAAGAGTTGATCGAAACTAGGTCAAACCTTACCATGGTCAATTGATGGACCCACTATAGAAGATGTAGATGGAAAAAAAAATATATAGAATAATTTCCCTACCCTTGACCGAGATTAAATTATATCTAAATATTAAGATGAATTCAAAGATCAAAACATATGGAAGGACTATTTGATACTAAATATTTCGATAAATCCATTGTTGTAGCTATGAGAGTAGAAGGTCTAATGTGATATTTTAGAAATTCATATGGAAGCTTGTAGATCATAGAATACTCCTAAAAGGGATGGCCGACACTTCCTCCACTATAATGTGCTCATGGAGGGAAAAACAGATAAGGGACAACCAACAATTCCTTAACAATGGTGTTAAGGTCATGAGGGGCACATTGGAAGGGATGGATGACACTTCTCCACCATTGGATCAACCATCGAGGGAAATCAAGTAGAAGGGTCGCTCGATCCTTTCCCTATAATCCTATAGATGGGTGGTATGAATAATAATCCTCCATAATTTTAATCTCCTTGAAAGGATAGTCCACAGAAGGGTTAGTTGATAGTTCCTACAACATAGAAATACCCTAGGTTGGTTTTCTAACCCTTCCTCCATCATAGAATTCCATAAAAGGGTCGGCACTTCCTCTAGCATAGAGTTCTTAAAGTGGAATACAACAAACAAGTGTTGGTCAACACTTCCTAAATGATTGTGTCAAAACCTATCTTTATACATTATAAGCATCGATGTTCCTTGAATGTATGATTTCCCATATAGGTAAAACCGATGCAAGGGTTGGATGATACATTACTTGGAATTTGGTAGAATTCTTACCCCAACAATCCTCATAGTTTTATTATCGAGGGATAAAATTGTGAAAGTATGTTCAAGACTTCCTATATGATGGTGTCAAGTCCTCTTGGTATACATTGGAAGAGTAACATGACAGTTCTAGAATGTCAGGTTTCCTATTGAAATGAACCTGAAAAAAGGGTCGGTCGATCCTTTCCCAACATCCTTCAAATTTGTCACTTGAACAATCCTTTTCCATGCTTGTATTCTCCTAGAAAGACTAGATGTTTTCAAAGGGTCAGTAGATCCTTCATCCATCATAAAAATAACAAAGAATATTGGACAAAATCTGCAACACCATAGTTTTCCCAAAGGGAAGGTATTGGATAATAGTCAGACAACACTTCCTAAACGATGGTTCCAAATGATCATTCTATACATTTGAAACCTCATCTATCACTTCTCAAATGATGGATTTCCCATTGAGGTTTACCCAACAGAAGGATCAATCAATCCTTCCCTTTTCATTGAGTAAATGGTTACCCCCAACTATCCTCATAGTGTTCTCACAGAGGGATAAAATGAATAAGGTCCATTTGCAACTTCATGAATGATTTTTTAACCCCTTCAGGTCTTATCCTTTGCATCAAAATGAATCTGTTGGGAGCTTTAAAGATCCTTTTCCTCTCACCCCATAGATGGGTCACCCCAACAATAATCCTCCATAATTGTGTTCTCCCTGAGATTAGAGATACCAAGGAAGGGTCGGTCAATCCTTGATTCATCATGGAATACCTATAGAAGTTTTGTAGAACATATCCATTAGAATATTTTTCTCACGCATGAAGAAAATAAAAAAGGTTCTTCTGACACCTTGTAAATGATGGCATTAAAACTTTGTTACATAGTTTTGAAGGCTTGGATGACACTTATCAAGTGTTTAAATTTCCCTCAAGATGAATCTGGTGGAAGAGTTAGTTGTTCTTTCCTTTAGAATATAGTAGATGGATTGTACCATTCTCATAGTACCCTCATAGAAGGAGAAAATGGAAAACTTTCATTTGAGACCTCTTAAATGATTTTGTCAAATACTCGACTTATACATTATAATAGTTATATGGAACTTCTTGAATGATATCTTTCCACGGAGATAATTTTGATGGAAGTGTTGATCAATTCTTCCTTTGATATGGCTATGACCATTCTACTAGATTATTGTGTTCTCCTCAAAATGCGATGCCTCCAAAGGATCAGTCGATTCTTCCTATACTATATATTTTCAGTTGAAGGTTCGTATGACCCTTCCTTAAAGATTTTTTCTACATTTTTCCCTACAAGGTGAATACATTTGAATGTTCTACTCGTCCTTTCTTTAGCATCATTTAAATGATACAGCTAAACCATCCTCACACAAGATTGAATTCTCTTATAAGGTCTATATGTCTTGGAAGGTTCAGTCGATCCTTCCTCCATCATAAAATTAATGTGGAATAGTCCAATAACACCTTCCCCAGCATATCGTTCTCATAGGGTAGTCCGATCATTCCCATCATTAATGGATATATTTTTCCCAACAATCTTTCACCATAATTGTATTCCCTTCTAAATGGTGTTGCTGTGGAAGGGTCGGTCCTTCCTTCCTTCAACATACAACACATGTATAAGTGTTGATTGACCCTTCCTCAATGATGTTCACATTTTCTAATTGTATATAGTTGAAAGATCGTGTGATCCTTTTCCAAAGGATGAAGCTCTCATCAATTGAAATCCAGTGCAATAGTTTTATCTTTACTTGTTTAAAAAGTATTTTTAGGTCATTTTATTTTTTAACAAATTGCTCTTGCTTTATTGCAGGTCAAAATGTCAAGGTTTTTAAGTCTCATTCAATTTAAGGAAATTATCTTTCTCTAGTTAATAATAGGACACAACATTGGAGAATTTCAACCAGAGATGTATTTTGAGTTAGTCGAGTCATCAAATTTATACCTAGATTTGTATATTTTTTATGTGGAGGAAGAAAAAGGATATTCTATTGGAATAGTTATGACTACAGATGTCAACAATGATGACATATTGCATGTCCAAGTGGAGGTTGTTGAAAAAGTAGTTGTTTTGTAATGCAATTTAAGCTTCCAATTTGTAATTATCGTCCAGATCTTATGAAAGAAGATTCTTTGGATTACAACATATCATGTGCAAAATAGGGGTGGGTATGACCGTCATACAATCAATCAAACAAGTTAGGGACACGCAATGAAACCGATTTGAAAAAATGTGTTTTAGTTGTTTTAATAGAAATTTATTTGTCAATAGAAACCTCTTCAATATTACATTAGATGAATATGATGGACAAGATCACCAATATTCATCATGAATAGTAAGCAAATGTTCCTTAGAAGAGCTTGTATAAGTGATTTAGAAAAGGATATTAGTGTATCAATTTTTAAGAATTTGAAAGTGAGTCATTCAAAGGAACTCATGCATAAGGCTAGTAAAATCTTATAGATAAATCATAAGGCATTCAAAAGGAAGAAATTAAATATTTTCTATTCAAAGCAATTTTTTTATTGATATTAGTAGATGTGAAATAACACTTCCGAATTTGCAAAATCGAAAAGTAAATGAAGAAGAAGTGGAAAATCTTGTTTATTCACTTGTCACAACCTTTAAAACAACACTTAGAGAGGTTACCTTATTGAGTTACGAAAGGGTCACAGGAATTCCTTATGATCCTGAAAATGAATATGGAATTCAAATGAATATCTTGAAGTTATATATCTTGGATGGACAACATACAATATCAACCCAAATGAAAAATAATTCAAACTCCCAATTATCAATTAATTAATTCCATATACCATTTTAATAATGCTTGTTTTCCTCATAAAGATGTTCCAGAAGGAATCATTACAAAATTATGCAAACATGAAAATATTTGTAACAAGGAATTTGCTGACACCCCTTTCATTGGTCAAGTAATGAAAGCAAGGGAGAAATGGGTTTATAGTAATATACCTTCTCGCTCTGGGAAGGGACACGCCAGATCGAAAGAATTGGCAAGTATAAATTAATTTTTTTAGAAGCACATTTCAAAACTATTTAATTTGATTTGTAATTACAATGTTTTTTTACTCTTCAACTTTATTTGTTTGTAGAATTTTCTAAATGAATGTACGGATATTTTTTATGTTTCAAGTAAGGGAAGTTTTAAATACAAGAAGACTCTTGTCATGATATTGTATGATTTGTGGAACACATGGTGGACTACCTTCGAATTTATAAAAATGGTTCCTTGGTATGCTCACCTAAGAGGATCATGCAAGATGATTTTGTATAGAATAAGAAAAACATGGTCCTAAATTTTTAAGATCATTTTGCGACCTAGATGAAGCTAAATTACACATTGTAACATATAAAGTAATGGATGGATCTATTTTTCTCTCTACAATAGTTGACCGTTATTCTCAAGTAGAGACTTTGGCTAAGTATTGCAAGAAGATGAAATATAAAAGAGCTTCTTGAAATATGATTTGTGAATAGTTCAAAGTGACAGATAATGAGTTCTATACTTCTCACAATGTATCTGAAAGAAATGTGGTTGAAGTTTACAAAATTTCCAAAAATCGTTTCGTGCAGTTGTGGTCTATTCTCTTCTTGGAGAAGCTAACAAAGAATTCAGTGAAAAGGAAGAACGAAGATGATGATGAAGATGATCCTGAATTCCCTAAGGATGCTTTAAATATTTTGGACCTATATATTCAACACAATGAGATTAGCATGGTATTTGACTCTGACAAATATATGTAGCACTTTGTTTGTCGATGTTTTTTTTTTCATTTTCATTTCACAATACACTGATGGACTTCAACTTACTTCAACATAAAGTCTATTGTGAGATTCTTATTGTTGATATGAGTAATTGTGTTCATGAGTGGATGGAACATGATTGTATTGAACTATTATTTTACCTTGATTCAAATGTAGAAATTTGTACTATAATTTTTATAATTGATGCCAATTTGTCATATTTGATCGGTAGAGCATTTGCTCAATTCAACAAAATAAAAAAGAATCATGTTAAAGAGTATCCATTCCTTGGCATTTATAGAAATTATTAAGAAGATTCCTTCATAGGGTTCTCTATTATACAACGTTGGAGAATTGGATTGAAAGGAGATAATGTCTCCATTCTTCAAATGGAGAAGGATTGGTGTGATGCTAATGAGAAACTTAATGATATTCCATAGTTGGATTTGAAATTGGATTCCAAAATACATGTTTTTGAAAAATAAAGGATTACAATGTTCTTGGATCACATTGTTGATAGATTTACAATGGTTGAAGGCTTATTTAATTATATGCTAAATGTAGATTTGTTCATTCAGTTAACATATTGAGAAATTTGGCACTTGTTTTGGTTGTGGAGACAGTTCACCAAGAGTTGTCCATGAAATCATTTTATCAATTTTTAGCTTGGAAAAAAGTATTTTCTACTAATATTTTTTCTTAATGTTTTTTACTTTTTCCTAGTTATTTTTTAAAATTAAAATTGTTATTTTTTATTTGTTTTAAAATTAAAAACCTATAGATGTTGAGGAAAAAAATACATCAAAAGAATATTTTATTAAGAATGGAAATCTGAAGCAAGATGACTATGGCGATGTGGAATCTTCCAAAAATACTAAAACCAAAATCAAAATATCAATATAAGAAAGGCGGAGACAAAGAAGAAGATAATTTTATATCTTCAAATTCATATACATTAGAGTTTAAAGATTGTAATTTTTTTTAGTGGCTGCTAATAATTTTGTTTATTTTTATTCTTTTTATTGTTCGATATGACATGGAAATACAAGTGAGAAGCATGGAAATAATGAAATATTCTATTCAAGCATGAAAATTGAATCTAGTATGGTGTGTCACCCATCCTCCCTCATCATTAATAAATGATATGGAAGAAATCCAATGATTCTTTGTATTTCTGGCTAAAACTATAGATAATGTATTATGTAATATATGACACATGCTTTTTATTATGCATATTCAAATAAGAATGTCACAATACTGATACTAGAAATATAATATTTTTTTATTTAGTTAGAGATCCTCCAGAAAGGAGAAAGAAGTATATGTAAGTATTGAACAATACAATACTTTTAAACACATGTCAAAACTAAATCAATCACAACCACATGCATTAGATTTATTGGAATTATGTTTGACCAAATTACATGTTGGACTCTCGTCAACCAAAAGTGGAAGTGATGGGATGGATTTATTTAAGAAATTCCTTGGAGGAAAGAAAACAAATATTAAGAAAAAAATTAAATTTGTTTGGTTTGTTGATAATTATACTAAATATAGCGATGGTAAATATGTCAAAGACTTTGAAACACTGTGGATTAAATTTGGAGAAGATTTCTTTGAGAAGAACACAGTGATGGTTGTTTTGGAGGGTGAAGAGGAACAAGTAAATCCTATTCAAAATTGCATTGCCCAAGATCCTTACACTGTATCCTCTAAGGATGACACTAATGTGATAAAAGGATTATGGCAAGGTCTCAGTAAAATAGATTCAAAATTTGATATCATAAACTTTCTTGTCTGTTTGAAGGTTGAAAAAATTGTGTAACAGACTTCAAACATTATATAATTATCGAAGCAAATGTTATTTACATTAATTATACTTTTTTTTGAGAAATTTTATTATGGTTAATTATTTTTGTTTGAATCTGGTTTATATATGTTGTTTGTCGAATTTTATTTTTGTTATGTATTTTTTTATAAAGCTAAAATTTATATTACTGGAACCAATAGATACATTTAATACAAAATTGGTCGACCTCGAGGGAAACCCAACCATAATTAAAAAAAGTTTTCCAATGTTGTCATACAAAGTCTTAACTGAGTCGTTCATGTTGCTCAATAGTCCTATAGACCTAAAACAAAACTAAGATAACTAGAAAACCAACTATAACTGGAACTGTAACCATCAATTCGGTTCCTAATCAAATATGTTAACATAGGGAACATAATAAGTAGGAGGTTTGAATTCAGGAATTAAATCCTTAAATGCAATTACCCAAATCAAATAATTCAGCTTCAGGTTCATCTCATCCCTTTGCAAGAACAACTCATTCCTCCCCTCTTTGGTGTCAAGGAGAACCTTGTCGAGTAGGTGTTTGGTAGTCTAGTGAAGCACTAGTGCCTTGAAATACTTTGTATCCTATCTCCTCATACAACCAACATCCTCTACCAAAGGCTACATTTCCTCCATGATAAGATCTAGATACATTACCTCACGTTCCTCTTTCAACCACTTTTTCTCCCTATAAATATGAGCATGGATTTTAGGGGAATGGCCTAGTTGTACAAATTATTTGCCTTTGAGGCTTCCCTCCGAGTGAGGGTCCATGACGACCTCTTCCCTAGATAATTTCTTCCCATGAACCTGTGACAATATGTCACATCCTGAATCTAGTTCACTAAAGAAACCTCACAATTAGTTTTGCAAGAATGCAGAGAAGGAAGAAATTTCAGTAGAATTAACTTGAGAGAAGAAACTCAATAGGATAAAACCCCATTTTCATATTATTGAACAATGATATTATAAAAAATAATTCAAATCATAGAGGAAATTTGAATGCACTAAAGGAAATTCGAGTATCTCACAAAAGTAGGCTTACTAAAAAGGCAAAAAACCCCAAATAGTGGCAACATCACTTTCCAAATTAGTCAAGGACCTCATGAATTAGGTAAATTAGATATGGAAGATAATGAGTGATGAAAAATAAGTAAGATGATGAATTTTAGAGATAAAAATATGGAGGATGTGTTGTCCAAAAAGTAGTCAGCTTGTCAAGTCCATAAAGGCACCATACTTTATCCTTATCCACTAAAAAGCAGAAAAAGAAGGACAAATCTATTTAAAAGCAAGAAGTGCGCTCTTACAATTCTGGACTGTCATAAAAATTAGGCAGAATCTAGTAGAATCTACCTTAGGGTTCTCATGTGGATAATTATGACAAGGTGTGAACCTAAAAAGGAAATGTGGGGCCAACAACCTAGTCAAACACCTAGGAACGTATAAAAAATGAATAATTCTTTATATCCTCAGTCTAGATGGGATTTTAATATTCTAAAACCCCCCTTAAGCCTGAATTAGAGTGAGTAAAATCTAATTAGGGCCTAATCAACAAAGTATTATGGTAACCCCATTACAATTATTATATGCTCACGTAAACTGAGGAAACATGGAAAAACTCATGGGAACAAAAACCTCCCTCAATAATGAACATGAAACACACCCAAAATTGCTACTCCAAACTCAAGTAGGTGTGATGCTTGATTTGATGTCTAGAGGAATCTTCCTTTTTTACAGAAGAGGATCATGCTCCCAAAACATGTTCTTGAATTCTCCACCAATGGATGCAAGCAAATCTAGAAGCTCTCTGGAACCCATTGTACCATGATATGCTTGAGAGTTGAACCCAAGCAGCTATGAATTATATTCATACTTGAACATTAAACCATGTGAGTTAATATCAGGTCTAAAATACACTTGATGAAATTAAGAATCAATCCTAATAAAGTGGTGGTGTCCACCATCTTCAATGCAACCTTGAGGGAGTGTGCAAGTCATCTTGTAGGAATATGTAGAAGGCATGAGATCACTGCTAGTGAGTGAAATGGAGCATTCTTGAGATCCGATCTAACCTTCAAATAATCCTTTGGATAAGCATATTGTGCACCATCATCTTTTGAAGTATGCAAAAGATCATCAACAACTAGCTTGTCATCCTCAAGATCAAAATATGAACAATGATATGAGAATTGTGAATGGATTGAATCCTCTTCAACAATGGAATATCCATTAGTTGAAATTTATTCATCATTAGTAGCCACATATGAAGAAGAGAGATTTGATTTCTCAACTTCTAGATCCATAGAATAAGTCTCTTCAATTACTACATCATGGTAAGAAGATGAAGGATTCAAAACAAAGAGAATATCTTCAACAAGAATTGTATGTGTTGAAATTTATGCAATTTATTCTTCATATTGAACAAATTCTTCAGAGAGAGTTGAGGCCGAGACATCAGGAGGGAGAAAACATGAGGATGTGTCCATAGGATCGCTCCATGCACCAATAATCTACTTATCTAGAGCCCTTTCCAAGTTGGACCATAGCTCAAAAGGATAGTCTATAGAACCAATAAGGTAGTGCATATATAAAGAAATGGACAAACACATAACTTTGAATGCTATGTCACACTCATTCAACCATTAATTATTCTCTTCAAGGGAATTCGACTTGCTCACAACACCAATAGACACATCATTGAGACATTGTCTCTTTAGAGATGCAACCATCTTTGGCTTCCACTCAACATAATTGAATGGAGTAAGAGGAGGAACAACTTTCGAATCCATGAATTTTTTGTGCCTACAAAAAAGACTTGCAAAAAGCACTAAGGAGGGAATTAAATACTACAAAGCTCTGATACCATGTGATAATATGTTATATCCTGAATCTGGTTACTGAAGAAACCTCGCAATTAGTTTTGCAAGAATGCAGAGAAGGAAGAAAATTTCAGCATAATTAACTTGAGAGAAGAATCTCAATAGGATACAACTCCATTGTCATATTATTGAAAAATGACATTACGATAAATAATACACCTCATAGAGTAAATTTGAATGCACTAAAGGCAATTCTAGTAGCTCACAAAATCAAGCTTACCAAAAAGGAAAAAAACCTCAATAGTGGCAACATCACTTTCCAAATCAGTCAAAGACCTCACGAATTAGTTAAATCAGATATGGCAGCTAATGAGTGATGAAAAATATGTAAGATGATGGATTTTGGAGAGAAAAACATGGAGGATGTGTTTTCCAAAAGGTAGACATCTTTCCAAGTCCATAAAGGCACCATGCATTATCCTTATCCACTAAAAAAAAAGAAAAAACAAGCCAAATATGTGTAAAATCACAAAGTGCACTCTCACCATTCCGGACTGTCATAAAAAGTAGGAGGAATCTAGCTTAATCTAGCTTAGGGCGCTCATGTGGATAATGATGAAAATATGTGAACCTAAAAATGAAATATGGGTCCAACAACCTAGTCAAACACCTAAGAAAGAATAAAAAATGAGTAATACTTTACATCCTAAGTATAGATGGGTTTTTAATATTCTAATAGACCCTATCTTGTCATCTCCTGAATTTCAAGGTTAGTTCCAGCAAACTAAATTGGGATCCAACTAACCACCCAAACCCTCACGTTGTCCTCATTGACATAGAGCAGCTCAAACTCTCTCAAAATTGATAAAGCAGAAGTGCCCTCGGGGTCACCACGGCTTTCCAAACCACATAGAGTGACCAACTTCTAATCAATGAGTGCTACTAAATCCCAATTTGGGTAAATTTTAATGGAGGTTAACTTTCCTCCTATGCTATGTCTTGTGCATGGGATCCATTGTGACATAAACATATGATGATTTGCCTTGTTTTTCCACACCCAAAGTTGCATAATTCTGCGAACTGAGTTTTCCTTCCAGTACTCACCCACTCATTTATCAGATCGGCCTAAATTTTTTTCCAGATCCTCCCATCTATGCTAGTATTCAATTTTTTTTTTTTTGCATTCAAGAGGGGATGTGCCAACTGTTCCTTCCTATCAGCTTCATAAATACACATGCTAATTACTTTCCAAGTGGTGGTTCCTCGCAACATGTGATGAATGTGGGGTGCCATCACATGTCATCCTCCCTTGCCCTGATACCCTATCCATGGATTGTTTTTGTTATGTATTTTATTGGTTATGCATTATGAATAACTTCTTTAATTTAATGACTTATTTATTTTCTTATTGTATTTATACTTGTAGTTATGGTTTTAGTATGTATTCTGAATATCAACTTGAAATAAATTTTTGGTATTGGGAGTAGTGGGGTTGTCGTTTGGATTTCATGTGTTTACTAAAAAAATAGTAGGCTACAAACAACCTAATTTTCTGCATGACTACTGTGATTATTACGCATTAAAATTTACTCATGATATAATCAATATTACATGAGATCATTTTGATATTCTACGTGGTTTACTTATTTAGATTGCACGTAAATAAGAAACTTAAAGAGTGAATTTGAATGGTTGATATACAATTTTTCTTTATTTATTTTGGGTCGCCAACATTGCATACATACTATGTACCGGTCCTCTATGTATGCTTATATTGGTGAAGTACTACGTATTTACAAGAAAATGTTTAAAGGTGTACTTATCTAGTATGGAGATAGCTATGAAAAATCAAACATATTCTTTATAGATGAAGGTCAATACCATTCAGAAGGCAATAGTGAGGAGAACTATTTGAAAACGCCATCAAGTTGGACATTTGATGGTTCAAATGAAATGATATAGAAATGTAAAAACAATTTTGTGTTCACTTTTGAATCACCTCGAGCTTTGTTGAAACATCAAGAACTGATTAAAAACATTGAAATATACTTTACAATAGTGAGGAGAATTGTTATATGTTTTGATCTAGTAGCACATTTATTTGTCGATATGAAAGTGATGGACAAGAAAACAATTTTTTGTATTTACATGAAACTTGTATTTGTTTTATTAAAATTAGTTTTTGACAAAAAAAATATGAATGAGACTATTTAAGAGATGACATGTTTGAAAAAATCCATATCATATTGGTAATAAATGTCCTTCATAAATTTGCAATTAAATACAGATGCAATATTATCACATAAATGGTTGATTATATTCAATATGAATGGAGTATTCTTACATGCTATTAATAAAATATCACTATGTTGGTAGGCAGTTAGGATGGGTCATTATCACAGCACCGCGAGTGCTGCGATACCACGAAAGGTTGAAAGTCGAGCACAAATGATGTTATTTTTTTGTATTTTTGGATCAATTGTACCGTAGTATGTGGGTTTTTGGGTCATTTGGACCATGATAGTTAGATTTTGGGTCATTTGCTCAAATTGTCGGTTAGGAAGTTGTTAGTAAGTGGACAAGCAATGTAAAGGCGAAAGCCTATAAATAGTCATAGAGGTGTAGGTGTTGAATCATCTTGGATGATGCGTCTTTGATTGTGTATCTGAGATTAAGAGATATCTGCGAGATCTGTATTTTGTGGAGATGTCGTATCTGGGTTTTTGCGGAGTTAATATGATATGACAGAGCTGTTTTGCAGAATCCCTCTGCCTCTTCTATTCACCTGTCGTAATGCATGTTGCGATATATGAATGATGCTATGTTTTCTTGCTGCAATTAATGCTTTACTGTTATATTTGCTGCGATGATGAATGTTTCTGTTGAGTGATTCTATGAATATAAGTAATGTCAAAGTTAAATACATAGATCTACTTCTGAAATATCGCAATAAGTTAAGTAGTTAAGCCGCAACCATCCTCCATTTGGAGGAAACATGGTTCCGTCAACCCTCCCTTGAACATCTTGGGTGAGACCTCATTTGCTCTGTAGGTGTTGCTGGACGGGGTTAAACCTGTCTAGGACAGTGCTCAGGGAGATCGCGATGGTTCAGGTGTCGACAGTGAGTGGAACCCTTGTCGACTAGGTTTGTGTCAACAAATGGTTCTATTGCTGGGACCTAGCATGAAGTGAAAGGAGGATATGTTTTGGCATCCGACGCAACCGGAGATACAAAGCTAGTTTGATCCGAAATTGCAGGAATTTGCTGAAGAGGAATATCAGAATACTCGACTGATGGTAGATCAATGGGTGGAAAGATATATTCACGACGGTCTGCAAGAATTTTTTTTTTGCGAATTCCTAGTCATCTTGTTCGAGTGGTTGGCAAAGTTGACCTTTCAAAAGAGGAACTTCCAAGGCAGTGAACCAATGACCTCGACCCCAGAGCTGATCCAAGAACTGCAGGAAGTCGACAACAAAGTGTTGCAGGCTGTCGAAGTTTGGATTGACAGCATATTGGAAGGCTATATCACTGAATTTGTGGTTGATACAAACAAGTCTTATAGTGAAGCTGAAATATATTTCTTCCGCAGACCCCGGGGAAAGTTTCTGTTGTCGCTCCAACTGTCTATTAAGATGCTTATTTGCGAGAAGGGCATATTGAAGATGCATCTTGATCAGTAGGAACCCTGGTGGGCGGAGGCTGTGGGTATTGCGACAACGAGGGGGCGGTACATGGAATGATAAGGGGTAGATGGGTGCAGTTCATGACGAGACTGTGAGTGAAGTTGAGGAAGAGAGTGGTCTTATGAGGGGAGGAGCAAGGTTTCAACAGGAAAAGAGGTAGAGGACATGAGAAGGTCCTGCTGTGATCGAACCGCAAGGCCACGAAGGAATACCACACAGGACGAAGCGACCTCATAGTCCGGAAAAGGACAACCAGGCTACGCCCAGGATAGAGGCAGGAACAAACCCCAGCGGCAACGTACCCACACCTCCGCTCACTATCTCTCAACCAGTAAGAAATACAACTATAACACCACCGTGCTCATCAAGTCAACAGAAGTTAGTTATTAGTAGCTCAGCAACTAGAGGAAGGAAGCCCAGGATGGCGGGTGAGGATACTAAGTTACCGCTGTTCCCATGGAAATGGAATAGATAACCCTGAGCAGTACTGGTTTTTATGCGAAGCAGTATGGACTGTAAAGCAGATCACTGATGATAATGATAAGAAAGGATAGTTAGAGACAACTCTGCGAGGTCGTGCATTAGACTGGTTTATGAAGTTTGTTCTAGTCCCTACATGAACTCTGGAAAAGACGCTAGACGATATCAGGAAAGGAATGATTGCAGAATTCAAAAAACCCAAGTCTGAAGCACAGTACATTACAGAATTAAAAGAGATTAAGTAGTATCCCAATCAAATGGCGTGGGACTTTGACCAGCAATTTAAAACGCTGATGACGAGGGTTAGTTTTGAAATGAGAACTGTCCAACACAAGGAATGGTTCATCGTGGCACTGCTCCCACACATTTGACTACTGCTGATGCAACAAAAAATTACAATGCCCAATGAAGCTCTAGAGATTGCAATGCGGTTGGAAGCATCGCCAATTGGTGAAAACACAATTGGGATGTCACAGATTTAGACACAGCTAGCTAACCTGACGATACAACTGCAAGATCTTAAGAAGGGCAAGGAGCAACGTGAGCAAGTATGGTGTACGCGATGTCGAGGAGAAGGGCATACTAAGGATAATTTCCCAGACTTTCGCAATTATCTGGTTTCAAGAGCACCAAACCCATTGAGTGGCGGTGGCATGCCGTGGTGTCGCGTCTGTCAGGTATATGGGCACCACCACGAGGAATTCCAATCCATGTAGAATATGGTCACAAAACCGATGAATCTGTATTGTACATTCTGTAAATCTATGGGACACGAAGACAAAGATTTCCATGCATATGGGTTTCTACACGAGAGAACATACGATGCATTCTATGTGAAGGATGACCAGCATGCTGTACAACAACCGCAACTGCAACTGCAGGTAGCCCAATCGCTACCTCAACCGCAGCAGCAACCACAGCAGTTTATGTCGCAATATGCTCCGATGCAAATGGCTCCATAGCAGCCACAATACGTTCAACAACCATAATATGCGTAGCAAGGGCAAGGCATGCAACCGAATCCTATGTAGCAATAGGTCAATCGACCGTAGTACCAATAGCAAGGTGGATTTCGTGGAGGATTCCAGGGCAGATGTAGAGGAGGATTTAGTCATGGAGGAGGACGAGGAGGTCGGGGACCTGTTCAGTGCTATCACTGTGTGGTATGGGGACACTACCAGGGAGATTACCCACTATTGTAGATGCAGTGTATGTTTTGCTTTGTTACAGATCATAATGGAAAACTACCCGCAGTTGATTGCACGATGGCAAGCCGGGAACATTCCACAATTGTAGAATCAGAATCAGGCACAGTAGTCGGTACAGAATCAAATATAGCAACCGGCGTAGAACCAAAACCAATGCCTGAATCAGGATGCTAATTAGAACATGAAACAACCGGAGAAATCCACCACTAAACCAGAATCAGGGTGCGAGTGTTGCAACAATTTCTGTGGAGCTCGAGCCACAAGATGTGGCTGTTGCAGTTATCACTTGTGGAGGTGCAATGATCGGAGGGGATAAATAACACCTGCTCATTCGATTGGCAAGGCAGAAGAAGGTGTCATTTGACATAGAGTCTGAGCATGATACATTCTTTCAGGCGCATCGTGCGATGGACCAGTATTGTGGTAAGGCTATTATTTGTGACATGCTCCCTATCTTTGATGCTACTTCAGAGGAAGGTCCATCAGCATAGGCTGGAACCTTGCAGAAGTTTTTTGAGAGTTGTTTATTGTTGGCAAGAGATCCCGTGGCTCTTGCTGATATCAAGGGATTGTTGTAGCATCCAGCTGGGGATGACAGGAGTCCGCAGTAAACTCTTTACAGCGACGAAAGACAGGTAAGGATATGCGAATGAATATCCAAATTGGGGACTATGAAGTTGATTCAGTTATTCTGGATCTTGGTTCAGATGTCAACATCTTGACCAAGCAGGCATGGCAGAAAATGGGGAGCCCCCCATTGAGCTGGTCTCTTGTACAGCTCCAGCTAGCTAACCACACCAAGGTGACACCGATTGGGAGAGTTCCACGCCTAGTGGTGGACATTGAGGGAATGAAGACTTATGCCGACTTCGACGTCATTGAAGTGGTTGATGGGGGAAGCTCTTAGCGCACGTTGCTAGGGATTGGATGGGCTAATGATAGTGGAGCAATAATCAACTTGAAGAGGTGGATGATGACTTTTGAAAACCGTAATATCAGAGTTATAGCCCCATTGGATCCGGCTGAAGGACACAGATACATTGAACCAGTGAAGGATGAAGATCCCAGTGGATGGGACCACACATTCAATATTTTAGAGGATTATATTCATTCGACTGCCAATGGTGAGTTTGGATGGCACAATGACAGCTCTGCGTCTTCCGACTCTGATGACGCTTTAGAACATTGGTAGAATCGCTTGCTTGAGGTGTCTCTCCGCAAGTGTGGGTTAATCATGTAGTCATTATGTCGCATTGCGACTGAAACAGTTACACTACCAACAAACGAAGGGATGCCTAGTTTGTCTGACATTCTGGCAGAATTCGAGGAAAGAGTTTCAGAACCACAGCGACTGCTGGCATTGGAGGAAGCAATGAAGGCTGCTCCAGCATGCTGGTGGGCAACACATAAGAAATCAATTGCTGGATGGTCGTAATGTAGGAGATTGATGACGGTTCATTTCGCCGATACCGAGGTTTACCACATAGGGAAATATGATGGTCGGAATAACCCTGGGAGTCATTTGATGGAATTTCAGACATTATGGGCATTACAACCAAGAGATGAGTGGGTCCATGCCTTTATCCATACTTTGGACGAGATGCCGTGATCATGGTATACTGCAAATGAATTACGAGGGGAAATTACTACTTGGTTGGAGTTGATGTTATGCTTTAATCATACGTTCAGCTTCGCAGATGCCAACCAAGATGTCCATAACGCTTTGCAGCTCATTCACGATGTGGTTCTGAAGGTTGTTCCAGAGGCATATCCTGTGGATCCGCATACGCACTGCCAAATGCAATCCATGATGGAATGTTATAATATCACCGGTGGTCCAGAGGATGGTGATGACCCGCGAAAAGTCAATATTCCATAGTTTGAAGGAGGTCGCGATGTTGTAGCACTTGATGCGCTAAGTGATCCGATCAGTTAGCCACTGAAACACCATAAGATCAATATTGGGACTGAGGACAGTGTCAAGTTCGCGAATGTTGGGGATTATTGGGATGATGAGATGATGGGAAAGGTCACCGACTTGTTACATGAATTCCAAGACTTGTTTCCTACTAAGTTTTCTGAGATGAAAGACATTTTGGGCCATTTAGGGGTGTTGGCTTGGTTTTGCAACCAAGCTTAGTGCTATGGGCACCTGCTAACTAGTAGCAGTAGTTTCAATATTAAGCAAAAACAATAAACTAAATCTAAACTAAAACTAAACTAGCATGTGCATTTTTGAATTAAAAAACAAGAACAAGAAATATAGAAAATAAATTTGTATTGAAAATGGGGGCAAGCAAGTGCTTGCAATAACAATACCTCCAAGTGATGAAGATAGTTGAGAAGCTCCAAGGATGAGCACCTCCAAACTCCAATGGGTCCTTTCTCCAAGGTTGCTACAATGGCCAAAAACTCAAGGGAGATTTTGGCAGCATGAGGATAGGAATATGGATGGATGTGAAATGAGGAGCCCCTACCACCTTTTTATAGGTTTTGGTGGTGGGGAATACCATTTGTGGTTTTGTGGAAACCAATGGTATTGACCAACATGGTTGAGGTACTTTTCCCTCCTTTTTCCTTTTTTGAATAAAAATAATATTTTTATTCCCTTTTTAATACTTTTGGGAATTTTGGACCCTTTTTGAGGGTTTTTTTTGTGCTTTTTTAGGAAAAATAATCTTTTTGAGTGGGAAAAGGGGTGTACTAAGGTCTTTTGGTGACCTTTTGTTGGCTTTAGAGGCTCGGAAGGTGGAAAAGTGGACAAATGGGTCATGTGAATAAGGAAATGAGCTAGTGAGCACTTTTTAGGTGTTAACAAGGGGAAATGAAGATCCCTCTAAAACCAGATGCCAAGCCAATCAGACAACGCCCATATCGATTGAATCCATGCCATAAGGAGAGCGTCAAGGTAGAACTTGATCACATGCTGGATGTTGGCATCATTGAACTAGTCGAGGAGTTAGAATGAATAAGTCTTATGGTGGTGCAGGACAAGAAGACCGGTGAAGTGCACATCTATGTCGATTTGTGGAAGTTGAATGACACCTGCTTGCATGATCCCTTTTCGACCTCATTTACTGACGAGGTGCTTGAAGGCGTGGGTGGCTAGGAAATGTATTCCTTCACGGATGGGTTCTCTGGCTATCATCAAATCCAAATTGCCAAGGAAGACCTCCACAAGACAACTTTTGTGACAAAATGGGGCTGTTTTCAGTACACTGTGATGCCGTTTGGGTTGAAGAACGCACCTGCGATATTCTCTCGTGTTGTTGTTGCCGCGTTCTAGGATTTCATTCAAATTGTTTTGCAGGTATACATGGATGATTGGATAGTCTATGGTTTGATCGATGATCATTTGGAAAATCTGTGGTTGATGCTGGAGCGTTGCCGACAACATCAGATATCCCTGAACTTGAAGAAGTGCATCTTTTGTGCACCATTCGGAATACTGCTGAGTCACATTGTGTGCAAGCAGGGGTTGTTAGTCGATCCAACAAATATTGCACTCATTCTGAGCTTAACACCGCTGACTAATGTCAAGCATTTGAGGGCGACGTTGGGACATACCCGGTATTATCGCAAGTTCATCAGGGGTTAAGCAGCGATCACAATCCCTATGGAGAAGTTATTGAATAAAGATGTGGTGTTTCAGTGGAGCCCTAAATGTCAAGATAGTTTTGAGACATTGAAAGCTAAAATGGCTTCAGCGCCGATACTGGTATTTCTAGACTGGAGTAAGGAATTCCATGTGCACGTCGATGCATCACTGATCGCACTAGGTGTGGTGTTGTTGCAACCAGGAGAGGGTGATCTCAATCACCCCATTGCTTTCGCAAGTCAGAAGTTGTCATCCGCAGAAAGGAACTATACCACCACAGAAAGGGAAGGCCTGGCGATGGTCTATGTGCTGTAGACATTTTGACATTACTTATTGGGAGGCCACTTTAAGATGTTCACATACCATTCTGCCTTAAAATACCTGGTTAATAAGCTTGTGTTGGGGGGGAAGATATGTTGCTGGTTACTTCTCTTTCAGGAGTTTGATTTTGAAGTGATTGTGAAGCCAGGACATTTGAATGTTGGACCTGATCATCTATCACGGATTGAGACCAGAGAGGAGCCCATTAACATTGAAGATGGGTTGCTTGATGCACAAATCTTTAAGGTTGAAGTGGCTGATGGCTACTATGAAGAAATCATTCAGTTTCTGGAGACAAGAACTGCACCCGAGGAGTTCACCACTAGTCAAAAGAAATAGTTGGTGCTCAAGGTTGCAGATTTCCAGCCAATTGCAGGCGAGTTATACAAATTAGGCTCAGATGAGATACTGTGGCCTTGTGTTTTGCCTCATGAGCAAGGGAATATCTTGGTGGAAGCACATGTAGGAGTGGCTTGGGGGCACTATGGCGGTCATGCAACTTCCCGGAAGGTGCTTCGTGCAGGGCTTTGGTGGCCCACGCTGCACAACAATGTGACAAACTATGCGTGGTCCTGTGATGTTTTTCAGAGAATCGGAAAGCCCTCTAGAAGGGACAAGATGTCATTGATACCTCAACTGAAATTGAAAACATTTGAAAAATGGGCAGTGGATTTCATGGGACCAATCAACCCACCTGGGAAGCGCATTGGTGAAAGATACATCAGCATGGCGACAGATTACTTGAAAAGATGGGCGGAGGCTGCACCAGTCGTTGATTTTTCTGCAGCCACAATCATGCGGTTCTTGTTTTACAACATTGTCACTCAATTTGGCTGCCCCAAATACTGATGAGTGATTAGGGCAGTCACTTTCTCAATCGCACCATCAATGCATTGACGGAGGAACTGCAGATACATCACAAGAAGAGTACACCATATCATCCGCAGGCCAATGGCGCGGTGGAAACTTTCAACAAGGTATTGGAACATGCACTGACAAAGGTGTGCAATGCGAACCGTGATGACTGGGATCTGAAAATCCCAGTAGTCTTGTGGGCATATCGCACCACATGTAAAAGGTTGACAGGACATACACCATACAAGCGGGTGTATGGGAAATAAGTGATTATGCCTATGGAGTACATTGTTCCGAGTCTACGCATAGCGGCAGTGGCATTAGAAGATTGCTTTATTGCAGGATTCCACCAGAGTGTGGAGAAGGATCGCCAGACGGATTGGCATGATCGCCACATAAAAAAAAATAGTTTTAGCAGGGTGACTTGGTGCTGTTGTATGACAACAAGTTTCTGAAACATCCAGTAAAATTGCAGATGCATTGTCTTGGTCCATATCGCATCAGTCACATAACTTCAGGAGGAGCAGTACAGTTGCAGTAGTTAGATAGAGCAATGCTCCCAAAGTTGTTCAATGGTAGCAGGTTGAAGCCCTATAGGTCGGGGTTGGTGCAGCGCGATGCTTGAGTCGCATCGGCAAAAAAAAAGAAAAAAAAAAGCAGGTTGCTCAGTGACAAGATGGCACACCAATAGGGATAGAACGCGCAAGTAGGGAGGCTTGTGCTGCAGGTTAGGAGCGATCTGCGATAGTGGAAAGATGGCAACTGGGTCAAATCAGCAATAAATGCTGAAATTTAAGATAGTTAATTAACGATGCTTGTTCGAATGATGGGAATTGATGGTCGATCCAGCCGAATCATGTGACAAGATCGATGGTGGATTTGGGTCATTAAGAAGGGATTTGGTCCGAGTTAATGCAGGATTTAGTCATGATTATGAGGGGTTTGGTTGGGTGCTATAAGAATGGGCCGAGGATGGTCAGAAGGCACTTATTCATGATGAGTGAGCTCAGTTTCCAAGTGTTGAATTGTGCAAGGTTAGAGGTGTGTTGTAGAGTGCAGTAGAAGTGTGTTTGGCAAGTTGGGAGTTGATCCGGAGTGAGCCATTTGTTGGCATTGCGGTAATTGAGTGCTGCATGCCATGTGAGCCGGAGACAGTGGAGATTTCCAGTGAAGCTGAGTCACCCCTCATCCCTGCTATCATTGAGGAAGAGGTCAATCTCATGGGAGAAGTTGCTAACATGTCGGTGGGATCGTCCTTTGTGGTGCGACAGAAGAGGGGGGGGACATAACTTAGCTCTGAGCGTCCTGAGAAGTGGCACACCCATTCCACTACCCAAGTGCTAGAAGGAATCCTTGCGGAGATCCCATTGAGCTCGGGGGTTGTGGAATCTGCAGCCTGTGTAGGCATTTTTGCAGTAGATATCCCAGGCTACCGACCTCCATGTCGACCCGGGATGCAGCCGAGGAAGCCCACGAAGAACCAGCGGTATCAATTATGGATGCCGGCAATCCCGCCCAGTATGAGTTGTACCAATGACATTGTACCGATGTTGATGTAGTTACGGTATGATGATCATGACTTGCTGGCACTGGAAGATGTTATGTCAGATCCCTTTTAGCCATGAGCACTAGGGGAGACCAATCCGGTGCCACCCATTCCACACGATTGGGCGTGCGGGCTAGAGAAGGCTGGGTTGTTGGGGTTGATCTACATGCCACATTTTGGGTGGTTGATGGAAGCCAATGCCTGCATCAAATAGTTGCTGGCTTGTTTTCATGGCGGGGTGCTATGGTTGGACAGGTAGGTCACCGTGACGGTGGACCTGATTTATGAGATCACAGGCTTGCCGAAGGATGGGGTCGACCCATCACAATACTTTCAGGAGAGGAAAAATGATAAAAATCTTGTGGCAAGGTTGTGGAAGCAATACAAAATGTAGAAATACAGACGGGCTTACTTCTTGGACACGATTAATGAGCCCGTAGTCAAGATTGGGGTGTGAATCTTGGCTACCAAAATCCTACGGAACACTCGACCCAATCAAGGAAACTTCGGGGTTGTCACTTGTGTGGAGCTATGTGCGGAAGGCGTACAGATGAACTGGTCCCTGTTTTTACTTAACTAGTTGATGGAGGATGCATTGGCAGCCCAAGCAGGACATCGATCATTTATTTATAGCTGGCTGCTGATATTAGTCGCGTTGGTCACTTGGATGGAACCTGACGATTATCAAGGAATGGAGGTGGATGTGGTGCAAGAACGCAAGGGGGCACACTACCAAAACCTGTGGTGGGTGCAGGAGCCGGAGCGTCACAAGGATTGCTCTACGCAGTTTTGGTTTTATTGGGAAGCACTGTAAGCAGCCGTTGAGCGGATTCCGCGGTTGACTCAGGCCACTATTGAGAAGTACAAGGGGATCGAACGGTTCATGATTGGACCGCATAGTATCTATGTGCAAGCACGCTGCGATACATTTAGGAAGTGATTTCAGACCTCCTATAAGTTAACAGATGAAGAATTGGATTCGATCATCGATGACTGGTCGGTTGAATGGCGCGAACTAGTTATTCAGTAGGAAGAGTCTATGGGGATACCATTTGATATGCCAGTTATGGATGAACCACATCATGTGTCAGATGAGGAATCATCGCAGACCCCTACAGATGATGAGCGTCAGGTTGTAAAAGGCCGAACGAAAGGAAACCAGGAGCACGCGACAATCAATGGGATCCCCCTAATGTTGGAGGCACAGCTTGGCCGACTAATCCACTCTCTAAATAGTCTAACCAATGTAGCGGCGTACATAATGACGGTGAAGGCGGATGAAGGTTTCCATGTGATTACTGCCTACCTGGATTCCCTATGCGACATTATTTTGAAGAAGGCACCAGAAGGAGAATCAGTGCAAGCAATTGGCACAATCAACACTGAGCTGCGGGTCAGGAATGTCGATATTCCCCCGACTGTGATTGTGACAGATAATGAGGATTTAAAAGCTTTGCTGCAGCCATTAGAGAAAGTGACCATCAACATCAATGCGCTGCCCACGAAAGAGTTGACAACTATGCAGGCAGTTGCCACCCGGGATATGGTGGACAGGATGCACGAGATCAGCTGTAAGTGCCTGCACTTGTAGGAGAGCGAGGAAGCTTCTAAGGCAGCAGTCGAAGAGTTAACAGGGATGGCCGCTACAGCACGATAGGCCGTGGATGAGTTGGAAGAGGACATCAAGAAAGAACGGGCTGAGAAGGATCGAGTAATTGAAGAATTGAAGCAAGAACAGGATCGCCTCATTGTGGAGAAGGCCAATTTGTCGGATCAAAGTGTGCGGGTGGAGGCGGCCATTGTAGAGGCTTGTCACCATGTATCGGAGGCCACTACAGAATTGGACGTGATCCAACGTGCGCAACAACTTGGGGCTGCCATTACTCGACTGCAACAGGAAAACCAGGAGTTAACAGCCCTGGTGAACCCTGGTACACCCAAAACGCAAGTGGATGAACACAAATGTGCTATTGAGGAGGCAGCAACACAGATAGAAGAACTGGAAGCGACAACAACAAAACTTATAGCTGACACCATCCAGTTTTGGGGACACATCGTTCGGGATGAGCAGATTGATCAGTTGACCAAGCTCAGGTAGGAAGCGGAGGGGCAGTTGGAAACACTCAAAATAGCGATGCGAACGATGCCACCAATGGAGTAGGTTGCCAAGTCCGCAGAGTTGAAATAGTTGCAGCAGCGCATCACCAAGGCCGACGAGCGTCAGAAGAAGCGTGTTGCGTAGTTGGAGGAGTTCCAAGAGATTGGTGGTCAGTTTGTGACTAAATATGGTGCAACACTCTAGGCTGTATAGGAGGGTTGCTAACAAGTTGCGGAAAAGCTGAGTGAGCATCCATCTCCCTAGGATGTGATCGACAGTCAGACGTTGGCTACGACAGTAAAGGAGGAGGTCACGGAAGTTGACCAACGGTATAAGGACTTCAGAGTCAAGACCACTGCATACATTTTGTCCTACTGACGTGGCTCGAGGGTGAGCCACAAGATTGTGTTGGGGGGCTATTAGCAGGCGGTTAGGATGGGTCATTATTGCAGCACCGCGAGTGCTGTGATATCGTGAAAGGTGGAAAGTCAAGCACAAATGATGTTATTTTTTTGTATTTTTGGATCAATTGTACCGTGGTATGCGGGTTTTTGGATGATTTGGACCATGATAGTTAGATTTTGGGTCATTTGCTCGAAGTGTCAGTTAGGAAGTTGTTAGTAAGTGGACAAGCAATGTAAAGGCGAAAGCCTATAAATAGTCATAGAGGTGTAGGTGTTGAATCATCTTGGATGATGCGTCTTTGATTGTGTATCCGAGATCAAGAGATATCTGCGAGATCTGTATTTTTCGGAGATGTCGTATCTAGGTTTTTACGGAGTTAATATGATATGACAGAGTTGTTTTGCCGAATCCCTTTGCCTCTTCTGTTCACCTGTGGTAATGCATGTTGCGATATATGAATGATGCTATGTTTTCTTGCTGCAATTAATGTTTTACTATTATATTTGCTGTGATGATGAATGATGCTATGAATATAAGTAATGTCAAAGTTAAATTCATAGATCTACTTCTGAAATATGGCAATAAGTTAAGTAGTTAAGCCGCAACCATCCTCCTTCATTCAGCGGAAACATGGTTCCGTCAACTCTCCCTTGAACATCTCGGGTGAGACCTCATCTGATCTGCAGGTGTTGCTGGACGGGGTTAAACCTGTCTGGGCCGGTGCTCAGGGAGATCACGGTGGTTTGGGTGTCGACAGTGAGTGGAACCCTTGTCGACTAGGTTTGTGTCAACACACTACAAAACATGTTATTCCTAACCAATTCACTCATAATTACAAGATGAGAGATTTATTTTATACATCTCGAGTTAAAAGAAAACAAGGCCTTAGTATTTTTGAAGTTGGTTTTTGGACATTTGTGTAAGAAAGAAATATGAATGAGTTTTTTCCAAATTTATTTGGAAAAAATTAATTGAAGAAGGAGCACTTTAAATTCATACTAAGACAAGATGATTGTGACACCATACCAAGAAAGGGTTATGTTGGAGTTGGGAATCCAAAAGTATATGTCAAGCATTTAAATAAAATCATGAAGATCTTAAAGGGTGCTTATGATACTAGTAACACAATGATTGTAGAGGATTCAAAAGAAAAAAAATGTAGCATAATTAATTTGTATTGGTATTTCGTGTACAGAAATAAATTCAGAATAAATTTGAATTAATTAATTATTTAAACAATATAAAACAAAAATACCATTCAATTTCAAACTTTTTTTTAACAGGAACGCGAAATAGATTATATTAAACAAAGAATAAGATACAAAATTCCCTTCCTTGTAGGGTAAAACCATATCATAGTTAATGAGATGTTTATAAATGAAAAATTCAGCTTATCATCCCTAAGCATTGTTCTTCCTAACTGTTCGTATCTATTGTATTTTATCGGATGGATCTTGACACATTGATTACATATAAAAGCACAAAAAGACATTTAACAAGTCAAAAAAGGAGGAACACTTCAACATTCATGGAATTAGGCGGGTGGGATTCCTTCATGGGTCTGCGAGTCGTCTTCCATCAGAGAACTATCTTCATGCTGATTCCCTGGGTCAGCAGGTTCAGTTTGCTTCTTGAATTCATCCTTTAGGTTGCTCAAGCACATTTTTAGTTGATCTAGGTGAGCCTCAATCCTGTCATTGCCATTTTGCAAGGTGTCATACAACTACCCCTTCGGTGAGAACATAAATTGTTTGAGGCCTTTGAAATTGGCCTATTGATACTCTTTTATGCCTTTATCATCCTTTTGCAGCTCATCAAGCTCACCCACATGAACCCTTGCATTGGTTTCCACATCGTCAATGCGCTCTTCCATATGAATGATATCCTGACTGATGAGTCTACTCTCATCCACAGCGGCCTTAGAAGCTTCAAAGGTATAGCGTGAATTCTTCTTAATGTCCTGATGGACACCTTTTATTTCCCTAAGCTCCTTCACCATGTTCTCCAGATTCATCCTTCTGAGAGCAGAGATAGGCCAGGAAATAGAGCGTAGGACAACTGTGAGAAATCCTTCACCACAAGTGAGAGCTTCAATTCCCAATACCACCAAAAATGAAGAGTGGTACCATCCTTTTGGATAGTTTCATGCGAGCAAGAACCTCAAAAATTCGACATTAAACTGCATGCTTCCATCTTACCTCCGCACCAACCTTCATTAATGCGAGGAGAGTCCCGAGGGAAGTCATTAAGACTTGATATGAGGTAGTATCCACTTGTCCGAGATATGGGAGGGGAGATATGCATGCACATCCCCATTAGGAGGTTAAAGTTTAAAAACATGGAGACCATTTGGAGTGGGGAGGACCTTGATTTAGAACAATAATACCTTCATTTAGCTTATCCCATTGAGATTAGCCATGATGTCATCCTTCACATTGTTGTGCCTAAGAATGTGATAGAACTAGATCCGAGAGATGTCGTTGATGATTGAGACTATTCGTTTTTGAATTCTTCTCATAGTATTTTCATGGCCTCTTTGTATACTTATAATTTTTTGAATAACAATCTTGGAATCTTCGAGGATGGAGAAGTGATCTATATGAAGGGAGATCATAGCTTCAACCCCTTGGAGGAGGGCCACCCATTCATCTTGATTGTTGGTTCTCCTTCCTAATCCCCATGCGAATTGGAATAACTTGTTTCCTCTAGGGTCGTAAATGACCCCTCTCGCACCTGCCACTCCACATACTTTCTTATTAAAATAACAATTAATAACTAGTTTCCGTCTCCCCATATCCAAGTTGTTGAGATTTTATATTTTGGTTTTTTAATTATATGCTTAATTTTATTATATAAATATCTATGTGCATTTATTGTATATTTATGAATATTTGACTAAAAATATTATATAGAAGCAATCCTCAAATTATGCTACTATGGTTTATAAAGACTATGAGATCTATTTAATTACAAAAAATCTATAAATATGAGGATGAGAATAACACTTATTTGTTGGATCAATTGTGGATTTTCTTGTTACACATAAATGGTGTTAATGATATAAAATTTATTGTAAAAAATGAAATTAGTTTGTTGAATAATGTTGGCTTATGTACTGATATAGAGGTTTCCAATATAGACTCAGGTTCTTTAGCGGTTCGAGGAACCAAGAAAACCCCTTCTCACAGGCCCTTTCGGCAACAGCCTGCGAACAGGCTGAGGTCTCACCCGAGGTGTAGCTATGGGGGCACTGCGGAATCAAGTTTCCACAGTGAAGTGATGAGTTGTTCAGACAGGACTACTGCGTAGTGCACTATTGGACTTGTGTTGCAAGCTGCGAACTGCACGACGATAGACTGTGTCACGGTCCGCGCTTCTTCAAACTAACCAATGTGCAATCAGCGCACCCAAGGGCTGAGCGGTTCGAGCAGGATACAATTAATAGTACAATGCAATAGAGATATATGCTTCCTCGTTCAAACTTAACCACTGAAGAATTTACTTAACACTTAATCATTCATCTGTTGCCTTAGATTAATTAGCCTTATAACGAATGCAAGTAGACGAAACATACACTGCTGTGCACACCCAGTGCTGCGCATCGAAGGGTTATACAATCCGAACCTTACATACACATGTGATTATTCAATGAATTGATACTTTCATAGACTTGGAATGCTGAGCATTCAACATTCATTCATTCCATCAATACTTAACATATCATTCCCATGTTTCTCCTATGGCGAATACATATAAAAGCATTAACACACCAACTGATAAATGAGAATCCGAGCATCCTATGTAAGCAAATAAGTAAATGTAAACACACAAACAATCACACTACACAGTATTTAGCGTGGTTCACCCCCCGGATGGAGTCTACGTCCACAAGAACTGTTGTTATATTAGTCTTTGGGAAGGGTACAACAGTTATTTGTCTATGAACTCAGCTTGCATACCCTCTTCTCTCTCTCTCGGCCTCTGCACACACAACTATAGAGCCTTTACAAAATGTTCTTCAATAGATGTTTATCAAATCGATAATGAGAACAATACAAAAATGAGAGTATTCAATAACCCAACAACCCTTTCCCATACAAAATGTGCCTTATTTATAGATCATGCCTGTAGGTCATGTCTTTATAACTCATAGGAAAAACCCTTAGGTTTAAAAAACTGGTGTGGCCAACTACTAGCTTGGCTGTCGCTGTCGACAGCTTGCTCCGCCTGCTCCAGGCCGTCCTACTGAGCCACTCGTGGCTCACACACTCTTTTGACAGCCTCAGTCATAAAAAACGGTTACAATTGCATCATGACCTGTCCCTTTCCACACCTTCCGCCTTCCTATTGCCGTCGGCGTAGTGGCCTAGCTTCTCAATGGCTTGCCGCCACTCTCCTTGACAGGTCACTTTCTTCTTCCTTCAACCTGTTCCTTACTCAAAATAGGTCACTTCCTCGTCTGAAATTTACTTATATTTCTTACAAAAAATAGTTGTTGCGCGGGTCCTGTGCACTAGCATACTGCATAATCCTGCCTTACCCATTGCCGTTGCGCGCCATGCACAATTTCTCAAAACTGCCCCCATACCATGTTGCAATGCGCGATGCGCAATTTCCAATACTTGTGCATATTTTCCAACTTGGGCCCCGCCCAACAAATAATATAATACAATTTTCTATATATGGCATTGTTATTCAAATCTTTGTATTTTTGTTGTGTTTGATTTTTTGAAGGGGCTTGTTACTCATGAGTTTCCAACTTTAAAAGTTATAAATAATATTTTCTAAATAGGATTGAAAATTTAATAAGCCCAAAATTGGGGTTTATAAAGTGCAAATCATATTCTAAAAAAATAGTATTTTAATTAAAATGTGCAAAATTAGATTCTAAAAATGCCAATATTTGTTTTCAAAAGTGCAAAATCTGATTCTGAAAGTGTCAATATCAACTTTCAAAAGCGTGAAAATATGTTCAGGAAATGTTAATGTAGATTCAAAAAGTGTAAAATCTAGTTCCAAATATGTAAATTTCAAATCCAAAAATGTAGTTTTGGGATCAAATATTGACACTTTTGGAACCTTATTTTTCTCTTTAAAATTGTTATTTTGAGCTTTAGAAAGATTGTTTTTTACAAATTTTTGAAGAGACTTGAATTGAAATTAATCCAAATTTAATGAAAAAAATTTCAAGTTTACTGAAATAAATTGTATTGAATTGGATTTCAAAATTCACCCCCTTCTTGAAAAACATTTATTGAAACACAAAGATTAGGTCTTCTTTTTTTAAAAACATTTTAAAAATCCTATAAGTTTAATACGATCACATGGACAATTTGATATATTGAGTACCACTTTTTCAAAAGCATCCATCCAAGCCTACTTCTTCTAACACTCCAACATTGTTACGAATATCTAGTGCAAAGAAACCTTGATTGTACCAAGATCGCACTAGTTTAAAGCAACCTTGATTGTACCAATATTGCACCTATTTAAAGCAACCTTGATTGTATGACCAACTTTATAATGTTTATAAAATAATAATAAATATATTGTATGTATGACATAAATATTTATGCATATTCTTTTCACTTTTAAGATGGAGGTTGATCTCTACAAATTGATTCCATATATTAGTGCAGTTACTTAAATTATGGTCGGTGAATATGATAGGTCACAAGTTAAGTGCTAAAACAAGTTATTTGTTGCTTGTTCTCTGTGATTAGTTGTAATCACATGTTGTCTATGCCTCCGCTACCTATTGCTTCTTTATTTAAATGGATTGTCGCTACTTATTACCTTCTTAGTTAAATGGATTGTCATGAATTAATTTGGAATTTTGAACAACCACCATAAAATCAATCTAGACAGTACACTTGTCTCCTCCTTCTTCAATCTAGGAAAAACATAGATGGTAGTCCACCCCAAATTTTAAGATCTAAACACCTATCGGTGTGATTAGTGGAAAATATTGACTGTCCATTTTTATGGCATGTATTTACTTAACCACATATTTGTTTTTAGATTTTTTCATTTAACCACAAGTTTTCACTTGACTTAACCACATTTTTTTTACCCACTTGACTACTTCGTGTCCGGATAACTCTATAGAGTCGTTGAAGGGTGTTTCACATGGCTTGGTGAACCCTGAATGTCGGGGGTACAAAGTTGGTTTCTGGTGTTGAGGCTCAAAACTAGAGGCGACTGAAAACCCTTAAGGCTAAGGAGGAGGTTTCCATCTATACACTAGATCAGTCGGTAAATGTGGATCGGGTTGTCTTAATTTCTAGTAGAGGGGTCATCGGTAAGATTGAAGGGACGAAACTCACTCAAATGGAACTGGTTGAATGGGTCAATCAACATTGGATCCCTGTTTTTTGTTTACCTCCTCGCGCCAATCTACTTGCTAGAGGATGGGTGGCCTTTATTTTCCCCAGTAAGAGCCCATTCCTTCAATTCTGAAGCGTACTTGGCTTGTTAAGAATGGTTCACTGCACCTAATATGTTGGCATGCCAATTTTAATCCTAATATTGAACAGATGAAGTTCATACATCTGTGGGTTCTACTTCCCAGCCTCCCCTTCGAACTTTGGACGCCAAATGTGTTCGAGGGTTTGGGTAACTTTCTGGGATGTTTCATTAGACTTGAAAATAATTTGATTTTTGGTATTAATAAGAAAATGGCCTCGATGCTGGTGGATTTAAATACCTCTATGGGTTTAATAGCTGAGGTGGACATTGTTTGGGGAGATAATTTGTTTAAACAGAAGTTGGACTATAAGAACGTTCCTTTCAGATGCTTCTTCCGCCGATGCATGGAACATGTGAAGGCGAGGTGCCCTCAACTTCACAATAGATCAGCTTGTCTAGAACCGACATCAACAATTACCAACACGCTATCTTCCATTCCTATTCCGGTTTCTCCAATACAAAAGGGTATGCCATTGGATGAACCTTTTGTGATTTATGAAGGTATTTCAAAGGCAGAGTTGGATTTTTACCTTTTCTATGGAAAAAGCCCTTGATTTAAAACTTTCAAGGTTGAAACCCTTAGCTAGGAACTTAATGGGTGATTTAAATTATGTGGATTTACACCCTGCTAAGGACGTTTCTGTGGACCCTTGCCCTATTTCACATGTTGCTCCTGATTTGTAAGTGTTGGTGAGCCCTTGCCTTGCTCCATCTGTTGACGATTATGCATTAGATAAGTCTAGGGTTTTGGACACAAATACGGTTAAACCTGCCCCTATTTCCTTCTCAAACTCCCTATTAACCATGTTTGGTATTGATATCTCCCCTTTAAAAATCTATGCTGTAAACCCTAAATGCTCTGATGAAGCTGTCATCCTGTCTATTCGATGTATGAATGTTACAATTCAAAAAAAGAAGAAGGTTAAAGAAAAGGATGTCTATGAAATTTTCATTTCGTTGTCTAAACACTTGGATGATGCGGTCTCTGTTTCTCCTTTTATGTTACCCTCCTCTTCCGAGACCCTTAGAGCAGGCATGTCCTCTTATAGGTTGACTTAATGTCGTTACTTTCCTTTAATATTCATGGTATTGGAGGGGTTTCTAAGGATAGGACCCTGTTCAATTTTCTTAAAGCTACTAGCCTTGACTGTATCCTTATTCAGGAAACAATGTGCTTGACGATTCAAGAAGTAGAGGTTTTTTCCCAAAATATGCTAGGGTGGTATTTCAACACCATTGATTCATGTGGTCTTTCTGGAGGCCTTCCATTTGGTCGGAACCCTTCTATTACTTCCTTAAATACCTACAAGAATATGGGGGTTCTTCTGATGAAAGTCTGGTTCCTTTCCAATGATTTTAATTTTTCTATTCTTAATATATATGGCCCATATAAGGAGAGCGAGAAATATTGGTCTGCACTTGAAGGTTCGGATCTGCTAAATACACAAAATATTATTGTTGCAGGTGACCTTAACCTCACCTTATCTACTGCCGAAGTTTGGGGTCCGCCGATTCTTGTTGATGTTCTGGCTGAGTTTTTTAAGGGCTTATTCCAGCGTGTTCATTTGATAGATGTACTAACTAGGAAATTGGGTGCTACTTGGAGTAATAAGCGTAATGGAAGTTGTTGCATCAGCAAGCGTCTAGACCGCTTTCTTATTGCTGAATCTGTGGCCACAAGGTTCGATAGAGATAGGTCATGGATTCAACATTCCAACATCTCGGACCACCAAGAGATTATTCTACAATTTGAGGATCTGAATTTCAGGGTTAACAGACCTTTTAGGTTTAATAGCTCTTGGTTGAAAGAGATTTATTTTTGTGATTTAGTCAGAATTTTTTGGACTCAGGTCGAGGTCCCTTTAAGGATCAATCTAGTGGATGCTATGATCTTCAAATTAAGAGGTTAAAAAAAAAACCAAAGCTTGGGAGAGGATGAAAAAAATGTAGGATCAATGCTATCTGACTTCTATAAAAAGCCAAATTAAACAACTTCATAGACTAAACTTGGATGGTATTTTTTTGAAGGAAGGTAGAAGTGATATGCTGTCTCTTCAGGCTAGACTAGATGACATTCTGAAAACTGAGGAAAGCACATGGAGATTAAAAATCTGTGCCTTGTGGGTGGAGTTAGGAGATGATAATACTAGATTTTCCCACAATTTTGCCTCTTACAGGAGAAATGTGAACTCTAGTTGGGATATCAATGATAACCAAGTTTTTGAGGTCAGTAATCAAAAGAGGATTGAGGAGTTAGCTCTTAATCATTTTAAAGCTCATTTTGAAGATCCAGGGACTTCCAGTATTGAGGCTTAACTCAATGTCTTAAAAAACCATCCTTCCATTTTCTCAGTGGAGGAAGGAGCTGAGGTTGGCAGTCCTATTACTTTGGAGGAGATTGAAAAGGTGTTAAATGCTTTCAAAAAAGAAAAATCCCAGGGCTTGATGGCTGGACAGTTAATGATCTGTTTGTTGCTTTCTTGGACATTATGTGTCCTGATTTATTGAAGATGGTTGAATTTACAAGAGTTGAAGGTTGGGTTGGTGGAGGTTTGAATTCGACCTTTCTGACTCTTATACACAAGTGTAACAAACCTAGCCCCTTTAATGATTTCATTCCTATTGCACTCTGTAATTTGGTTTATAAGTTAATTTCCAAGATTATTGCTAACAAGATCAAACCAAAATTATCAGAGTGGATTTCTAAAGAATAGTTTGGGTTTCTTGCAAATAGGCAAATCCTTGATGTCGTGGGAATTACCCAGGAAGTTTTACATTTTGTCAAATCGAGAAACAAAAATGATTTGATCTTAAAAATTGATCTTGTTAAAGCCTATGATCAGATTAATTGGGATTATCTTAGGTTGGTGCTTCTTCAGATTGGTCTTCCTCGTTTAGTTATCAACTGGATTATGGTGTGTGTTATGTCTACTAATTATTTTTTTATGATCGATGGTAACCCCACTCCTTTATTCAAAATCTACAAGGGGATATGACATGGCTTCCCTCTTTCTCGATTGTTGTTCTTGTTAGTAATTGAAGGTTTAAGTAGGTTGATTGGGGAAGTCGGAAATGAAAGGAAAGTCTATGGAATTCATTTCTCCAAGAATTTTTCTATCACTCACTTGCTCTTTATGGACAACATTATCATGTTTGGAACAGATTCAAAGGAGGAGTGGTTGGCTTACTCAAATATTTTGAAGCTTTCTTGCAAACCTACAACTATGCAAGTCATCCAAAGCAAGACTACTTTTGTCAGTAATCTGAGGGATAACCATGTCCTGCAACATGTTCTTAACTTTCTTCCTTTCAAATGCTCTAACTTGGATGATGGTGTCAAGTATTTAGGGTTTTATATTAAACCAAATTGCCATGGATTACACGAATGGAGGTGGATGATCCATAGATTTGAGAAAAGAATCAATCTTTGGTGCTTGAAATACTTGTCTCTAGGTGGTCGTCTTATTTTGTTGAATTCTAACTTAAGTAGTATATCGGTGTACTCGGCATTGTTGGCACACATCCCTCTTACTATTCTGCATAAGATGAAAAGTTTAATGTTGAATTTTCTCTATTTTGGAAACATAGAAGGGGGTCATTATCATCTTGCTAATTGGGAATCTTTATCACTGCTGAAGAAATATGGTGGGTGGAACATAAAAAATATTTTCTGGTTTAATATTTTCCTGTCTTTGAAAAGTGTATGGCGTGGTCTACTTGGGGATAATCTTTGGTCTGAGCTCTTGCATGTTAAATATATCAAAAATGATTTAACCAACTCGATTAGGAAACCTCCTCAAGGTGTTTGGAATGCTTCATTTATATGGAAAGGATTTATGAAAATATTTCCCTGGATTAGAAATCATTTGGCCTGGCAGGCGGGAAATGGAAAAGAAGTCATAGTGGGTATTGATCCAATTCTGGGAATTGGTAAAGAGTTTAAATCATCTCAGGACCTCCGTAAGCTCTTCACGGATTATGGTATGGTCACCCTGAATCATTTCAAAAGGACGAATGGTCTAGTGCCAAATCCTTCCTACTGGCTCACTTCTTTTGATCTTGGTCTTGTGGGCAGATGGGAAGGTGAATGGAATAAGTATATCCAACATTTAAATCTTGCAGGTATTCTACTTACAGAGGAAAATGATCGCCTGGCCTAGGATAAGAACCCCACTTCTAGTCAGGTGACTGCTAGTATCGGTTATCAGGTGATAGTTGAAAGTCATATTGAAATCAACAGAAAATGGTGGTATGGTGCTCTTTGGAAGTGGAAACTTCCACTTAAAATTAAGTGTTTTTTATGGTTAGTTTTTAATGATAAAATTCTAACATGGGAAAATTTAAATCGACATGGCAGATAGGGCCCTAATATGTGATTTATGTGTAGAAGTTGTTGTGAAACGGTGGATCATCTTTTTGTACAATGTAGTTTCTCCATTGAGATGTGGAAGAAGATCCGTTTGGCACTTAAGATTTCAGAAGATTGGCCCAACATGGGATTTGAAAAGGCATATCAGTTTTGGTTGCAGAGGCATCCGAATTTAAAAAATGTCCCAGGTTTAGTGGCTTGGTCAATATGGAATATTCATAATCAAGATATCTTTCATGATTCCATTCCTTTTGAGAAGTTGGCTCTGTATAAGTTCTGGCAGTTGTTTCAATCATATAAAAATGCTCCTTTAGCTAACCAGAATCCTATAAGAAGCATTAAATTGAACCTGGTATCCACTGGTAATGCTTGTGGCTTCTTTGATGGTGCTTCGACTGAGATGAACTGTGGTGCTGGTTTTATCATCAACTGTGGAGAAGATCTCACTTACAAACTTCGTCTAACATGTGGTTCGGGATCTAACACAAAGGCTGAATTGCTCGGGCTCTAGGGTATCTTAAAAGTGGCAATGTGTTGTGGTTTGGGATCCATCAAGATCTTCGGTGACTCTTTGGTTATTGTGAACTGGGCAAATAGGATACATCAACTGAACAATATTCATCTCAAACATTGGTGTATCAGAATTTCTAAATTGATGTCTTGGTTCTTTGATCTTTCCATTGATCACATTTACAAAGAAAACAATGATACTGCTGATGCATTGTCTAAAGAAGGGCTCGATGGGAATCCTGGAGTTCTTCATTGGGAAGAATGGGTTGAAAAGCCAATTTCCCATTCTGGTTCTATGTTTTTCTTTTCATAAGTGTTTTAGTCATCCTTCTCATTGAGGATAGCCTCATGTTTTGATATGTTGGGACTGTTGTCTCTAGTTTTGGATTAGTTTTTGTAATTATGTCATGGATCATGTTTGTTAACTTTGATCAAAAAGCCCTGTTTTTACTCAGGGATGAACTTTTTCGACTAAATGTATGTACTTTTTGATTTCTCCAAAATAACAAAAATACAGTTATTATTTCTTAAAAAACAACCACAATTTTTTTTTTTTCATTTTTTAACTTAACCACGGTTTTTTACCTATTCCCATGACAAGGTGGATTTACAAAGGGGCACATTACTAGGGGACGATGAAGTAAATCGGCCGTGACAACCCCGAGCGATATGGTATTTACGTTTTTGGCATTCCACTTCTCTGTTTCCATATAAATTGGCGATGTCCTTTGTCGACAAAATTTATTTCTGTGACCGTAATTAGGAAAACATTGCTCAATTCAGGGCTCTACAATTGTTCAAATTTCTCCGTTGTTTGTCGTTAATACCCAATGATCCCCATTTTTCCAAAGTCCAGCAATGGTTGACGTGCAAATAGTTTGAAATTGTAGTTTTAAACATAATGGTGGACAATTCAAATGAAAACACAACGGTTTTTCTGACCATGATTGGGTTAAGAATTTTTAAATTTGCAAAGCTTCAATTCCAGAGATGATGAATTCGGTGGAGAATAGTATGGAAGGTCTTGGCCTATCGGGCTAGTATGCATAGATCATAGTTACCAAATCCGTATCTATCAAACAAAAAAATTTAAAAAATCTATTCGAATGTTAATAGTTTGGTAAAATCAGATACTGTTTGCTCCTGCATATTGGGTAGATAGTGGTGCTGAATGATTCAGTGGACTCTTGGGCTTGGCTTGTGCAACATCTTTAGGAAGTGTAATATATTTACCATGGATTACTTATGGAATCAGCGAGCAGCGAGACAACCACTGGTGTGCAGGAGCCGGACAGCTTCAAGTCGGAATTGGCATATTGAAGTAATATTTTCAAAAATTCCACTGTTATGTTTATTATCTAATTTTTATGCCGTAAGGTGTCTTATTTCAACTTTGGGTTGGGGGTGGTAGATTTTTTTTTTTTTTAAATTGAATGGCTAGATTTGAAACTTAACAAAATATTAGTTGTCTGGTGCATGATCCCAGCATTGAGATTTCATGAAATAACTCATGGGCATGTTTAATTCTAAAGGTCAGTAATAATTTTTAAAAAAATTTGGGTTATTACGAGTGTCTCAACCTTCCACTTATATTATTCCAAGTGTTTCAGCGCTCCTGTATGTTTACATCGAACTGTCGTAAATAATTTTAAGAAAATTGTGGTTATTCCAAGTGTCAACCCTCATGCTTCTCGAGTTATTAAAAAAATTAGGGTTATTAGGCTTCGCTTGGCTCATGCATGGCGGCCTTGAAATATGAGTAGATCGTACATTGAAAAATATAAAAGACAGGTTGCTTGATCCGAGATCGAAAAAAACAAGGCGACTTTTCTGTGGTAGTCACCTTCCAGACAAAAAGAAAAGCCGCAACAGGATTTTTGATACTGTACTGTAGCACATCACCTATCAAAGTTTTTCTAAAGTTTCTATAATGGTCTTTTCACATCAGACAAAAACTGTAAATATAATATGCAGCTTCAAGAGTGCCATCATCTAAACTGCTCACTGATTATCGAGTTATTCATAAAAAGACGGTGAGAATATTCTGAGGTTGCATGGTTGTTATCTTTCATAATATGCCACTGTCCTGAGACCTTCGTTCCAGAGCTCATTATTCTGAGGTTGCTTGGTTGTCATCTTTCATAATATGCCACTGTCCTAAGACCTTTCGTTCCAGAGCTCTGCAATAAGGTTCTTTTCCCTGTATATATGTCTCAATAAGAGCTTTGTGAAGAGTGTATTAAGCCTCCATAAAAGTAAATGAAGATTGTGACAATTTGACTCTTTTTTGTTCATTTGATGACATATAGGGAATCTCCAAAAACTTATGGCTCATCAATCTAAAAATAATTTTAATGGCATTACTTCTGAATAATTATTTATTTGTTTGTTCATTTGATGACATTTAGGGAATCTCCAAAAAACTTATGGCTCATCAATTTAGAAATAATTTTAATGGCATTACTTCTGAATAATTATTTATTTGTTCATTACTCTAGACCAGCTTTGTAAGGAATAATGATAATAGAACAAATTCAAGGCGAATGAGAATCCGGGGATGTCACACTTTGATATGAACGTAAATTCAAGGTTGACATTTGAGAATACAGAGATGAACGTTAAACTCAGTATCTATTTTTTTTTCAATAAATTTAGTCCACTAATTTAGTGAAATAAAAATTCCATTATGAATCATAGTTTTAGCTAGTTTTGAAAATTTCAATGTTTTAGTTACCTTTAAATGTCTTTTATAATAACAATATTAACGCTCTTTCACAATAATATTATTAAATGTCTTTTATAATAACAATATTAAGGCTCTTCACAATAATATTATGTATTTTTTAAATAAATCTTATACATTATATTTTTTAATGCAAATTAATCTTCTATTGTTCAATCATGAATTAATGAATATTGATCAGAGTAGCCCCACCAATTTGAAGAGCTGCGAGCATCTAGCTGCAAGAATTGACCCAGAAATGCAAGAATTGACCCAGAAACCCTAAAGCCATCGTCTATTGCAAATAGTTTTAGCTAATTTAGGTAAAACCTCCACTCCCACTATTTCTGTAAATTTTTTTTCCTTTCTCTCACTATCTTCTGTTTTTGCAGTTTGTAGGTACTGTAAATTGTTCTCGATGGCATCTCAATAGGATTTTTTGGCATCAACTTACTTTAATGCTTTGCACAACAATATGATGCATCTCAGGAATTAAGATGGATAGAGTCGAGGGTAAGAAGAAATATGAGTAGATCTTACATTGAATAATATAAAAAACAGGTTGCTTGATCCTAGATCGAATAAGATAAATATCGGTCTTCTGTTATTCAATCATGAATTAATGATTGATCAGAGTAGCGCCACCAATTTCAAGAGTTGCGAGCATCTAGCTGCGAGAATCAAACCATCGGAAATATTTCTGAAAAAATATTTTTAGGTTTTCCACTCAAACTTATGAACTCACTCCTCCCGATCTACATTGATTGATAAAAAAAACTGGTATAAATTGCATTTGTTTTCATGACAATTACGATATATCTGAAATCAATCCTCAAGAAGCATGGTCAATCCAGCGTGCAAAGGTAGAATACTATATAATTATCAGCAAACTCAAAATGCAATAGAGTTCAAAGGTAGAATATATATATTTATGAGATAATATCATTTATTCATGTTGATATCCATGTAACCAGCCTTATGTTGTTGACTCAAGGTTCGTTTTAAGATTTTTTAAACATCTTATTTTATTTTACAAGTTTTATAATATATGTATTTCTTTTACCAGTTTTATAATATATATATATAATATATGTATTTGTTTTGAAATAAATCTGGTTAACAATAATATAAAATTACATTTTTTATTTTATAATTTTTAAAAATTATTATTTAATTATAATAAATTAAATACAAATTATGTTAAAATAAAATTTTGATTTAATATTTCATTTTTTTAATAAATATTTAAACATAAAATTATAATATTTTAATGATACAATTACTTTCATAAAAATATAAATCTTAAACCTAAAATTATAATATAAATTTAAAAAGTAAAAATATAATATATAAATTTATAAAAATATAATGTACACAAGTTTTTTTTATAATAAAATGTCATGTGTATTATAGTCTATATTATATGTAAAGAATATTAATATAATAAAAAAATTATATTCTTATTTAAAATAATGATTTTATATTCTTATTATAATAAAAGATTATTGTTTTATGTTTTCACACTTCACTTGAAATAATAAAAGACAATTTAATAATTTTAATTAAGATTTTACAAATTAAAAAAAAAATAGATTTAATATTTTTTATACTAACATATAACCATATTAAATAATAATAGATTAATATCATTAATCAATTCAATCAAGGTTAACCATCATAACCATAAACATCCAATATTAAAAAAAAATATCATTAATGTTTATATTTAATCTTAAACACAACCTTGTAAAATAATTAACTCTTAAAAATAATCTTATAAAATTATTATTCATGGCTTTCAAATTTGACATAATATTGAAACATTATTTTTATATTAATATTTATTAAATGTTTTATTTCTACATTGTTGCTTTTTAATTGTGGCTATATGAGATATGAATAACATAAATATTAACTCTAATGTTATAAACATTAAAGTCAACTTTAATAATATCATTAATATTAATAATAACACTAATAATAACACTAATACCATTATTATTAACATTAATGTTAAGAGCATTCAAATAAAAAATGGTCAAAACACAACTCAATCATAATTAAATCATGAGAAAGAGTATTCAAGTTAACCGTGGTAAACCAAAGTCATGGTTCCATAGTTAAGCATGGTTCGAGGGTTAACAAAATCAATAAAGTCATCAAAGTCAACCAAATTCCACCATGGTCTACCAAAGTCAACCATGGTCAATCATGGTCAACCATGTTCAACCATAGTCAAATCCAACCAAAATTCAACCATGGTCAAATAAATTCAAGCATAGGAAACCAAAGGTCAACCATGGTAAACCAAAGTCAACCCAAATCAACTATGCTAAACCAAAGTCAACCATGGTGAACCTAAACATAACTCTAAATGACCATGCAAATGTGATATAACCATCGAGGTATATAATAATTCAATGATACTCAAACACAGTAAACCATGAACAATCGTAGTCAACCACAAACAACCATGCTCATCTATGAACAACCATAACCAACGATAATCGGCTATGGATAACCATGGTAAACCATCAATGACTATAGTCAACCATAATCAATAATGAACAACCATAGTGAACCATGGTCAATTGTGAATAACCATGGTCAAGCATAGTGAACCATGGTGAACCATGAACAACAATGGTTAACCAAAAGTTAACCAAAGTCAACCAAAGATAGCTATTGTCAATCAAAAGTCAATCAAAGTAAACCATGGTAAACCACCATAGTCAACCATGGTTAATAATAGTCAATCATAGTCAACCAGGTCAATCATGGTTAGCCAAAGTCAACCATGTCCAACCAAAGTCAACCATGGTCAACCAAAATTAGCCAAATCCAACCAAAATCAACCATAGTCAACCAAAATTAACCAAAGTTAACCACTGTCAATCGAAGTCAACCAAACCCAACCATGGTAAATGAAAGTCAACCATGATCAACTAAAAGTCAACCAAAATCAACCATGGTCAACCAAACTCAATTATGGTCAATCAAAGTCAACCATGGTTAAACAAAGTCGACCAACATTAACCAAAGTCAACCATTATCAACACAAGTCAACCATGGTTGACCATTGTTACCTATGGTTGTTCATGGTTTACCATAACTAAAGTCAACCATGGTCAACCAAAAGTAAACTAAAGTCAACGATGGTCAACCAAAAGTAAACTAAAGTCAATGATGATCAACCATAGTCAACCTTAATGAACCATGGTTAAGAAAAGTCAACCACAATTAACTAAAATTCAACCAAAGTCCACCATGGTTAACTCAAATCAACCATTATCAACAAAAGTCAACCATGGTTGACCATTGTTACCCATGGTTGTTCATGGTTTATCATAACCAAAGTCAACCATGGTAAACCAGTAGTAAACTAAAGTCAACGATGGTCAAGCATAGTCAACCTTAACGAACCATGGTTGAGAAAAGTCAACCACAATTAACTAAAATTCAACCAAAGTCCACCATGGTTAACCGAAGTTAACCAAATGCAACCATGGTCAATTAACGTCAATCATGCTGAACCAAAGTCAACCCTGGTCAACCATAATCAACCATGGTGAACCATAGTCAATTAGTTTACCAAAGTCCACCATTGTCAACTCATGTCAGCCAAATTCAACGATAGTCAACTAAAATCAACCATGTTCAACCAAAGGTAAACTAAAGTCAACCATGGTCAACCATAGTCAACCTTAGTGAACCATGGTTAAGCAAAGCAACCATGATAAACCAAAAGTCAACCAAAGACCACCAAGGTCAACCAAAGGCATCCATGGTCAATTATCGACAATCATCGTGAACCGAAGTCGATGAAAGTCAACCTTGGTCAACCATTGTGACCATAGTCAATTACTCTACCAAATTCAACCATAGTCAACTCAAGTCAACCAAATTCAATGGTAGTCAACTAAAATCAACCATAGGCAACCATTATGAACCATATTAAAAAATCATACAAGGTAAACCATTAATTGATTATGGAAAAAGGTTAACCATAATCAACCATGGCTAGCCATAGTCAACAAAAGTCATCCAAAGTCAACCATAACTCATTATAGTCAACCATAGCCAACCAATAATCAACTATGGTCAACCATAGTTAACCAATGTCAACCATAGTCAACCATTATCAACCACACTCAACCATGGTCAACGAATAGTCATCCATAGTCAACCATAATTAACCATGGTTAACCAATAATCAACCAATGGTCAACCTTAATTAACCATGCTTAACCAATAGTCAACCAATACTCAACTAACACTTAATGAATAATCAACCATGGTAAACCATAAGTCATCAAATAGTCAACCAATGTTAAACCATAACCAATGGTCAACTAATTGTCAACCAATAGCTAACCAACGTTTAGCCAATAGTCAATCAATGGTAAACTAATTTCAACCATTATGAACAATGGTCAACCAGTGGTCAAATATCACACATTAGACATTAGATATTAAATAATAATAAACATTAAATTTACACATTAGACATTAATAAACATTTAAACATTCACAAAGATTGGTCAACATTGTATTTTCAGAATAATTGAAACTATGTATTTATGTTATGCAACACTAAACATTAATAAGATTAGTTTACATTTGGCATTAGACATTAAACATTAAACATTAATTTACAATAAACATTAATATAATTATGTTTTCTTATTTTAATATAATTATGTTAATTCTTATTTATAATAATAATATAATAGAATATTGTTTTTTATAATTATTATTATTATGTTGTTTTATAATAATAATAATAGTAGTAGTTATTTTTTTTATAAGTAAATAACTAATATTACAAAATATTTAATTATTACTTTAAATTATTTATAATTTATTAAACATAATTATAAACTAATTATTTTTATTAAATAATTAAAATAAATTTTGTTATTAAATAATTAATTAGTACTAATTTTTTTATAGAATTTATTAATTACAATTTTAAAATAACTATTTTTATAAAATATTTTAAAATATTTATGATTTTAAAATAGTAATTCTTATTGTTATTATTATTTTCAAAACAATAATATTAATATTAAAACTCACAAAATATTTATGTGGCAAGCTATATTAATAATTAATATGGTTTATATACGCCGATCGGCGTACCGATCATATATAAGCCATATTAATTATTAATATGACTTGCTAGTATAGTTGTTTCAATTTGCATGGTAAGTAGATGTAATGTTTCTTTGTTTTTTGTTTCTTAGAACAGAAAAGTAGAATTAAGTTTTTTACTATTATTTATAATACAGTTTTGAAGAAAAGTCAACATAGAGGAATGAGATGGTAAACTATAAATTTTCATTATTTAGTTATCATTTACAAGTTTATATTTTAGAATTTAGAGTGGAATAACATCTATGTTTTTCCCAAATTATAGGGGATGAGACAAATGTATTGTCAGCATTGATTTATGAATAACAAGACATGAATAACAAGTAAAAGATAACTTATTACTTATTTGTAGCACTTAATTTGTGGCCTATCAATATTCTACCACAAATTAAATTAAGTAGATGTACTAATTTTATTTCTTAAAAATTGTACTGTAAAAATCCTAATTCTTTTCATATTATAACAAATTAAAATTCAATAAAATTTGTAAGTAAATTATTTTCCTATAACATATCTATTCAAATTAAATTTAAAACATTTAAATTAACATATATTATATAAACTATACAAATTAGAGATTCTATACTGATATACATTCATTCTAATCGTTTTAAACTAATGATACAATTCAACTGACCAATTTGTAACGCCGGGCTTAATTTGAATGGGATGGAAATCACACATGAAGTAATTTTTTGTTGGTTTTCTACGGCGACGTCTCGTATTCCATCTTCCTCGTCGTGTATATATATATATATATATATCTGTTTCATCTGAGTGTTGCAGAATGTGCAGAGCCTCATGGAACCCCCGAAGAATATCTACTGCCTGAGCCTTTTTCTTGGGCTCATATACATTCCCCCGCGCCCAAACGGTGGGTGCCCAGCATACAATGTCCGTCGAATAAATATAATACACAGTGGGCCACAGAATAAGTATTGCCCAATATGTTCAGTACGCCACCTTGATCAGCAGCCCATGCGCCATCGATGCGCAAGGTCGCACATGAAAAATTTTCCTGGTCACCCCATGCTGAGCCCGGAAACATTTGCTTTGAATGGGCGTGAATACTATGTTGTTCATTCCAAAGAATTCAGAGCAGTAATTGACAGTATTCCTGCAAGTATTTATACTTTCAGAAACGGGGCTTGGGGTGGTCGTTTCATGTATTTGCATAATCCAAATGGATTTCAAATGCGTGCAAATGTTAGATCTCATATTCGAGGGCGCCCTGTATGCAAAACATGTAAAGCAAGGATTAAATGCGGACACAGCTGGCCGGCATCCTACTGTTCAATTGAGTGCTGGAGTCGGGCGCAACCGTGGGAAAGACAGAGAATAGGAAGACAGGGAAGAAGAAGATTGGAAAGACAAAGAAGAGACAGAGGAAGATCCGAAAGAGAAAGAAGGCGGAGAGAAAGAAACAGAAACAGAGAAGGAAGAAGAAGATTCTGGGAATGAAGAGCCACAAAAGGAAAACACTGCTATAACGCCAAAGTGAATGCAACACTGGTAGTGCATGTTTCTAAGATATTATTTGCTCACTCTTTCAATGAAAATTACCCATTTGACACTTCAAAACTGTATGTATGAACAAACGAAACATAAATAAATTACATCATGTATATCGAATTGGGTTGGAAATATTGAACAGGGGTCTTTCATTCTTTTTCTTTTTTCAACCTTTTTGTTATTTCATATGAAATAAAAAAACTACATTAAATATATTTGCATTTTAAAAATCTAATCAAGTGAATTTGAAACTTGCATTATTATTTTTTATTTATATATAAATGTGATTAGATATGTAGCAAACTCCAAGTTAGCTACAGCAGTGGTAGAATCATATTTTCTTTAGTTTTTTCAAGATTATGTGTAGAATTATTTTTAAAAATAAATCTAATACTTTTAAATTATTTTTTTTAAAATTTTTTTTTTTTTAATTATTTTTTATCTTCCACTTCTATATTTAAACAATTCAATTTTATTAATAATAAAATAGTTAAATTATTCATTTAATAAAACATTAAATTCCATATGGAAGAATACTTAGTCCAACTTAAATATCAAACTGGTCCTTTTTTTTTACATAAAACTATTTATTTCTTTGTAAGTGACTGTATATGGAGGACTGTCTTATCACATATCGGTATTATAGGAGAGAATATAACTTTTAGATTTCTTTCATACAGAGTTTTAACTTTATGTTTTGTTTTGTTTTTTATTTTTTATTTTTTAAAAAACAATGGGCATCTATACAATTGTTATAAATGTTTTTTTTACTAAACTATGATTGTTTATCATTTAACATACCACTTCATTATACAATGTACTTTTATATTTTTTGTATTAAAAAAAATCAAATTTCAATTACTTCATTACCATATACATAATAATTTCATGTATGGATTTTCAAATTTTATTTTTTAACTATTAACAACAATATTAATAATAAGAAAGTTTTAATAATTTTTATGGATAAATTTTCAAATTTTATTTTAAATTATTAATAATTAAAATAGATTTTTACATGATTTTTTTGGAATGTTTAGATTAAAAATTAACAACAATATTAATAATAAGAAAGTTTTAATAACTTTTAGGGATAAATTTTCAAATTTTATTTTTAAATTAATAATAATTAAAAGAAAGTTTTACATGATTTTTTTGGAATGTTTAGATTAGAGATCATTAAACCAATTACAATAATAATTAATAATCAAATAAAATTTTATAAAACTAAAAAATAATATAGTTCAATTAAAATAACTAACCTACCCTGTATTTAAATGGATGATTTATAATTTCACATTAATGAGGATTTAAGATCTATAATATGTATATATATATATACATATATACATATATCCATGTATGTATATATGTATATATATATTATATGTATATATATATTATATGTATATATATATACATATAATATATATATATATATATATATATATATATATATATATATATATATATATGTACATATATATACATATAATATATATATACATATATACATACATGTATATATGTATATATACATACATGTATATATGTATATATATATATATATATGTACATATACATATATATATATATATATATATATATATATATATATATATATATATATATATTGAGAGAGAGAGTAGGTATAATCATTAACAACATGTGTTTTCTAGTAGAAGGGTTTAAATTCAAATCAGGAAAAAGTGTGTTTATCTTCCTAAGATTCTTTCTACAAATATATTTTAAGCTTCACTTTTTCCATTAATATTGTTTTGTCCTTAACATGAAGTGCATCTCCTATTGATATGATATTGGATTTTAAACCTTATCTGTTGCTAAATGTTTTCCCACTAAAGACATCCAATTCACACTCTACTTATAGAGTCATTAACTCTTCTCCTCAATTTATTCTTTGAGTAATTAACTCTTGTCCTTAGTTTATTCTTTGTCCACAAACACCTAGATCCATGAATTTTTCCCGTAACTAAGACTCAATCTTCTAGAGTTATTAATGGTAAGTAGATATGGAAATGATAGCTTGTAGGAATATGATAGTCCTTCACCTCACTAATCCTTCTTCACAATACTAACACCAACTTTACTAGATTGTTTCTTTTTCTTCAACACAAATTACATTGGGAGTCCCTTCCAACCACATTTTTGCATCTCATCCATATATAATTTATTGAGTGCTCCATGTACTAGTGAAATGATCAAAGGAATACTAGAAATGATTTTTCATTTTTGACAAAAGCCTTGAATTTCAAAATCGAAAAGAAAACCAAACCAAATTGAATAATTCAGTAGATGGATCATATTTTTTAATTTCAATACTATTTGGTTTGATTTTTAAATTTGATAGCTATGATGCACATACACTGTATTCTTAAAATAGTTATAAAATAAATTCAAATCAACTCATTGTTCACATTAATTTCGGTTTTTTTTTTGAATATAATCTCCATGGTTAGCATGCCCATGGTTGCATCTCTCAGTCTCTTATCCAAGCATGCATATGCACCCTATATATTGTGACATTACATATCTATTATTATATTAGTATTTTCTATATTGGTTAGTTGGGACTTTAATTGTAATTGTATGGTTGACTAGAACTGTAAATGTAGCAATTGTCTCCTATATATATACCAAGGAGGCCTAGTTTAGGAACATATCCATTTGTATTGTATGTTTTGTACATCTTATAAGAAGGTTTCCCTTCCAAATAAGCTTCGTACTCATATCTTTTCTTCATTCTTAAGGTGTTGGATTAATCTCTCTTTCTTGTTTTATGCTCTGTTGGGGAATTTGGTGCATAACATTTGGTATTAGGCTCACTTTAACTATAAATTTTTTAGGGGACATTTCAGATAATCAAACATGGAGGATACTTAAAGGACATAGTGAATTATTTGTGGTACAAATTCCAGGTCTTGATTCATTATAAGTTAACTTGGTTATAGTATTTTTGAAGTTAAGATTTTTACTAGTCCAAATACTCGTCTCAAATAGGTGTTCTGGGTAAAACTATTATATATGAAGCTTGAGTGATCCAAATTCAGTGCCACTTATTTAATAATAGGAAAGATGGACCATAGTGTTTGTGGCAACAATTTCAAAAGAAAATAAGGAAAATAGATTACATGACATGCTGTACAAATTCACTCTCCTAAAAGGAACAAAAATAAAAAGTTTAGGGAAAGTTACCATAACTCTCCCTTGGCACATTAGAATTGGGTCAAACCTATGGCATTGCAGAGAAGACATACAATGCTTAATATAGGAAAAAATTATAGACTCAAAGGGGCCAAAGTTTCAAAGATAATTCAGGAGCAAGGTTTTTTATCAAGACAAGCTAGGAACAAAAGTTTTTAAATGTATGCTATATTGGAACTTGAATATCCTTAGATTGAAATATTTGTTTTAGGTGATTAAAAAGGTGTCATAAATAAGAAAAGAGAAGATATCTTATGAATATCAATAATATTTAATGGAAAGACATGGAGTAAAAATTACTTCTCTCACTAAATCTCATAAAAGCTCAGCCATCGCTCATGAAGAAAATGAAGAAATGTGTAACGAGGTATTCGACTTGGAGGAGAAGTTTTAAAATGAGATATCATGGAGTAATTACATAGTTGTGCTCACTAGATGTTCAAGCATATATGCCCTCTTTTCAAATGTGTCTTCAACAAGTTATCAACAACCATTCCAAGGTATTTGGGGGATGCCTACAGGTATTCCACCTATGATGACTAGGGTATTTTTTAAGGATTCTAATATTATACTTAAGTATAGTATCCCAGACGATTATTTTGGATTGAAAAAACATCGATATAGATATGTAGGAGAATATTAAATATGAAACATACATGTTACTTTTGAAATGTGTAAATTTTGGCAAAATTATGATAAAAAAACATATTTATGTAAATATAGGTGATATTAGATACTAAAAACGACCAAATAGAGAATTTAGTTTTTGAAAAAATACCCCAAAAATAGCTAATTGGCGACAGTTTTCCCCTAAAAAGAACCCTAATGATCACCATTGAAGACAATTTACTTATTTATGTCATTGTTGACCTATTAGATGAACTACATGGATAGTTTTCCTTACCAAATTAGATCTCCATTATGGCTATCATCAGATCACAATGATGAAAGAAAACATTATGAAAATAAACTTGAGGACACGAGAAGGTCATTATAATTTTTTTGCAATTCCATTTGTCCTTACCAATGCACCTTCCACATTTCAAATATTTATGAATTCTATTTTTAAACCCTTTCCCCAAAACTTGTGTTAGTAGTTTCTGATGATACACTAACGTATAGAAAATCTTGGAAAGAGAATGTATAACATGTTGACGACATCTTAAAACTATTGGAGGAGAACCAACTATATGCCAAGACCTCTAAGTGTGCTTTTGGGGTTAATGAAGTGGAATATTTTTTTCATATTGTATCTAATGAAGATGTCAAGGTGGACCCTAAAAAAATTAAGAATATCATGGAATGGCCAATTCCTAAAATCTTGAAGAATGCTAGAGGATTCTTTAAGATTGATAGGATACTAAACCACAAGTTCATCAAGAATTATGGTCAAATAGTAGTACCTATAACAAGGTTATTAGAAAAGGAGGCATTATCTTCAAGTCAAGATGCAACCAAAGTGTTTGAAAAACTTAAAATGACTATGTATACTACTCCTATGTTAGCCGCACTTGAATTCACAAGATAATTTATTGCAAAATGTGATACCTTAGGGCATGGCATTGGTGTAGTTTTAATGCAAGAAGGAAGGTTCGTTTCCTTTGAAAGTTTCGAACTTAAAGGAAAAAACTTACTCAAACCAATTTATGAAAAGTAAATGCTGTCCAGAATGCATTCAATTAAGAAATGGAACCCTTACCTATTATGAAGAAATTTCAAGGTAAGAACAAATCATGACAACATCAAGTACTTCTTGGAACAATGGTTATCTTTAGAGGATCAAAAAATGGGTTACAAATATGCTAGGTTATGAATTTGAAATTATCTACAAAAAAGGGAAACATAATGTGACGGTAGATGCATTTTAAAGGAAAGAAGATGACATAGAGGGATTACTATGTGCTATTTCCATTATGAAATCTGATTAGGTGGAAGAGCCAAGTAAAAAGTGGAAACATGATCTAAAACCATGCAAGATAATTCAACAACTACAATAGGATCATAGTTGAACACTAGATAAATTTGTTTGGAAGAATGATTCACTATGGTACAAGGATCACCTATATTTATGTAGAGATTCTCAATTCAAATAGAAGGTCCTTTTGGAATTGCACACTTCTCCTATAGGACGAAATATAGGGTTCCTAAACACTTACCATAGGATCAAGAAGGTTTTTTCTTGGGAAGGTCTTGAAATAGATGCCAAATATTTTGTGGAAAAATGTTTGGTTTTCCAACATAACAAAGAGGAGACAATCAAGACACTAAGTCTTCTATAACCATTAGCAGTACCAAGTCAATGTTGGTAAGATATCTCAATGGATTTAATCATAGTTCTACCAAAGTAAGAAGTAAATATTGCCATTATGGTAGTAGTGGATTGACTCGCAAAGTATTCCCATCTCTACTCTCTTTCTCATCCTTTTAAACCAAGTAGAATAGTTGCGACATTCATGGAAATAATTCAGAAGCACTACAAAAAATCCTGGAATTAGCGTCCCATTTAGAGTCCCTTTTTAGTTTTATTTATTTTTTCATTGAGTGGTCAAAGTAGACACTAAATGGGATGCGTCATGGACAAAATGTAAAGAGTCTAAAATAATGTCTTTTTTTGCTTCCTAGATAGAATCCTTTTTGATGTCTAAAATAGCGCCCATTTTCTTGTTTCTAGAATAGCATCCAATTTTTCTTCCTAAACAACTTCGAGTTTTGCTTCCTAAATAACATCCTATTTTTCTTCCTACAGATCGTCCTCTTTTAATTCCTAAATGACGTCCACATAAGCGCCCTATTTGCATCCTTAAAAGTGGCGTGTTAGCATTTATGTTTGCATCTACATTCGCACCATATTTGCATCCAAATTTGCATCCATATGTGCTACCACTTTAGCATACCATTTTGCACCAATTTATACTTCCAATATGCACCAATTTTCGCTTCTAATTTTTCACCAATTTTTTCTTCCTTTTTTGCATCGTTTTTTGCTACCAATATGGAGCCAAAATTTTCTTCTATTGTTGCACCATATTTTGCTTCCTATGTAGTGCCATGTTTTGCATCCAAAGTAACATCTTATTTTTCTACCATATCAATGCCATGTTTGGATTCCTCATTAGCGTCAAGTGTTGGGCCTCTTTTTAATGCCTAGTTTTGCATCTCTATTGATGTCAACATTAGCACCATGTTTTCCTACCACTTTAGCGCCCAATTTATCATCCATTTTTACTCCCACACTAGAGCCACATTTTGCTTCCCATTTAGTTCATTGAATTTCTTCTTGTTTTGCTTCCTCATAAACTCCGCATTTAGCTTCCCATTAAGCATCTATTTTTTTTTCTCTGTTGGCCACTAGTTTAGTTTATGGTTTGGCTTCTACTTTGGCATCCAAAATAGCATTAGAATTGACTTCCAACTTAGTGCTAGGTATTGCATCCAATATTGCTTCTAGATCTATGACATAGTGGGATTCCATTTTATCTCCTAGTTTTGCTTCCTATTTTGATTCCTTATTAGAACCATATTAGACTTGCTATTTAACACATACAACTATATCCAATTGTGTGCTAATATATTTATTATAGAAAATTATTATAATTATTTCATTAATTTCAATAGTTCTCATATATCATTTACTTCAAAGTTCTAAAATAACATAATGAAACATTCAAATTAATTGTAGATACCATTATTGAAATTAATTTCATATCATTTACGAAGAAAATTTAACAAAAATAGACAACATTTATCCAAAGTAGTAACATCATCATATATATTAATTTTCCATGAAAAGGTCATCGACAACTTCCAATATAGATAAATTTACAATATAATAACGATAACATCACCATTATCTTTCATCAAGAGAAGTGAATTTATAAAACACCATCACATCAATAACCTATCATATAGATCATCATATTAAGGTTAAAAGAACAAGTGAACGATATATATAGTGAAAATACCAATATGAAAAGAAATACCTTTTTTAATATCCATATCTAGAAATGTCAAAATGATCAAGGGTAATCAAAGTTTATATGTCAACATAAATCCACCATACAAATCAAAATGAACTAGAATTTAATATGAACTTGGATCACCACAAAAATAAGAATATGTGTCTAGTAGTATCGAGAAAGCGATAAACATCCACAATCTCAATAGTAGCATCAATGGCTACCATCATGATCATTATTCTCATCCTCATCCTCATCATCCTCATCTATCCCAACATCATATTCATCATCATTTTCATTTGATCCATTTGCATCATTATCAACAATATCTTTCTCTGGTACATTGGTGACAACATAATCTAGATCATCTAAGGAGTCATCTTCACCATTTTTCTGCAAACAACCAGAAATGATCAATTTAAAACATTAATATTAATTTCTTTACATAATGCATATTTTGTGTTATATTGCAAGTATTAGTCCTAACCTAACTACAAGATTGTTTTGTCCCTAAAGTGAGGGAATTTAATGTGTTGGATTAGAGATTACTTTTAAGGCTCCACTTGGAATCATGAACCAAGTGATGTTTGATTTAGGGTATGAAAAGTGTGTGCACAAGTGGTGTGTACAATAAGTAAATGAAATTATAAATAAATGTAAATTCTTATAAAGAAATGTACTGTAGAGAAAGACAAAAATTTTCAATACTAGAAACTAATATTCTTTTCTTGAATTAAAATTTGTACTTTCTCTATAAAGTAAAGGACTACTACCAACAAACAAATGAAAATCTCAAGTACTCATGCAAAATGGATAGCTAACTAATTATGTATTTGAAAAGAAGAAAGAAAAGGGACTCTAAACCAACAATGTAAACTGTTTTAAACAAATCCAATAAATCTACTAAATCTTGATTAAAAAATAAACTTGTTGAAACAAAAAATGAAAGCTGAAAAAAAATTCCAAAATAGAACCATGAAAGGAGTATAGATACTTGAACTTGAATGAATAAAATTCAATTCTCAACCAATAAAAGTTTTCTTCAGAAGTATTTTCCCAAGCACTCTCAATACTCTTATAATAAATAATATAGTGCAGCATCCTATCTCAACACCTTTATAGAGAAATTCACTAATGTGAAGATTACAAGGTCATCATCATCCAAAATTTTCAAACATCTAAAATCCATGTAGTGATGTAACAATATGGAAAAAGAGTAATTTAGAATCTTCTAAGAAATAATATGCTTAACATTCCTAACATAAACATTTATGGTACATACAAGCAAGAGTTGTGGAATAGAAGCCTACTCTGTTAAGTGCAACACTACAGTTTAAGACTAGTAATATGGATCAAGTTTGTGCATCGTTTACTTGCAGTGAAAAAAGTACAGGGAATGGCAAAAAATAATGTGGAATGGAAATCCCAACTTTTCTAAGAGACAAAAAACTGCTGTGTGAAAACTATCTACCCAAGTTAGTAAGAAACATATATTGGTAAATACGAGGAAATGAATATATACCTGTCAAGCACTCTTTCATCTGATACCAGTAGATAAATTACATCCATTATCAAATGCTAACTTTAAATATTGAACATATAAGTAATACCGGATGACTACACATTAGGCTTTCAAAATATGCCCAACATTATATTGTCAAACTTACCTGATTTCATTTTACAATTAATTTTTGTTAAGGAATTTTTATGGGAATCACTAAATTACTTGATTGCATTTTACAATAAATTTTTGCTAAGGAATTTTTATTGGAACCACTCAATTTTCTTCTTAGAATGGCCTGGAGCTATATCTTCTCTGGGTACAAACAAAAATCAACTGGGAAACATACATACCTTGAATAAATTTGTTTCTAAAATGGATTTGGGATGGGTATGTAGAATGAATACATTTTTTGTGAACCTTGTAATTTTGTGAAGGATGATGCCTTTTGGATTGAGAAACCATCGTTATAAAGTCTAATGAAAAAGCCAGAAAATGAATACCACTCGCCTGAGGGGTATGAGGGTGAGGTTTTTCGAATTCACGGAACAACTGACATGGAATGGATGGTTGTATTACTTATTGGTTGATTAGACAGAAGATGAACAAAATATTTGATAGAACTAGTCGTAGGATCTCAAAACTATGTCGGAACTTTATTAATAATTACAGCCAGACCCCTTACATTGGTGGTGGATAGGCTACCTTAGGCAGAACATTTATGCAATTTACCTTGGATATTTGTTTCAAAAGGAAACATCAATATTTTTTAATAATCGTCAAATACTTGCAAACATGCAACACAAAGCACATTCATAAATTGGACATTGACTACCATACAACATTTTTTAAGCAAAATTAGAAACTCAACTCAGCCCTCAGCTCAAGAGAATCAATGGACAATGTTTAGGTCATTATTGTGCTTCTAAAATATGTATATCAATTAAAAAATAGAAACCAAAATTCAAAATGTTGATTATGATCCCCAAACATAAAATAATGCCATGATCTTTGAATTACAAACGGCCACTAAATTACCAAGAATTTGAAACCACAAGGAATTAAGGGGAAAGCACATAACATATCCCATAGCAAGTGTCAAAGGCAGTCCTGATTGATCCATCAGTAAAAGGAATCAGTTAATTGATATTTTCAATATAAGCATATGCTCCATGAGGAAACATGGTTGCACCACTAGGGAAGTGAAATTTATCTCCATCAACTTGAATCCAAATCTTCACATCCTTCTCTACATTGAGTTCCGTGTGTAATACATTGGAAAACCAGGTGAAATCTCGACTTTTGGGCCATGAAAATGGATTCTTATAGCCTGGCAGGGATGGAATAAGGCATTTCAATAACTCCTCTTTTTTTTTTTTTTTTTTTTTACTGTGCAATGATCCATTTTGTTTTTTTTATTATTTTATTTTGGGCAATGATCCATTTTTATTCTCTTTTTAGTAACTTATCTAATAATGGGGGCGGAGTTTAAATATTTGTTTGCATCGAGGGAGTTGAACCACTTATATATTCCCCTAACCATCTCGATTGAATCACTTACATAGAAGGGAAAGGAGGGATAGCATCCAACAATAGTGGATCGGTACGGGTCAGGAAATATTTAATGGTAAAGAATACGTGCGTTAGGAAACTGCAAGCTCACTTATTAGCTTAGTCCCACCCCTGACACTTTTAATAAAGATTTTGGTTGGATAGTTACTTCCTCCCATACTTTGGATCTTTTGTAGGCCTTGAATTCACAATCAATCTAAGTCGGAGGCTAGTTCAACATTCCCACTCATCTCAGTAAGTTTCGCACTTCGACTTGCATTTCTCTATCATATTTGAGAGACCTCACATGGTCTTCACATGGAGTATACTCACTGTACTTCATATCACAAGGTACAAAATTTTGACTCGAATTTGAAATATCATCCACTCCCAGCATATGATGAGCTTCAAAATATAAGGAAACAGATGAAGATGATATATTTATGTTAGTTGTAGCACAATCCATGATTCTCCATAAAAGGATGATATACTTTACAATGCGTATATGTTTCACACATCACAATCCCAAATCAGCCATGCTCGACCAGTTCCTGCATATTGAACTAATAATTGGCTAAATTTCATAACAACTTGTTGCACTCTGACAATGCAGAATGTGATTTTGAAGCATTTGAGATTTGTTTGTTTCCATTGCTTTGCCGGTTTTGTTTTTGATAAATGAATAACACTTGCAGAATGTTCTTTTTTTAGTATTTGGTGGATGTAGGATGCTGATTTTATATTTTATTGGTGTAGCTTGTAGAAAAAAATTTGAAGAAAGCCAGAGCTTTGCTGGGAAGTCAAGAATCGAATGAAATCTACTCAGCACTTAATTTGCTTGATGTTGCCCTTGATTTATATCCAAGATGGGAGAAGGCCTTGGAACTTAAGGCAAGGGAATTCTTGTATCTTGGGAAATTCAAAGACATGGCAAATATGTTGCAGGAATATATCTCAAGCCTCAGGTTTAGGTAGATAGTCCCATATGAAAGCCCACTGATGTCAAAAGAGATGTGGAGAGAGCAAGTGAAGCTTTTTTAGAGCTATGAAGAGACTAACAGATCCAGGGCCGAGGTTTTTGGTGGGCAGGGCTAGTCCCTTACTCTTACCCGAGGATATTTTAGCTCTTAGATCCATCAACCTAATTCACATGGGCCTTATATCCCTATCTAATTTTAGTCCATCACATTTATATAGGCTCTTTACCAAGTATCCATCATATTTATTCTAAAAAACATAAATAACTATGTTACAACACACAAACAACACTCATGTAAAGTGCAGAGTTAGTTTAGGCAACTCCCACTAGATTTGGCCATTCCACCAACTATAGCAAACTCCCACTCCTTTGGTTCTCTTTCTATCCGTTCTTTGTACTAAACCAACGTCCCAAACTCTTGCTCCAAGTCATATGGCATTCCATATGAATCAACGCTTATACCTCCATCGATGCTTTCAAATCCTTTTGGTCATGCCGATTTCCAATAGTACATCGACACATCATCACTTCGAAAATACCTGGGTTTCCATCGCACTCATACACAGTCACTCCAACCAAACCATATTATAGATTTTCTTTGCAATTGTGTATCACAGAGTGTTAAAGAAAGGCCTACAATCCAATTTCTTGAGGTGTAAACATTTTCTTAATGTGTAAAAAAATTAAGATAAAACAAAATTACACCTCATGACATTGGATCCTTCTCGATGCTTAATAGATTTGGTTTTAAGATGGATCTATGTTAGTGTATAAATAGTTTGTCACATGGGTGTAAAGAGATAACTTCCATGAAATGACTATGACCCCTTAGCTTCACATGTGGCCCTCAATATTTACAAAGATTTGATTTTATTTAGGTGCAGATTCTACACCATTTGTGTAGAAAAAGCCACAAAGTCTATTAGATCTCCTCCCCAGTTGATGTTGTCTCTTGTTGTCATTTGTTGATGTCCTGTCCAAAATGTCAATGACACATTCTTGTTAGATCAATTATGGCCTTGCTTGCTGCACCTGAATGGTGTGTGTGAGTGATGTGAGTTCACTTGTGAATAAAATGAAAGTATTTTGTAAAATAATACACTTGAATTTTTGTTTGTACTAGTATGTTCAATTTTAGTGTGATTATAATACTTGTAAAGTGTCGAGTTTGGTTGTCAAAAATGCAAAATTAGAGCTTGAAAGTGCCAAAATCTGTTTTCAAAATTGCAAATTTAAGTATTGGAAGTGTCAAAAGTAGCCTTCCAAAAGGGAAAAATTAGGTCCTAAAAGTGCCATTATCATATTTATCATATCGGAGAATTGCAAAAACCAATTTCAAAAGTGGTGATATCGAAAGAGTGTAGGCATGCGTATGCGACAAAGACGATTGAAGTTATGGCTTGATTTTATTTTGGGTGTTGCCGATTTGGCTCACTCCTGGATGAGTTTCCAAATGATTGTGGCATCCTCCATGGTTGTAACAAGTCTTCTCATGGGTGTTAGGCTACTTCGGTTTAGGGGTGCCTCCCACACATGTTCTTATCTCTTGTACTTAGTTGATTTATTGTATGCACATGTAGCTGGAAAATTGACTAAGTGTAGAAGTTCATGAGGTAGGAGTAGGTAATTCCACAAGTTAGGCTTAGTATGTCGGAGTGCTTCTGATATGGACATGCCCTTGGTTAGCTTCTGGGAAGTGTCGCACGACTTGCTGGAAAGCAAAAAATTGATCTTGTTCGTTAGGTCCATGACAGGTGGTATTAGGGCATAGAATGTGAGTGTTTCACCACTCTTCTTGCAAAGAGATGGTATCAGAGCACAGAATGCAGATGTTTCACTACTCTTCTTGAGAAGATTTGGTATCAAAGCTTAGAACATGAGCTCCTCACCACTTTTCTTGCGAACAGATCAGAGCCATATTGACGCAGAGGTTGATGCAGACTGGAGAAGCATCTTGGTGGATGTTGGGATCTTCACCATTCTTTTGACAAAGGAATGGTATCATGATAAAGGTGGTTACTAAATTTGTGAAGTTTGGTTGGGCGTTCATGGAGGAGTTCCTAGCTAGAAGTGCAACAACGTATCAGATGATGGAAGCCTGGAGAAAGAAAGTGTTTCTATGGGGAGCAATTTAGACGAAAATTGAAGAATTCCGAAGTTGTTAGGATATATTAATCATTCAGTTTTGCATGCAGCATGCATTTCTGCATGCATGTCATGAAATTGCATGCATCCCAGTCATCAGTTTGGTGTCACCCAGCACCTAGTCCCCAGTTTGCTAGCCCTGGGATCTCCTTTCCACTTATTTTCAGCCCTCCTATTCAGTGATGTGGCCACCTTTCACCTACCACATGTGAAATGCGCCCTTATTCACCTACCACTCAGTTACACTTCAGTTAGTTGAGCTATTTGTGGATATTTCCTTGATTTGAGGTTAGATTGACTTGTTAACTTACTGAAACACTCCATTGGACCCCAAGTGAGACTAGATTGCTTATTTTGACTCTAGTTAGCTCCCCATGCACCCTCCACTGAGCACATTAGTGCTCTCATATGCCAGTTACACCTATCACATTCAGTTAGACTCATTTTGACACCTTGTTGACCATTACTAGTGCATTGATCACTCCACTGATCTGATGATGAGGACTCCTAGTGAGCCAAGCTATTCCATGCATGCTATTCGAATGACCTCCTTGGTTAATTTGAATTATTCAGTCATTGTGACTACACATTGTATTGTATTCTACTTCTAAGTTCAATAGAGCACTGCTACAATTCTCTTGCACAATTTACACATATTATTCTTTATGCATTTGTTGTAATTGATTTACTTATTCAATTAGATCTGGTGTCTTCATTTCACAAAAGTTACTAGGACTTGCGTGGAAGGATAGAGCCGCTAGTGCACAAAAGTGTTGTCCAGACGGAGGAGAACCACATAAGCAATTCATTTGGTTAGAAGAGGTGCACAACAACAATGCGGCATGAAGAAGACACTAAGACTTGCGAAGTCATAGGAGTAGTTTCCAAGTTGGTTTGAATGGATTGGGTGCACCAAACAACGAAAGGAGTAGGTAGGTCGAGGAATCCCAAAGCATTGAAAACTTCCAACAAGTTGATGGGCACACTGATGCCAAGAAGAGTTGGCGAAGGCTTGCAAAAGTGATGAGTTTGATAAAGGAAGTGTCATGCAAACCTACAGGAAAGAACACCTTAAATGTGTTGCAGCAGATGGCGAAGCCTCAGTACATGGAATCCTTGAAGACGGGTTCCCAAAAGGGCTCATTTGAAGTATGGAATACTTGGTTGGAGTGCGCTAGACAACATAAAACTGATGGCAGTTTCGTTTCTTTGCGATGTGGAAATGTTTTCTTTTCGATATTGGAGGTCACAACACTTGGTTGACAGGGAGCTAAATCAAGTGCCTTAGACAGTTTTGAGGTGGAGCGTTGTCTTTAACTTACGTTTGGAAGAGTTGCGGAGAAGGTCGAAGTGAAGAGGAGGTTGTCTGGCCAAGTTTGCGGTTCATCTCATGAAGGGGCACAATGGTTGGGAGTCATGAACCAACTAGTTCAGTCATGGGGATTAGTATGGATGAGGTGGAAACATACCAAAGCTAAAGTAGGTGTATGATGCGACAGCTAGAACGAGTTGAAGATTTCCTGACTTCCAACAAGAAGGATAGATCGCCCCTTCGTTTAGTAGATAATTGTGAGCACCAATATCCATCAATTCACCTATATCCAGAATGGTGAACACAAAAAGGATCGACTGACCCTTCTTCCAGTCTATAACTATTATGAAAATAATACTGGGCAGAAGAAGGGTCCGCCCCTTCATTTATGAGGGAATTGTGCAAATATTTAACCTACGAAGGCTAGGCTTTCAATTCATGTATATCCAGAATGATGAAGATTGGAAAAATAATAAGCACAAGAAGGGTTGGATGACCCTTCATTTAACAGATAAATATAAAAATATTTAATCTACGAAGGCTGGGATGGCAATTCCTGACTACTGACTTCCGCTGTAAATGGTAGGGATCCGAACATTGGCTAAGTTATAACATATAAACAATATTTATCCCAAATTTTTACTGTCGATAAGAAGCATCATCCGCCCCTTCGTTTAGTAGATAATTGTGAACACCAATGTCCAACAATTCACCTATATCCAGAATGGTGAACACAAGAAGGATCAACCCACTATTCTTGCAGTCGAGAACTATTATGAAAATAATACTTGGCAGAAGAAGGGTTGGCCACCCCTTCATTCATTTATCTCATTCCTGATTAAAAAATGGGGCGTTGGTTAAAGACATTCAACTTCAAATGACCGTCATATTATACAAACAACAATTCATTTAGTGATTTGTATATTTTTGACAACTTCTACATTTAATTGATGTAAATTTTATTGGACAATTCTCATATTATTTATGGACAAAATTAGGTTCTAAAATTTCCATTATCATAAGTAGCCTTCCAAAAGGGAAAAATCAAGTTCTAAAAGTGCCATTATCATATTTACCATATCAGAAAATCGCAAAAACCAATTTCAAAAGTGGAGATATCAAAAGCAAAAGTATGCTTTTGGAACTTGGATTTGAAACTTTTGGAACCGGTTTTGGCACTTTTGGAACCGGTTTGGGCACTTTTGGAACCAGATTGGGCACTTTTGGAACAAGTTTTGGCACTTTTGGAACTTGGATTTGGCACTTTTGGAACCAGTTTTGGCACTTTCGGAACTTGATTTGGCACTTTTGGGACCAGTTTTGGCACTTTTGGAACCTGGATTTGGCACTTTTGGAACTGGATTTGGCACTTTTGGAACTGGATTTGGCACTTTTGGAACTAGATTTTGCTTGATTTTGGGGTTTAGAAAGGTTGTTTTTGACCCATCTTCACATTGACTTGGACTAGAATATGTCCAAGTTTAAAGAAATTGTCATTTAGAGACCCTTTCTAGATCATAGAATACCCCTAGAAGGGATGGCTGACACTTCCTCCACTATAATGTGCTCATGGAGGGAAAAACGAACAAGGTACAACCAAAAATTCCTTAACGATGGTGTTAAGGACATAAGGGGCACATTGGAAGGGATGGATGAAACTTCTCCACCATTGGATCAACCGTCGAGGGAAATCGGGTAGAGTGGGTCATTTGATCCTTTGCCTAGAATCCTATAGATGGGTGGTCTGAATAATCCTACTCCATAATTTTAATCTCCTTGGATGGTTAGTTGATAGTTCCTACAACATAGAAATACACTAGGTGGGTTGTTTGAGCCTTCCTCCATCATAGAATTCCATAAAAGGGTCGGCACTTCCTTTAGCATAGAGTTCTCAAAGTGGAAGACAACAAAGAAGTGTTGGCCAACACTTCCTAAATGATTGTGTTAAAACCTAGCTTTATGCATTAGAAGCATTGATATTTCTCGAATGTATTATTTCCCATATAGGTGAAACTGATGCAAGGGTTGGTTGATACATTATGTGGAATTTGGTAGAATTCTTACCCTAACCGTCCTCATAGTTTTATTATCGAGGGATAAAATTGAGAAAGTATGTTCAACACTTCCTATATGATGGTGTCAAGTTCTCTTGGTATAAATTCAAAGAGTAAGATGATAGTTCTAGAATGTTGGATTTCCTATTAAATTGAACCTGAAAAAGGGGTTGGTCGAACCTTTCCCAACATCATTCAAATGTGTCACTTGAACAATCCTTTTCCATGCTTGTATTCTCCTAGAAAGACTAGATGTTTTGGAAGGGTCAGACGATCCTTCATCTATCATAAAACTAACAAAGAAGAATTGGACAACAAATCCAACACCATAGTTTCCCCATAGGGAAGGTGTTGGATAATAGTTAGACAACACTTCCTAAATGATGGTTCCAAAGGCTCATTCTATACATTAGAAACCTCATCTATCACTTCTCAAATGATGGGATTTCTCAATGAGGTTTAGCCAACAGAAGGATCAATCAATCCTTTCCTTTTCATTGAGTAAATGGTTACCCCCAACTATCCTCATAGTGTTCTCACAGAGGGATAAAATGAATAAGGTCCATTTTCAACTTCATGAATGATTTTTTAACCCCTTGAGGTGTTATCCTTCGCATCAAAATGAATATGTTGGGAGGTTTGGAGATACTTTTCCTCACACCCCATAGATGGGTCACCCCAACAATAATCATCTAGAATTGTGTTCTCCCTGAGATTAGGGATACCAAGGAAGGGTGTGTCGATCCTTGATTCATCAAGGAATACCCATAGAAGTGTTGGAAAATATATCCATTAGAATATATTTACATGGAGATAATTTTGGTGGAAGTGTCGATCGATCTTTCATTTGATATGGCTATGACCATTCTTCTTGAGTATTGTGTTATCGTCAAAATGGGATGCCTCCAAAGGATCGATTGATTCTTCCTACAATATAGATTTTCAGTTGAAGGTTTATATAACCCTTCCTTAATGATTTTTTCTACATTTTTCCCTACAAGGTGAATACATTTGAATGTTCTACTCGTCCTTTCTTTAGCATCTTTAAATGAGACAACTAAACCATCCTCATACAAGATTGTATTCTCTTATAAGGTCTATATGTCTTAGAAGGTTCAATTGATCCTTCCTATATCATAAAATTAATGTAGAAGAGTCGAATAACAACTTCCCCACCATAACGTTCTGATAGGGTAGTCTGAGCATTCCCATGGTTAATGAATATATTTTTTCCCTACAATCTTCCATCATAAATATATTCCCTTCTAAACGATGTTTCCATAGAAGGGTCAGTCCTTGCTTCCTTGAACATTCAACACATGCATAAGTGTTGACTGACCCTTCCTCAATGACGTTCACATTTTATAACTGTATATAGTTGAAATATTGACTGATCCTTTTTCGAAGAATAAAAATCTCATTGATCGAAATACAGTGCAATAATTGTATCGTTACTTGTTTAAAAAGTATTTTTAGGTCATTTTATTTTTTAACAAACTGCTCTTGCTTTATTGCAGGTCAACATGTCAAGGTTTTTAACTCTCATTCAGTTCAAGGAAATTATGTTTATCTAGTTAATAACATGACACAACGTTGGAGAATTTCAACAAGAGATGTATTTTGAGTTAGTTGAGACATCAAATTTATACCTAGATTTGTATATTTTTTATGTGGAGGAAGAAAAAGGCATTTATATTGGAATAGTTATGACTATAGATGTCAACAATAATGACATATTTGATGTCCAAGTGTAGGTTGTTGAAAAAGCAGTTGTTTTGTAATGCAATCCGACCTTCCAATTTGTAATTATCATACATATCTTATGAATGAATATTCTCTAGATTACAACATATCATGTACAACATAGGGGTGGTTATTACCATCATACAATCAATCAAATAGGCCAGGGACAAGAAACGAAACTGATTTGAAAAAAAGGTGTTTTAGTTGTTTTAATAAAAATGTAATTGTCAAAATAAACCTCTTCTATATTACATTAGATGAATATGACAAACAAGCTCACCAATATTCATCATGAAAATAAGTTAACGTTCCTTATAAGATCTTGTATAAGTGATTTAGAAAAGGATATTATTCTATAGACTCTTAAGACTTTGAAAGCGATTCATTCAAAGGAACTCATGCAGAAGGCTAGTAAAAGCTTATAGATAAATCAAAAGGCATTCAAAAGGAACATATTAAATATTTTATGTTCAAAGAAATTTTTTTATTGATATTATTAGGTATGAAATAACACTTCCAAATTTGCAATATCGAAAAGTAAACGAGGAATAAGTGGAAAATCTTGTTTATTCGCTTGTCACAACCTTTAAAACAACACTTACATAGATGATCTTATTTCCTTACGAAAGGGTCACATGACTTCCTTGTGATCCTAAAAATGAAGATGGAATTCAAATGAATACCTTGAAGTTATATATCCTGGATGGACAACATATAATATCAACCCAAAATAAAAATACTTCAAACTCCCAAATATCACTTAATTAATTCCAGATACCATTTTCATAATGCTTGTTTTCCTCATAAAGATGTTCCAGAAGGAATCATTACAAAAGTATTCAAACGCCAAAATATTTCTAACAAGGAATTTGTTGACACTCCTTTCATTGATCAAGTAATGAAATCAAGGGAGAAATGAGTTTATAGTAATAGACCTTCTCACTCTAGGAAGGGACATGCCATATCAGAAGATTGGCAGGTATAAATTAATATTTTTAGAGGCATATTTCAAAACTATTTAATTTGATTTGTAATTACAATGTTTTTTTACTCTTCAACTTTATTTGTTTGTAGAATTTTCTAAATGAATGTATATATATATATTTTATGTTTCAAGTAGGGGAAATTTTAAATACAAGAAGACTCTTGTCTTGATATTAGATGATTTGTGGAACAAATGGTGGACTATCTTTGAAATTTATAAAAATAGTTCCTTGGTATGCTCACCAAATAGGATCATGCAAGATTATTTTGTACATAATAAGAAAAAAACACGGTCCTAATTTTTTAAGACTATTGCACGACCTAGATAAAGCTAAATTACACAATGTAACATATAAAATAGTGGATGAATCTATTTGTCTCTCTGCAAGAGTTTACCATTATTCTCAAGTAGAGACTTTGGATAAGAATTGCAAGAAGATGAAAGATGAAATATCTTCTCGAATTATGATTTGTGAATACTTAAAAGTGATGGATAATGAGTTCTATACTTCTCACCTTGTATCTAAAAGAAATGTGGTTGAAGTTTACAAAATTTCCAAAAATCATTTCGTGCAATGGTGGTCTATTCTCTTCTTGGAGAAGCCAACAAAATATCTAGTGAAAAGGAATAAGAGAGATGATGATGAAGATGAGCCTAAATTCCCTAAGGTTGCTTCAAATATTTTGGACCTATATATTCAACACAAGGAGATTAGCATGGTATTTGACTCTCACAAATGTATGTAGCACTTTGTTTGTTGATGTTTCTTTTCATTTTTATTTCACAACACACTGATGGACATCAACTTACTTCAACATAAAGTCTATTGTGAGCTTCTTATTGTTGATATGAATAAATGTGTTCATGAGTGGATGGAACATGATTTTCTTGAACTATTATTTTACCTTTATTCAAATGTAGAAACCTGTACTATAATTTTTATAATTGATGTCAATTTTCCATATTTGATTGGTAGAGCATTCACTCAATTCAACAAAATAACAAAGAATCATGTTAAAGAGTACCCATTCCCCGAAATTGATAGAAATTATTAAGAATATTCCTTCATAGGGTTCTCTATTATACATTGTTGGAGAATTGGATTGAAAGGAGACAATGTCTCCATTCTTCAAATGGAGATGGATTGGTGTGATGCTAATGAGAAACTTAATGATATTCCATAGTTGGATTTGAAATTGGATTCTAAAATACATGTTTTTGAAAAAGAAAGGATTGCAATGTTCTTGGATCACATTGTTGATAGGTTTACATCAGTTTAAGGATTATTTCATTATATGTTGGATGTAGATTTGTTCATTCAGTTAACATATTGAGAAACTTGGCACTTGTTTCAGTTGTGGAGACATTTCACCAAGAGTTGTACATGAAATCATTTTATGAATTTTTAGCTTGGAAAAAAGTATTTTCTATTGATATTTTTTCTTATTTTTTTTTCTTTTTCTTAGTTATTTTTTGAAATTAAAATTGTTTTCAATACGTAGAAAAACCTAGAGATATTGAGGACAAAAATACATCGGAATAACATTTTATTAAGAATGGAAATCCAAAGCAAGATGACTATGGCGATGTGGAATATTCCAAAAATACTAAACCATAATCATAATATCAATACAAGAAATATGGAGACAAAGAAGAAGGTAATTTTATATCTTTGAATCAATATACATTAAAGTTTAAAGATTCTAAATTTTTTTAGTGGGTGCTAATAAAAATAATTATTTTTATTATTTTATCATTCCATAGGACATGGAAATACAAGCGAGAAGCATGGAAATAATGAAATATTCTAGTCAAGCATGAAAATTGAATCCAGTAAGGTGCTTCACCCATCCTCCCTTAACAAATCAATGATAGGAAAGAAAGCCAATGATTCTTTGTATTTCTGGCTAAAACTATAGATAATGTATTATGTAATATATGAAACATGCTTTTTATTATGCATATTTAGATAAGAATGTGACAATACTAATACTATAATTATAGGATTTTTTATTTAGTTAGAGATCCTCCACAAAAGTTAAAGAAGTATTTATAAGTATTTAACAACACAATACTTTTAAACACAAGTCAAAATTGAATCAATCACAACCACATGCATTAGATTTATTGGAATTATGTCTGATCAAATTCCATGTTGGACTCTCGTCAACCAAAAGTGGAAGTGATGGGATGGATTTATTTAAGAAATTCCTTTGAGGAAAGAAAAAAAATATTAAGAATGAATTTAAATTTGTTGATTTGTTGATAATTGTACTAAATATAGTGATGGTAAATATGTCAAAGACTTTGAAACATTGTGGATTAAATTTGGTGAATATTTCTCTGAGAGGAACATAGTGATTGTTGTTTTGGAGGGCGAAGAGGAACAAGTAAATCCTATTCAAAATTACAATGCCCAGGATCCTTATAGTGTATCCTCTAAGGATGAAACTAATGTGATAAAAGGATTATGGCAAGTTCACAGTAAAATAGATTCAAAATTTGATATCAGAAACTTTCTTGTCTATTTGAGGGTTGAAAAAATCGTGTAACAAACTTGAAACATTATATAATTATCAAAGCAAATGTTATTTACATTAATTATACCTTTTTTTGAGAAATTTCATCGTGGTTAATTATTTTTGTTTGAATATGGTTTATATACGTCGTTTGTTGAATTTTATTTTTGTAAAGCTAAAATTTATATTATTGGAACCAATAAATACATTTAATACAAAATTGGTTGACCATGAGGGAAACCCAACCATAATTAAAAAAAAGTTTGCCAATGTTGTCACACAAATTCTTAATTAAGTTGTTCATCTTGCTAGATAGTCCTATCGACCTAATAACAAAACTAAGATAACTAGAAAAACAACTATAACTGCAACTCTAGTCATCAATTTGATTCCTAATCAAAGATGTTAACATAGGGAACATCACTAGTAGGATTTTTGAATTTTGGAATTAAATCCTTACATGTAATTACCCAAATCAATTAATTCAGCTTCAGGTTCATCTCATCCCTTTGAAAGAGAAACTCGTTCCTTCCCTCTTTGGTGTTAATGAGAACCTTGTCGAATAGGTATTTGGTAGTCCAGTGAAGCATTGGTGCCTTGAAATACTTTGTATCCTATTTCCTCATACAACCAACATCCTCTACCCAAGGATGCAATTCCTCCATGATCATCTCTAGATACATTACCTCATGTTCCTCTTTCACCCACTTTTTCTCCCTATAAATATGAGAATGGATTTTAGGGGAATGGCCTGGTTTTATAAATTCTCCACCTCTAAGGATTCCGTTTGAGTGAGGGTCCATGACCACCTATTCCCTGTATAATCCCCCCCCCCCCCCCCATTAACCTATGATAATATGTCACATACTCAATCTAGTTCACTGAAGAAACCTCACAATTAGTTTTGCAAGAATACAGAGAAGGAAGAAAATTTCAACATAATTAACTTGAGAGAAGAAACTCAATAGGATAAAAATCCATTGTTGTATTATTGAACATTGATAGTATAATAAATAATACACCTCATAGAGGAAATTCTATCCATTGTCGTATTATTGAAAATTCATAGTAAAATAAATAATACACCTCATAGAGGAAATTCTAATTCACTAAAGGAATTTCGATTACCTCACAAACGCAGGCTTACTAAAAAGGCAAAAAAGCCCCAATCGTAGAACCATCACTTTCCAAATCAGTCAAGGACCTCACAAACTATCGAAATAAGACATGGAAGATAATGAGTGATGAAAAAGAAGTAATATGATGGATTTTGGAGTTAAAAATATGGATTATGTTTTGGCTAAAAATTAGACATCTTTCCAAGTCCATAAAGGCGCCATGCTTTATCCTTATCCACTGAAAAATAGAAAAAGCATGACAAATCTGTGTAAAAGCAGGAAGTGCACTCTTACCATTCTAGACTATCATAAAAAATAGGTAGAATATATTAGAATCTATATTAGGGTGCTCATGTGGATAATTATGACAAGGTGTGAGCTTAAAAAGGCAATATGGGGCCAACAACCTAGTCAAACACCTAGGAAACTATAAAAAATGAATAATACTTTATATCCTAAGTCTAGATGGGTTTTTAATATTCTAAAACCCCACCTTACGCCTAACTTAGAGTGAGTAAAATCTGATTAGGACCCAAGAAACAAATCCTTATGGTAACCCCATTACAATTAGTATTTGTCCATGTAAATTGAGGAAATAGGGAAAACCTCATGGGAACAAAACCCTCCCTAAAAAATGGACATGAAACACACCAAAAATTGTTGCTCCAAATTTAAGTAGGGATGATACTTGATTTGATGTCTAGAGGAATATTCCTCTTTGACAGAAGAGGATCATGCTCCCAAAACATGTGCTTGAATTCTCCACCAATGGATGCAAGTGAATCTAGAAGCTCTCTGGAACCAATTATACCATGATATGCGTGAGACTTGAACCCAAGCAACTGTGAATTCTATTTATACTTCAACATTGAACCATGCGAGTTAAGATTAGGTCCAAAAGAGACTCTATGAGCTTGAGAATCAATCCAAAGCAAGTGGTGGTGTCCTCCATCTTGAGTGCAACCCTAAGGAAGTGTGCCAATCATCTTGTAGGAATATGTAGAAGACATGAGATCATTTCTAGTGAGTGAAAATGGAACATTGTTGAGATATGATCTAACCTTCAAATCATCCTTTGGATCAACATATTTTGAACCATCAACTTGTGAAGTATGAAAAAGATCATCAGCAACTAGCTTGTCATCCTCAAGATCAAAATATGAAGAATGATATGAGAACTGTGAATGGATGGAATACTCTTCAATAATGGTAGCTCCATTAGTTGAACTTTATTTATCATTAGCAGCGGCATATGAAGTAGAGAGATCTGATTTCTTAATTTCTAGAGCTACATCAGAATTCTCTTCAATTACTGCTTCATGGCAAGAAGATGAAGCATTCGAAAGAAAGAGAATATCTTCAACAAGAACTTTATGTGTTGAAATTTATGAAATTTCTTCTTCTTCATCTTGAACAACTTCTTTAGAGAGGGTTGAGGCCGAGACATCAGGAGGGAGAATACATGAGCAGGTGTCCATAGTCTCTCTCCATGCACCAATATTTTTCTTATCTAGATCCCTATCTAATTTGGACCATAGCTCAAAGGGATATTCTGCAGAACCAATAATGTAGTGCATATCTGAAGACATTGCCAAGAACATAACTCTGAATGCTCCGTCACAATCATTCAACCATTAATTATACTCTTCAAAGGAATCTGAGTCACTCACAACACCAATAGGCACATCATAGAGACATTGTATATTTAGAGATGCAATCATCTTTGGCTTCCACTGAACATAATTGAATGGAGTAAGAGGAGGAACAACTTTCAAATCCATGAAGTTGTTGTACCTATAAAAAATAAATGCGAAAAAATCTCAGGAGTAAATTCAATACTATATAGCTTTGATACCATGTGAGACTATGTCACCGCCTAAATGTATTTCACTGAAGAAACCTCACAATTAGTTTTGCAAGAATGTAGAGAGGGAAGAAAATTTCAGCATAATTAACTTGAGATAATAAAATCAATAGAATAAAAATCCATTATCATATTATTGAAAAATGATATTACAATAAATAATACACCTTGTAGAGGAAATTCGAATGCACTAAAGGAAATTTTAGTAGCTCACAAAAGGAGGCTTACTAAAAAGGCAAAAAACCCCAATAGTGGCAACATCACTTTCCAAATCAGTCAAGGACCTCACAAATTAGCTAAATCAGATATGGAAGCTAATGAGAGATGAAAAATAATTAATATGATGGATTTTGGAGAGAAAAATATGGAGGATGTGTTGGCCAAATGGTAGATAGCTTTCCAAGTCCATAAAGGCACCATGCTTTATCCTTATTCACTGAAAAGTAGAAAAAGCAGGACAAATCTGTGTAAAAGAAGGAAGTGCACTCTTACCATTATGGAATGTCATAAAAAGAAGGAATAATCTAGTATAATATATATTAGGGTTATATTGTGGATAATGATGACAATGTGTGATCCTAAAAACACAATATGGGGCCAACAACCTAGTTAAACACCTAGGAAAGTATTAAAAATGAATAATACTTTATATCCTAAGTCTAGATGGGTTTTTAATATTTGAAAACCCCCCTTAATCCTGAATTAGAGTGAGTAAAATCTAATTAGGTCCCAAGCAACAAAGGCTTATGGTAACCCCATTACAATTATTATTTGTCCATGTAAATTAAGGAAACAAGGAAGACCTCATGGGAACAAAACCCTCCCTCACTAATGGACATGAAATACACCAAAAATTATTGCTCCAAACTCAAGTAGGTGTGATTCTTGATTTGATATCTATAGGAATATTCCTCTTTGACATAAGAGGATCATGCTACCAAAACATGTTCTTGAATTCTCCACCAACGGATGTAAGCTCTCTGGAACCAATTGTAACATGATACGCTTGAGATTTGAACCCACGCAAATGTGAATTCTCTTCATACTTTAAAATTGAATGATTTTATTTGATATTATGTCCAAAAAAGATTTTATGAGCTTGAGAATCAATCCCAAGCAAGTGGTGGTGTCCTCCATCTTCATTGCAGCCTCGAGGAAGTGTGCTAGTCATATTGTAGGAATATGTACAAGGCATGAGATCACTGCCAGTGAGTGCAAATGGAGCACTGTTGAGATCTGATATAACCTTCAAATCATCCTTTGGATTAGAATATTGTGTACCTTTAGCTTGCGAAGTATGCAAAAGATCATCAACAACTAGTTTGTCATCCTTAAGATCAAAATATGAAGAATGATATGAGAATTGTGAATGGATGGAATCCTTTTCAATTATGGAAGCTCCATTTGTTGAAATTTATTCATCATTAGAAGCCACACATGAAGGAGAGAGATATGATTTCTCAACTTCTAGATCCATAGAATAATTCTCTTCAATTATTGTTTCATGGAAAGAAGATGAAACATTCGAAATAAAGAGAATATCTTCAACGGGAACTGTATGTGCTGAAATTTATGCAATTTATTCTGCTTCATCTTGAACAACTTATTTAGAGAGGGTTGAGGCCGAGATATCAGGAGGGACAACACGTGAGGATGTGTCCATAGGCTCTCTCCATGCACCAATATTCTGCTTATCTAGAGCCTTGTCTAAGTTGGACCATAACTCAAAAGGATATTTTGCAGAACCAATAAGGTAGTGCATATCTGAATGCTTTCTAACAATCATTCAACCATTCATTATTCTCTTCAAAGGACTCTGATTCGATCACAACACCAATAGAAACATCATAGAGACATTGTCTATTTAGAGATGCAACCATCTTTGGCTTCCACTCAGCATAATTGAATGGAGTAAGAGGAGGAACAACTTTCAAATCCACAAAGTTGTTGTACCTACACAAAATATTTGCAAAAAAAACTCAGGATTAAATTCAATACTACAGATCTTTGAAACCATGTGAGAATATGCCACAACATGAATCTAGTTCAATGAAGAAACCTCACAATTAGTTTTGCAAGAATGCATAAAAGGAAAAAAATTTCAATAGAATTAACTTGAGAGAAGAAAATCAATAGGATAAAAATCAATTGTCACATTATTGAACAATGATGTTATTATAAATAATACACCTCATAGAGGAATTTTGAATGCACTAAATGTAATTCTAGTAGCTCACAAAAGCAGGATTACTAAAAAGGAAAAATACCCAGGCCAATAGTGGCAGCATCACTTTCCAAATCAACCAAGGGCCTCATGAATTAACTAAATCAGATATGGAAGCTAATGAGAGATGAAAAATAAGTAAGATGATGGATTTTGCAGAGAAAAATATGGAGGATGTGTTGGCCAAAAGGTAGACAGCTTGCCAAGTCCATAAAGGAGCCATGCTTTATCCTTATCCATTGAAAAGCAGAAAAAGCAGGACAAATCTGTGTAAAAGCAGGAAGTTCGCTCTTACCATTCTGGACTGTCATAACATGTAGGTAGAATCTAGCAGAATCTATCTTAGGGTGCTCATGTGGATAATGATGACAATATGTGAGCATAAAAAGGAAATATGGTGCAACAGCCTAGTCAAACACTTATGAATGTATACAAAATGAATAATACTTTTATCCTAAGTCTAGGTGGGTTTTTAATATTCTAATAGACCTTATCCTGTCATCTTGTGAATTTCAAGGTTAGTGCTTGCAAACTGAATTGGGAGCTGACTAACTACCCAAACCCCTGCGTTGTCCTCATCGACATAGAGCGGATCAAACTCTCTCAAAATTTCTAAAGCCGAAGTGCCCTTCGGGTCACCAAGGCTTTCCAAACCACATAGAGTGACAAACTTCCAATCAACAAGTGCTTCTAAATCCCAATTTGGGTAAATTTTAATGGAGTTTACCTTTATTCCTCTTCTATGTCTCGTGCATGGGATCCATTGTGACATAAACATATGATGATTTTCCTTGTTTTTCCACACTGAAAGCCGCATAATTCCCAGAACCGATTTTTCCTTCTAGTATTGACCCACTCATTTATTAGATCAACTTAAACCAATTTCCATATCCTCCCATCTATGCTAGTATTCAAAGTTTTTGTTTTACATTCAAGAGGGGACGTGTCAATTGTTCCTTCCTATCAGTTTCAAATAAACACATGCTAATTACTTGCCAAGTGGTGGTGCCTTGCGACATGTGATGCATGTGGGGTGCCATCACATGGGATCCCCCCTTTCCCTGATACCCTATCCAGGGATTATTTTTGTTATGCATGGACTATGTATTGTTATTTATTTTATTGGTTATGTATTATGAATAACTTCTTTAATTTAATGACTTATTTTGTTTTCTTATTGTAGTTATATTCTTAGTTATGCTTTTTGTATGTATTCCAAATATCAACTTGAAATAAATTGTTAGTATTGGGAGTAGTGGGGTTGTTGTTTGGATTTCATGTGTTTACTGGAAAAATAGTAGATTACAAACAACCTAATTTTATTCATGACTATTGTGATTATTGTGCATGAAAATTTACCCATGATATAATCAATATTCCATGAGATCATTTCAATATTGGTATGTGGTTTACTTATTTAGTTTGCATGGGTATAAGAAACTTGAAGAGTGAATTTGAATGGTTGAAATATGATTATTTATTTATTTATTTGGGGTTGCCAGCATTGTATAGATACTATGTATCGGTCCTATATGTATGCTTATATTAGTGATGTACTACTTATTTACAAGAAATTGTTTAAAAATGTACTTATCTAGTATGGAGATAGCTATGAAAAATCAAGCATATTGTTTATAGATGAAGGTCAATACCATTCGAAAGACAATAGTTAGGATAACTATTTGAAAATGCCATCAGTTTGGACATTTGATGGTTCAATTTAAAGATATAGAAATGTAAAACCAATTTTGTGTTCACTTTTGAATCACCTCGAACTTTGTTGAAACATTGAGAATTGATTAAAAACATTAAAAATTACTTTACAATAGTGAGGAGAATTGTTATATGTTGTGATCTAATAGCACATTTATTTGTCGATATGAAAGTGATAGAAAAAAACAAACAATTTTGTGTATTTACATGAAACTTGTATTTGTTTTATGACCGAAAAATTATGAATGAGACTATTTAAGATATGACATATTTGAAAAAATCCATATCATATTGGTAATAAATGTACATAATTTTGCAATTAAATGCACATACAAGATTATCACATAAATGGTTGATTATAATCGATATGAATGGAGTATTCTTACATGCTATTCATAAAATATCACTACAAAACATGTTATTCCTAAGAGATTCACTCATAGTTAGAAGATGAACAATTTATTTTATACCTACTAAGTTAAAAAAGAAAACAAGGCCTCAGTATTTTTGAAGTTGGTATATGGACATTTTAGTAAGAAATAAATATGAATGAGTTTTTTCCAAATTTATTTGGAAAACCTGAATTGAAGAAGGAGCAATTTAAAGTCATACTAAGAAAAGATGATAGTGACACTATACCAAGAAAGGACTATGTTGGAGTTAGGAATCCAAAAGTATATGTCAAGAATTTAAATAAAGTCTGGAAGATCTTAAAGGGTGCTTATGATACTAGTAACACGATTGCAGAGGATTCAAAAGAAAAACATGTAGTATAATTCGGTTGTATTTGTATTGGAATTTCGTGTATAGAAATTCAAAATAAATTATCATTAGTAAAATATTGGTGTGGTGTAATAAAGATACATATTTTTACTAGTGGATAATTAAAATTTGAAAATGAATTTAAAAAAACCAAAATTTAATTATTTAAACACTATAAAACAAAAATACCATTCAATTTCATACTTTTTTATTAAAATAATTATTAATAACTAGTTGCCATTTCCCCATCTCCAGGTTGTTGAGATTTTATATTTTTGTTTTTTAAATATATGCTTGATTGTATTATTTTTTTTTCCAGCGAAAAAAATCTACTATTGATATTCAAAATGATTGAATCAAATAGTACATTATGGACCCAGATTCGTCAAATAGAATCGGTCATACCACATAGCTTGTCTTTCAGCATATACAAAAACATGAGGTGAGACTCATACCCACTATATCAACTAGAGTCGATTTATATAAATCATAATACAAAATCAAAAAGTCACAGCCTTTCAAGTCAAGTTCAAAGACAGCAGATATCAGAAAGCTAATCAAAAAAGTAGATGGTGCCTTCATCCTGGAGGTTGTGCTCGACCCATTCCTCCCAAAGTAATTGTCCTTCAAAACCTGTTAATGCTTGTTTGGATAATTTATCAGCAAGTGTATTCTGCTCACGGTAGATGTGCTCCAGATGAACACCTTGTAGTTTATCCAATTCAGATTGAGCCCGAAGTGCCCAGTGTCTTAAGTTGAGAACATTGAGCTGAAAGTCTCCCACTGCCCATTTAATTGTGACTTTGGAATCCCCAAAAACCTTAATATTGACAAGACCGAAAATATTAGCCACTTTAAGCATACACCAAAGAGCAATCAGTTCTGCTTTCATATTTGTGCCGCTACCACAATTGAGTTTAAAAGTAAAGTGATGTGCCTCATTCAAATATATTACTCCTCCAATAGCGCATAAGCCTGATTGAGATGCACCATCAAAAAAGATAGTAGGCTGATCAACCTTGAAACTGAAAGTACTGATCCTGTCAGTCCTTAGTTTAGCATAATCATCTTTACAATTTGCAAACATATTTAGTGCAATCAAGCTACACTGAGTTGGATTGATATTGACATTTTGAAATAACACACTATTACGGGAGAACCATATGGCCCAGGAGATACAGATAGCAATGTAGAAGTATTGCTTGCAGTTCCTGTACCAGTTAAGTAGGCAATGATTAAAATCTCCAACATCCCACGTTTGATATATTGAAAAATGTGATATGATCACCTCCCAGGTCATCTTTGCAAATCTGCACTTAACAAATAAATGTTGCTTGTTTTCTTCATCATTCTTACAGAGTATACAGATTCCTGGACCATTCCAGCCACGATTACAAAGGTTATCCCATGTTTTAAGTTTGTTTTGCAATAACATCCAGCAGAAGCATTTAAGTTTGAGTGGAATAGACCATTGCCAAAGGCGTTTGAACCACCAGTCTTGAGGATAAATGAACCTGTCCTGAACAATCCTATTATATGCTGTGCGAGCCGTTACCATACCATTTGTTGGATTGCCTTTCCAAAGTAGCTTATCTGTTTCCTGTCTGATCCTGATACCTGAAGCATTGAGTTTTGTAAGATAATCATCCCAGGTGCGGGCGAGATATCCTGTGAGACCAATGTTCCTAGCAGACACCCATAAATTGCTATCTGCAAAATCATGATGTTGAAGTTGAATCTTATCCAGAGTATCCATTCCCAGAATTTGAAGGTATTGAATAATGGGCTGAGGCAGAGAATAATTGTCTTCCATACCTATGATAGGATCGATTCCTATGCGAATCCTTTCTCCAGTCCCTACCTGCCATATAAGGTCATCTTTGATCCAATGTAGTATCTTCATGAATCCACGCCAGATTGGGGAAAAATTCTAGCTAGCAGTTTTTGGATTCCTTATCCAGCTGAAAAAATTCTGTTTTATATACTTGCAGCCGATAAGGGTGGACCATAAATTGTTCCCCATAAGGCAACGCCAGAGACTTTTGAGTCTGAGCGCTATATTAAAGGATCCCAACTCTAATATACCCCATCCACCAAATTTGGTAGGTCTCGAAACAACATCTGCAGCGATCATTGGGGACTTGTCACTATGAGCAGTCCCGAACCATAAATAATTGAAGAAAAGGCTTTTTATATACCTGAGAATGGTGGCAGGTACTTCAAGAAGTGTAAACCAGTAAACCGGTATGCTGGAGAGCACCGATTTTAATAGAATGAGCTTCCCACCTATGGAAAGAAGCCTGTAAGACCAGTGATTAATTATATTTTCAATCTTTCTTAACAGCCAATACCAGTCTTTACACAGATAATTGTTTGGCTTAAGGTAAAAACCCAGGTATTTAAGCCCAAGATCCAGATTATGACATTTAAATGGCATGAACAATAAAATGTCCTTTATATTTTCTGCATCTGGAGACATATGATAGAAATTGGATTTTCTTTGACTGATTTTCATTCCTGTAGCACCATAGAAAGTCTGAAAGATGCCATTTAAAGTGATCCATTCTTCAATAGAATCTTCTCCTGCTACCATCACATCATCCGCAAATAAGATATGTGAAATTATAAAATCCTTTGCAATTTTAATGCCTTTTATCTGTCTTCTTGAATAAGCTTGTTTGATCAGTCTGCTAAACCCATCCATAACCAAGGCAAATAATATAGGTGACAAAGGACACCCTTTCCTAATGCCCCTTGAACAACGAAAGAAAGCAGAAGGACTACCATTGACCAAAACTGATATACTCACAGTTGTGATACATGCCATGATCCATTTAATGATTGCTGGCGGCAGCCCAATTTTGATAAGAATCATTCTGAGAAAGGACCAACTAACCCTGTCATATGCTTTTTCTAAGTCCATTTTAAGGAGCAAAGCCTTTTTCTTATAGATCTTTATACTGTGAAGAAGTTCTTGTGAGATGCCTATGGCATCATGTATTTGTCTTCCAGACAAAAAACCAAATTGCTCCTTGGATATGTGCTTGGAGAGTACATCTTTGAGTCTGTCTGCAATTATTTTAGAAATGAGTTTATATAGTAAATTGCACAGTGCAATCGGTCTGTACTCACTAAAGGTAATGGGTTTATCCTTTTTAGGAATGAGTGAAATGAAAGTGGAGTTAAGACCTCCAGAGACAAACCCATTGAGTTTGGAGTAGTTCACCAGATCCATAAGTTCATTACCCATTAAGTCAAAAAAATGCAAGTACAGCTCTACTGGCCACCCATCAGGGCCAGGGCTTTTGTCTTTTGCAAAATATTTCAGTGTTTGTTCAATTTCCTCCAAAGTCACAGCATCCAATAAACTGTTAGCTTCTTGATCTGAAAAGAAGCGAGGATATAGTGTAGCAACTTTGATCTGCTCCTCTAAGTTACATTCACCTGTATCAGCAAAATTTTGACCAAAATATGCAGTGGCCACAGCTTTGATATTCTCGAGCCCTGAGCACATGTGTCCCCCGTCGTCCACAATATCCCATATGATCTTGGAATTCCTTCTTGCCGATGCATATGTATGGAAAAATTTAGTATTTTTATCACCTGATGAAATCCAAATGGCACAGCTTTTAAGCCTCCATTCTTTCTCAGCTTGTAAAAGTAATTCCTCTTTTTTCATTTCTATCATTTTCATCACCTCAAAGTCCTCCCTTGAAAGCGAACCTCTGATGTTTGCAGAGATGGATCTCTGAAGTTTATTTTCAAGTTGCAATAACTCCTCTCTATCAGCTTCTTTTCTATCCTTGATCCATCTGGTGACCTCCTCTTTCAATTTTTTTAACTTAGAACAGAAAATCTGAATGGGATTGCTTTCTGATACAGAGGTACTAATCCAGAAGTGCCTTACCATTTTACAAAACTCTGCATCTTCAAGCCATGATGAATTAAATTTAAAAGGGAGCCCTTGTTTGATTTTCAGATCATCAAGCTGTAAGATCACCGGCCAATGATCCGAAAATTTGTGTTCACATACCCACGTTCTATACTTCTGAAAATTGCCCAGCAGAGTCGATTTAACCAGAAATCTGTCTAATCTTTTGTGTACACCTTCTGTGCCAAATCTCCCATTAGTCCAAGTGGGAGTCAGAATGTGTGGCTGAACATCAACTAGATCTGTGTCTACCATAAATTGAGTAAAGTAACTTGCTAAATCATCAATTCTGGCATTGGGTCCCCAAAGTTCTGAAACATGACATGTGAAGTTCAGGTCACCTGCAATGATCAGGTCATTGCAGTTTAGAAGTCCAGAAGCTTTTAGAGAGTTCCAGAAAGGCATTCTCAACTTGTATGGAGCGTAACAGTTCAGAATCGAGAGAGTCTGTTTGTTGCTACAAAAGGAACCTTTAAGAAGTATTCCCCAGGGTGTTGAAAAAGGTCTGAAAGAAAAGATATTAGGGTCCCAAGCCACCGCAAGACCCCCAGAAAGTCCACAAGAATTGACAGCTGTAGCTTCCCACAAAGGCAGGATTTTGCAGAGGTTTTGTATGGCAATCTCTGCGTTACACATGGTCTCTTGAATTAAAATTAAGTTAGGGGCAGTAGTCTTGAGAAGGTTGGTTAAAGCCTGCGCCCTGGACGCTTTAACCAATCCATGAACATTAATTGAAAGACAAGACATTAAATATCAGAAGAGGAGGGGTTCTGTGCTCTAAGCCCCAAGGTTTCATTGGAATTAAGCCTACCTACCTCCTCTAATCGCTGAGAAATTGGGGTATAGGTATCCATAGGAAGCTGATCCACTTTATTCCATGTCTTTTTTTTCTTTCCTCTTCTAATAGTAACATTCTGGTATTTGAGAGATTGGACTGGCTGGGCCAAAGATTCATTCCCTGGGTGTTTAGAGTAAGTGGTCAGGGGAGGAAATTCATCATCTTTTGAAGATAGAAAGTAACCACTTTCAATGAGAATGTCCCTATCGGTCCCAGTTAAATCAACATCAGTACCATTGTTGTTCAAATGGTCACTCGGGGGTTGGTCAAAATTTCTGCAAATAACATGAGAAGACGAGGTAGGGTTATCTAATTCAGGTCTCAACCCAAGCTCCAAGGAATCATGATGTTCAGGCACAGGGTGAACAGGACAAGGAATAAAAGGCAATGCTGAGGTAGGGTTAGCAGGCATTGCCTCATCTGGCACAGAGGGGGCATCCGAGGGTTCTGGGATCAAATTTTCAAATAGTCTACGACCAACATTAAGCTGAGACAAATTAGGGTTGTTATTACAAACAGGGAGCCCAGATACAAGGTCGTGTCTCATTTGAATGTCACCAGTTGCAATACGATGGGATAATACTTTTTCCGAATTTTCTAAGAATTTTAAATCATCCGGAGTCAAGTCGGGGAATTTAATAGGAGTTTTGCAGAGAGGCTTACCCGAAAAATTTGTTGGAGTATGCGGCTCACCAGCAGCTGGGGAGATGTTGAAGTTCTAAGGACAAACAGCACGCACATGCCCAACCTCCTTGCAGAAGAAGCACCTGAAGGGGATTTTGTAGTAATCAATAACCTGCTTCCATCTTCTCGAACCCCAGGCAATTTCTATTTCAGCTGGGAGTCCATTCCTCGTGTCTATTTCAACCATGATTTTCGCAAATCTCCGGTCCATCCCATGAAAGTTCTGTTTATCAACACGAACAAATTTGCCAACCCTATTTGCAAGACCCCTGAAAATCTCCTCAGACCAGAGTTCGATGGGTATACCAGGTACCATCATCCATAAGTGACGAATCGGCTGAAATTCATGAAGGGGATTGAAATGTATGTGCCATCGTTTAAGATAAAGAGAACCTTGCTTGAATTCCCAGAACCGGGATAGGATCATCTCAAGGTGAGCCGCCTCTGTAAATGTGAATAATAACCAACGATTCATGAGCAGGTTAATTCTTGGGGCCATGCCGGTGAGTGGCACCCAGAATTTATTAACCCATTCCACCATCTCCTGCTTAGTGCCTTTGGCAAATTCCAACCTGCCCACCAATGCTTGTTCAGAGAAGACCCTAATTTTTTCCAGACTAAAATCTTCATCAATATCAAACCTCTCAATTTCTGCCCTGGCCTTGTATGTCTTCAATAATCTTTTGTTTTTGGCCCTCTGTCCCCATAGCTTCCGTCATGGGGCAGCCAAACCCTCCGCAGGTCCACTCGAAACCCCCAAAATGGACTGGGAGGAAAGCGGAGTCAGGGTTTGTAAATGGGCCGACATTTCCATAGAAAAAAGGCACAAAAGAAACCCTCAGCAGGTCGTCAGGACACCTGTCGGTAGGACCCAACTAAAAACAAATCTAAAAGATCTACTACAAAGAAGGAAATAGTAAATCGGAGCCAACCTTAGCTCATAGTAACCAAGTGTAGCAGAAACCAACAAATAAGTGTAAACCCATCAACCAAGAACCACAACCGAGTGAAGAAAAGATAATGGTTTGCAGATATTTCGAGAGATCCGGTTAAAAGGTGAGGGTGTAGCCTACAACCATCGAGATATTCCCACTTTTTTTTACCTTGGCTGGTACTAGGCCAAGACGGCTTGACTCCAAGTCGTTATAGGCCACACCATTCACCCAATCAACCATCAAAATCGAAGATTTCTGCAAAAAAACCAGGAAACCCTAGGATTTTCGCCATTCTCCTCTCAACGAAAAAATTAAGTTGTCATGCTTGATTGTATTATATAAATATCTATGTATATTTATTGTATATTTGTGAATATTTGATTAAAAGTATTATATATAAACAATCTACTTCCGTATTTTACTACTAGATTTTTTTGGCATTTGTATTACTCAAATTATGACATAAATATTTAAATATTTGTGAAAAGATATGTGTTTTGTTTATTTTTAAAATGAAGCGGAAAGTTGATCTTTATAAATTGATCCCATATATTAGTGCAGCTATTTAAAGTAATGATACAACGATTGACCTGACCAATTTGTAACGTCGATTTCAACTGACCAATTTGTAACGCCGGACTTAATTTGAATGGAATGGAATGGAAATCACAGATGAAGTAATTTTTTTTGTTGGTTTTCTACGGCGACGTCTCGTATTCCATCTTCCTCGTCGTATTTATTATATATATCTGTTTCATCTGAGTGTCGCAGAATGTGCAGAGCCTCATGGAACCCCCGAAGAATATCTTCTGGCTGAGCTATTTTGTTAGGCACATGTACCTTCACCCGCGCCCAAACGGTGAGTGCCCAACATACAATGACCGTCAAATAAATATAATACACAGTGGGCCACTGAATAAGTATTGCCTAATATGTTCAAGCGACATTCTGCAGCCCATGTGCCATCGATGCGCAAGGTCGCACATGAAATTTTTTCCCGGTCACCCCATGTTGAGCCCTGAAACATTTGCTTTGAATGGGCGTGAATACTATGTTGTTCATTCGAAAGAATTCAGAGCAGTAATTGACAATATTCCTGCAAGTATTTATACGTTCAGAATAGGGGCTTCGGGTGGTCGTTTCATGTATTTGCATAATCCAAATGCTAGATCTCATATTCGTGCAAATGCTAGATCTCATATTCGAGGGCGCCCTGTATGCAAAACATGTAAAGCAGGGATTAAACGCGGACACAGATGGCCGGCATCCTACTGTTCAATTGACTGCTGGAGTTGGCCGCAACCCTGGAAAAGGCAAAGAATAGGAAGACAAGGAAGAAGAAGATTGGAAAGACAAAGAAGAGACAGAGGAAGATCCGAAAGAGAAAGAAGGCGGAGAGAAAGAAACAGAAACAGAGAAGGAAGAAGATGATTCTGGGGATGAAGAGCCACAAAAGGAAAACACTGCTATAACGCCAAAGTGAATGCAACACTGGTAGTGCATGTTTCTAAGATATTATTTGCTCACTTTTTCAATGAAAATTATCCATTTGGTGATTCAAACTGTATGTATGAACAAACGAAACATTAAATAAATTACATCATGTATATCGAATTGGGTCGAATTGAGTTAGAAATATTGAGCAAGGGTTTGCATTTTTTTTAAGCAAAAAAAGACATTATTCTTGTTAATAAAAAGTATATTAAATATATTTGCATTTTAAAAATCTAATCAAGTGCATTTGAAACTTGCAATATTATTTTTTAATATATATATATATATATATAAATGATTAGATATGTAGCGAACTCCAAGTTAATTACAGCAGTGATAGAATCATATTTTTTTTTAGCTTTTTCAAATTTATATGTAGAATTATTTTTAAAAATAAATTTAATACTTTTAAATTAATTTTTTAAAGAATTTTTTTTCCCAATTTTTTATTATCTTTCACTTCTATATTTAAACAATTCAATTTTATTAACAGTAAAATAATCAAATCATTCACTTAATAAAACATTAAATTCCATATGAAGGAATACTTACTTCAACTTAAATATCAAACTGGTCCTTGTTTTTTGCATAGAACTATTTATATCTTTGTAAGTTACTGTATATGTCGATATTGTAAGATAGAATATAACTTATAGATTTCTTTCCTACATAATTTTAACTTTATGTTTTGTTTTTGTTTTACAATGGGCATTTATACACTTGTTATAAATGTTTTTTTTACTAAGTTATGATTTTTTATCATTTAACATACTACTCCACTCCACAATGTATTTTTATATAAACACATAAGTATGGCATTTTTTATGTTGAAAAAAAATCAAATTTCAATTACTTAGTTCTCTCTTTCATATACTTAATAATTTCATTAATAAGAAAGTTTTAATGATTTTTATGTATAACTTTTCAAATTGTAATTTTAAATTATTAATAATATAAAGAAAGTTTTATATGATTTTTTTGGAATGTTTAAATTAAAGATGATTAAACCAATTACAATAATAATTAATAATCAAATAAAATTTTATAAAATTAAAATATAATGTGTTTCAATTAAAAGAACTAACCCACCAATGGGTGTAATTTCATATTAATGAGGATTTAAAAATTGTAATATATATATATATATATATATATAAAAGAGAGAGAATGCCTAATCATTAATAACGTGTGTTTCCTAGTAGGAGGTTTTAAATTCAATTTAAGAGGAGAGTATTTTTACAAATATATTTTAAGCTTCACTTTTTTCATTAATATTGTTTTCTCCTTAACGCGAAGTGCATTTCCCATTGATATGATATTGGATTTTAAACCTTGTGTGTTGCTATATTTTTTTCCCACTAAAGATATCCAATTCACATTCTACTTATAGAGAGTCATTAACTCTTCTTCCCAGTTTATTCTTTGAGTCATTAACTCTTCTCCTTAGTTTAGTCTTTGTCCACAAACACCTAGATCCTTGAATTCTCCCCATAACTAAGACTCAATATTCTAGAGTTATTGATGGTAAGTAGAGATGGAAATGATAGTTTGTAGGAATATGATAGCCCTTCACCTGACTAATCCTTCTTCACAATACTAACACCAACTCGACTAGATTGTTTTTTTTTCTTCAACACGTAAATTACATTGGGAGTCCCTTCCAACTACATTTTTGCATGTCATCCATGTATAATTTCTTGAGCGCTCCATGTACTAGTGATATGATCAAAGGAATAATAATCATACAACAATAGAAATACTTTTTCATTTTTGACAAAAGCCTTGAATTTCAAAATCGAAAAGAAAACCAAACCAAATTGAATAATTCAGTAGATGAATCATATTTTTTAATTTCAATACTATTTCGTTTGATTTTTGAATTTGATAGCTATGATGCACATACACTATATTCTTAAAATAGTTATAACATAAATTCAAATCAACTCATTGTTCACATTAGTTTCTCTTTTTTTTGGGAATATAATCTCCATGGTTAGCATGCCCATGGTTGCATCTCTCAATCTCTTATCCAAGCATGCATATGCACCCTATATATTGTGAGATTACATATCTATTATTATATTAGTATTTTCTATATTGGTTGGTTGGGACCTTAATTGTAATTTTATGGTTGAGTAGAATTGTAAATGTATCAATTGTCTCCTATATATATATACCAAAAAGGCCTAGTTTAGGATCATATCCATTTCTATTGTCTATTTCATACATCTTATAAGAAGGTTCCCCTTCCCAATAAGCTTCATATTCACATATTTTCGTCATTCTTAAGGTGTTGGATTAATCTCTCTTTCTTGTTTTCTGCTCTATTGAGGAATTTGGTGCATAACATTTGGTATTAGGCCCACTTTAACTATACAATTTTTAGGGGACATTTCAGATAATCAAATGTGGAGGATACTTAAAGGACATAGCGAATTATTTGTGGTACAAATTCCATGTCTTGATTCATTATAAGTTAACTTGGTTATAGTATTTTTGCAGTTAAGATTTTTTCTAGTCCAAATACTAGTCTCAAATAGGTGTTCTAGGTAAAACTATTATATATAAAGCTTGAGTGATCCAAATTCAGTGCCACTTATTTAATAATAGGAAAGATAGACCATAGTGTTTGTGGTAACAATTTCAGAAGAAAATAAGGAAAATAGAACACATCACATGTTGTACAAATTCACTTTCCTAAAAGGAACAAAAATAAAAAGTTTAGGGAAAGTTACCATAACTCTCCCTTGGTACATTAGAATTGGGTCAAACCTATGGCATTGCAGAAAGAGATACAATGCTTAATATAGGAAAAAATTATAGACTCAAAGGGGCCAAAGTTTCAAAGATAATTTAGGAGCAAGGTTGTTTATCAAGACAAGCTAGGAACAAAGGTTTTTAAAGGTATTCTATATTGGAACTTCAATAACCTTAGATTGAAATATTTGTTTTAGGTGATTAAAAAGGTGTCATAAATAAGAAAAGAGAAGACATCTTATGAATATCACTAATATTTAATGGAAAGAAGTGGAGTAAAAATTACTTCTCCCACTAAATCTCATAAAAGCTCAACCATCACTCATGAAGAAAATGAAGAAATGTGTAACTGGGTATTCGACTTGGAGGAGAAGTTTTAAAATGGGATATCATGGATTAATTACATAGTTGTGCTCACTAGATGTTCAAGCATATATGCCCTCTGTTCCAATGTATCTTCAACAAGTTATTGACAATAATTCCAAGGTATTTGGGGGATGCCTATAGGTATTCCACCTATGATGACTAGGGTATTTTTTAAGGATTCTAATAATATACTTAAGTATAGTATCCTATATGATTATCTTGGATTGAAAAAAATATGCATATAGATATGTAGGAGAATATTAAATATGAAACATACATGTTACTATTGAAATGTGTAAATTTTGGAGAAATTATGACAAAAAAACATATTTTATGTAAATATAGGTGATATTAGAGACTAAAAACAACCAAATAGAGAATTTAGTTTTTGAAAAAATACCCCCAAAATATCTAATTGGTGGAAGTTTGCCCCTAAAAAGAACCCCGATGATGACCATTACAGACAATTACTTATTCATGTCATTGGTGACCTATTAGATGAACTACAGGGATAGTTTTCCTTACCAAATTAGATCTCCATTATGGATATCATCAGATCATAATGATGAAAGAAAACATTATGAAGATAAACTTCATAACACATGAAGGTCATTATGATTTTTTTGCAATTCCATTTGTCCTTACCAATGCACCTTCCACATTTCAAATATTTATGAATTCTATTTTTAAACCCTTTCCCCCAAAATTGTGTTAGTAGTTTTTGATGATATAATAACCTATAGAAAATCTTGGAAAGAGCATGTATAACATGTTTACAGCATCTTAAAACTATTGGAGGAGAACCAACTATATGCCAAGACCTCTAAGTGTGCTTTTGGGGTTTAGGAAGTGGAATATTTTGTTCATATTGTATCTAATGAAAATGTCAAGGTGGACCCTAAAAAAATTAAGAATATCTTGGAATGGCCAATTCCTAAAATATTGAAGAATGTTAGAGGATTCTTTAAGATTGGTAGGATACTAAACCACAAGTTCATCAAGAATTATGGTCAAATAGTAGTACCTATAACAAGGTTTTTAGAAAAGGAGGCATTCTCTTCAACTCAAGATGAAACCAAAGTGTTTGAAAAAATTAAAATGACTATGTATACTAATCCTATGTTAGCCACACTTGAATTCACAAAATAATTTATTGCAAAATGTGATACCTTAGGGAATGGCATTGGTGTAGTTTTAATGCAAGAAGGAAGGCTCTTTTCCTTTGAAAGTTGCCAACCTAAAGGAAAAAACTTACTCAAACCAATTTATGAAAAGTAAATGTTGGCCAAAATGCATTCAATTAAGAAATGGAACCCTTACCTATTATGAAGAAATTTCAAGGTAATAACAAATCATGACAATATTAAGTACTTCTCGGAACAATGGTTATCTTTAGAGGATAAAAAAATGGGTTACAAATATGCTAGGTTATGACTTTGAAATTATCTACAAAAAAGGGAAACATAATGTGGTGGTAGATGCAGTTTCAAGGAAAGAAGATGACATAGAGGGATTACTATGTGCTATGTCCATTATGAAATCTTATTAGGTGGAAGAACCAAGTAAAAAGTGGAAACATGATCTAAAACCATGCACGATAATTCAACAACTACAATAGGATCATAGTTGAACACTAGATAAATTTGTTTGGAAGAATGATCTTCACTATGGTACAAGGATCACCTATATTTATGTAGAAATTATCAATTCAAATAGAAGGTCCTTTTGGAATTGCACACTTCTCCTATAGGAGGACATTTAGGGTTCTGAACACTTACCATAGGATCAAGAAGGTTTTTTGTTGGGAAGGTCTTGAAATAGATGTCAAATATTTTGTGGAAAAATGTTTGGTTTTCCAACATAACAAAGAGGAGACAATCAAGACACCAAGTCTTCTATAACCATTAGCCATACCAAGTCAATGTTGGTAAGAGATCTCAATGGATTTAATCACAGTTCTACCAAAGGAAGAAGAAAATATTTCCATTATGGTAGTAGTGGATCGACTTGCAAAGTATTCCCATCTCTACTCTCTTTCTCATCATTTTAAACCAAGTACAATAGTTGCGACATTCATGGAAATAATTCAGAAGCACAACAACAAATCCTGGAATTAGCGTCCCATTTAGAGTCCCTTTTTAGTGTTATATTTTTTTCATTGAGTGGTCAAAGTAGATGCTAAATGGGATGCATTATGGACAAAATGTAAGGAGTCTAAAATAACGTCTTTTTTTGCTTCCTAGATAGCATCCTTTCTGATGTGTAAAATATCGCCCATTCTTTTGCTTCCAGAATAGCATCCAATTTTGCTTCCTAAATGACGTCGAGGTTTGCTTCCTAAATAACATCCTATTTTTCTTCCTAGACATTGTCCTCTTTTAATTCCTAAATGACATCCCCATAAGCGCCCTATTTGCATCCTTAAAAGAGGCGTGTTAGCATTTATGTTTGCATTTACATTCACACCATATTTGCATCCAAATTAGCACCCAATTTTGCATCCATATGTGCTACCACTTTAGAATACCATTTTGCACTAAGTTTTACTTCCAATATGCACCAATTTTCACTTCTAATTTTGCACCAATTTTTGCTTCCTTTTTTGCATCGTTTTTTACTACCAATATGGAGCCAAAATTTTCTTCTATTGTTGCACTAGATTTTGCTTCCTATGTAGTGCCATGTTTTGCATCTAAAGTAACATCTTATTTTGCTACCATATCAATTCCATGTTTGGCTTCCTCATTAGTGTCAAGTGTTGGGCCTCTTTTTAACGCCTAGTTTTGAATCTCTATTGATGTCAACATTAGCTTTTGATACCACTTTAGTGCCCAATTTATCATCCATTTTTACTGCCACACTAGTGCCACATTTTGCTTCCCATTTAGCTCCTTAAATTTCTTCTTGTTTTGCTTCCTCATGAACGCCGCATTTAGGTTCCCATTAAGCATCTAATTTTGTTTCTTTGTTTGCCACTAGTTTAGCTTCTGGTTTGGCTTCTACTTTGGTGTCCAAAATAGCATCATAATTGACTTCCAGCTTAGTGCTAGGTATTTCATTCAATATTGCTCCTAGATATATGATATAGTGGGCTTCCATTTTAGCTCCTAGTTTTGCTTCCTATTTTGATTCCTTATTAGCACCACATTAGGCTTGCTATTTAACACCTACAACTATATCCAATTGTGTGCTAGTATATTTATTATATCAAATTATTATAATTATTTCATTAATTTGAATAGTTCTCATATATCATTTACTTCAAAGTTATGAAATAACATAATGAAACATTCAAATTAATTGTAGATACCATTTTTGAAATTAATTGCATAACATTTACGAAGAAAATTTAACAAAAATAGACAAAATTTATCCAAAGTAGTAACATCATCATATATATTAATTTTCCATGAAAAGATCATCGACAATTTCCAATATAGATAAATTTACAATATAATAACGATAATATCACCATTATCTTTCATCAAAAGAAGTGAATTTATAAAACATCATCCCATCAACAACCTATCATACAAATCATCATATTAAGGTTAAAAGAACAAGTGAACTATATACATAGTGAAAATACCAATATCACAAGAAATCTCTTTTTTAATATCCATATCTAGAAATGTCTAAATGATCAAGGGTAATCAAAGTTTATATGTCAACATAAATCCACCATACAAATCAAAATGAACTAGAATTTAATATGAACTTGGATCATCACAAAAATAAGAATACGTGTCTAGTAGTACCGAGAAAGCGATAAACATCCACAATATCAATAGTAGCATCAATGGCTACCATCATCATCACCACCACCATTATCATCATCATTCTCATCCTCATCCTCATCATCCTCATCTATCCCAACAACATATTCATCGTCATTTTCATTTGATCCATTGGCATCATTATCAGCAATATCTTTCTCTGGTACATTGGTGACAACATAATCTAGATCATCTAAGGAGTCATCTTCACCATTTTTCTGCAAACAACCATAAATGATAAATTTAAAACATTAATATTAATATCATTACATAATGCATATTTTGTGTTATATTGCAAGTATTAGTCCTAACCTAACTACAAGATTGTTTTGTCCCTAAAGTGAGGGAATTTAATGTGTTAGATTAGAGGTTACTTTTAAGGCTCCACTTGGACTCATGAACCAAGTGATGTTTGATTTAGGGTATGAAAAGCGTGTGCACAAGCAGTGTGTACAATAAGTAAATGAAATTACAAAGAAATGTAAATTCTTATAAAGAAATGTACTGTAGAGAAAGACATAAATTTTCAATACTAGAAACTGATATTCTTTTCTTGAATTAAAATTTGTACTTTCTCTATAAAGTATTTAGGACTACTACAAACAAACAAATCGAAATCTCAAGTACTCATGCAAAATGGATAGCTAACTAATGATGTATTTGAAAAGAAGAAAGAAAAGGGACTCTAAACCAACAATGCAAATTGTTTTAAACATATCCAATAAATCTACTAAATCTTGATTAAAAAATAAACTTGTTGAAACAAAAAATGAAAACTGAAAAATAATTCCAAAATAGAACCAGGAAAGGAGTATAGATACTTGAACTTGAATGAATAAAATTCAATTCTCAACCAATAAAATTTTTCTTGAGAAGTATTTTCCCAAGCACTCTCAATACTCTTATGTTAAATAATATAGTGCAACATCCTATCTCAACACCTTTATAGAGAAATTCACTAATGTGAAGATTATAAGGTCATCATCATCCACCTTTTTCAAATGTCTAAAAGCCATGTAGTGATGTAACAATATGTAAAAAGAGTACTTTAGAATCTTCTAAGCAATAATATGCTTAACATTCCTATAACAAACATTTATGGTATATACAAGCAAGAGTTGTGAAATAGAAGCCTACTCTGTTAAGTGCAACACTACAGTTTAAGACTAGTAATATGGATCAAGTTTGTGCATCGTTTACTTGCAGTAAAAAAAAGTATAGGGAATGGAAAAAGGAACGTGGAATGGAAATCCCAACTTTTCTAAGAGACAAATAACTGTTGTGGTGAAAATTATCTACCCAAGTTAGTAAGAAACATATATTGGTAAATACAAGGAAATGAATATATATTGGTCAAGCACTCTTTCATCTGAAACCAGTAGATAAATTACATACATTATCAAATACTAACTTTAAATATTGAACATGCAAGTAATACCAGATGACTACACATTAGGCTTTCAAAATATGCCTAGCATTATATTGTCAAACTTACTTGATTGCATTTTACAATTAATTTTTGTTAAGGAATTTTTATGGGAATCACTAAATTACTTGATTGCATTTTACAATTAATTTTTGTTTAGGACTTTTTATTGGAACCACTAAATTTTTTTCTTAGAATGGCCTCGAGCTATATCTGCTCTGGGTACAAAAAAAAATAAACTGGGAAACATACATACCTTGAATAAATTAGATCCTAAAATGGATTTGGGATGGGTATGTAGAATGAATACATTTTTTGTGAACCTCGTAATTTTGTGAAGTATGATGCCTTTTGGATTAAGAAATCATCGTTATAAAGTCTAATGAAAAAGATAGAAAATGAATACCACTCGCCTGAGGGGTATGAGGGTGAGGTTTTTCGAATTCGCCGAACAAACGGCATGGAATGGATGGTCATATTACTTATTGATTGATCGGACGGAAGAGGAACGAAATCTTCAATGGAACTAGTTGTAGGATCTCAGAACTATGTCAGAACTTTATTAATAATTACAGCCAGACCCTTACATTGGTGGTGGATAGGCTACCTTAGGAAGAACATTTATGCAATTTACCTTTGAGATTTGTTTCGAAAGGAAACATCAATATTTTTTAATAATCGGCAAATACTCGCAAAAATGCAACACAAAACACATTCATAAATTGGACATCGACTACCATACAATATTTTTTAAGCAAAATTAGAAACTCAACTCAGCCCTCATCTCAAGAGAATCAATGGACAATGTTTAGGTCATTATTGTGCTTCTGAAATATGTAGATCAATTAAAAAATAGAAACCAAAATTCAAAATGTTGATTATGATCCCAATACATAAAATTATGCCATGATCTTTGAATTACAAAAGGCCACTAAATTTCCAAGAATTTGAAACCACGAGGAATTAAGGGGAAAGCACATAACATATCCCACAACTAGTGTCAAAGGAAGTTCTGATTGATCCATGAGTCAAAGGAATTAGTTTATTGATATTTTCAATATAAGTATATGTTCCATGAGGAAACATGGTTCCACCACCAGGGAAGTGAAATTTATCTCCATCAACTTGAATCCAATTCTTCACAGCCTTCTCTACATTGAGTTCCATGTGTAATACATTGGAAAACCAGGTGAAATATCGACTTTTGTGCCATGAAAATGGATTCTTATAGCCTGGCGGGGATGGAATAAGGCATTAAATCAATAACTTCTTTTTTTGGGGGGCAATGATCTGTTTTTATTCTCTTTTTAGTAACTTATTTGATAGTGGGGGTAGAGTTTAAATATTTGTTTGCATCAAGGGAGTTGAACCACTTATATATTCCCCTAACCATCTCGGTTGACTCGTTTACATAGAAGGGAAAGGCGGGATAGCATCTAGCAATAGTGGATCGGTTCAGGTCAGGAAATATTTAATGGTAAAGAATACGTGCATTAGGAAACTGCAAACTCACTTATTAGCTTAGTCCCACCGCTGACACTTTTAATTAAGAGTTTGGTTGACTAGTTACTTCCTCCCATATTGTGGATCTTTTGCAGGCCTTGAATTCACAATCAATTTAAGCCAGAGGCCAGTTCAACATTCCCACTCATATCAGTAAGTTCTGCACTTCAACTTGCATTTCTCTATCATATTTGAGAGACCTCCCATGGTCTTCACATGGAGTATACTCACTATACTTCATACCACATGGTACAAAACTTTGAGTCGAATTTGAAATATCATCCACTCCCAGCATATGATGGGCTTCAAAATATAAGGAAACAAGTGAAGATGATATATTTATGTTATTTGTAGCACAATCCATCATTCTCCATAAAAGGATGATATAATTTACAACGCATATATGTTTCACATGTCGCAATCCCAAATCAGCCATGATCGACCAGTTCCTCCATATTGAACTAATAATTGGCTAAATTTCATAACAACTTGTTGCACAGAAGATGAGACTGACAACCCTATCGATGCTGCTCCTGCCTTGGGCTGCTCTACAAGTCACTTTAAATCACCGATGTTAAGAATTATACCCTTATTCAAAACCCCTTCCACCAGTTGGTCCAATTCCCTGAACTTCATAGCAATGTGATCTTAATTTATAGTCCATAACCAGCGATGCAAAATGCCTATTAGTTGCAATGCAGAATGTCCTTTTGAAGCATTTAAGATTTGTTTGTTTCCATTGCTTTGCCGGTTTTGTTTTTGATAAATGAATAACACTTGCAGAATGTTCTTTTTTCAGTATTTGGTGGATGTAGGATGCTGATTTTATATTTTATTGGTGCAACTTGCAGAAAAAAAAAAAAAAATTGAAGAAAGCCAGAGCTTTGTTGGGAAGTCAAGAACCGAATGAAATCTACTCAGCACTTAATTTGCTTGATGCTACTCTTGATTTATATCCAATATGGGAGAAGGCCTTGGAACTTAAGGCAAGGGAATTCTTGTATCTTGGGAAATTCAAAGACATGGCAAATATGTTGCAGGAATATATCTCAAGCCTCAGGTTTAGGGAGATAGTCCCATATGAAATTCTACTGGTGTCAAAAGAGATGTCGAGAGAGCAAGTGAAGCTTCTTTAGAGCTATGAAGAGAGTAATAGATCCAGGGCTAGGGTTTTTAATGGGCAGGGCTAGTCCCTTACCCTTACCCAAGGATATTTTAGCTCTTAGATCCATCAACCTAATTCACATGGGCCTTATATCCCTCTCTAATTTTAGTCCATCACCTTTATATAGGCTCTTTACCAAGTATCCATCATATTTATACTAAAAAACATAAATAACTGCGTTACAACACACAAACAACACTCATGTAAAGTGCAGAGTTAGTTTAGGCAACTCCCACTAGATTTGGCCATTCCACCAACTATAGCGAACTCCCACTCCTTTGGCACTCTTTCTATATGTTCTTTGTACTAAACCAACGTCCCAAACTCTTGCTCCAAGTCAGATGGCATTCCATACGAATCAATGCTTATATCTCCATCGAAGCTTTCATAAAGTGGTATTCAAATCCTTTTGGTCATGCTGATTTCCAATAGTATATCGACAGATCATCACTTCGAAAATACTCGGGTTTCCATCACGCTGCTTGGGTTCTGTTAACTAACTCGCAACTCTGATAGCGATATAGTTCTACAACCATATATCTCGACCTCTCTTCCTCTCCTTTGTTCTTCACCGTTCGGCCTTCAAACTTACATAATCGCTTTCCTACAACAAGATCATCCTCGTCCTTTACGCAATCCAAAAGCTTCGATCGACTATCTTCACTCTACATAAATGCTCGGTCTTCATCAGACTATAAGTATGCCTTCCTTTCACTCTCACACGACCTGCACATAGGTTATTTTTTTAAACCTCTAATGTCAATCTCTTATCTTCACTCTTATCTCGATCTATGCTTATACTCTAATTCACAAAAGAATTCTCTCGGTCATTTCACACAGATATGCAGCATTTAGTTAATCCTACATGATTCTTCTAAGTCTTGAACGACTTTTTCAAATGTTGGAACTAGTGTAGGTTTTTCACAACACCATATCTTGAACTGCACCTCTGAAAAAAAGTTCTACATAGCTCTGCCACCTAAATAGGATTAGATATGCATACATTCAACCATATCCAACAAAACTTCATTCTTATAACTGGAAATGCATAAGAAATTCTACCCATCTCTGCTTCTAATTTTGTTATCAGGTTTCATACACAGGTTAATTAATCCTTCACACTACTAATATTCATATTGGCACTCATACATAGGTTAATATTGGCACTCACCCAGCCAAACCATATTATAGATTTTCGTTGCAATTGTGTATCACAGATCCTTAAAGAAGGCCTACAATCCAATTTCTTGAGGTGTAAACATTTTCTTAATGTGTAAAAAACTTAAGATAAAAAAAAAGTTACACCTCATGACATTGGATCCCTCTCGCTGCTTAATAGATCCAGTTTTAAGATGGATCTATGTTGGTGTATAAATAGTTCTTCACATGGGTGTAAAGAGATAACTTCTATGAAGTGACTATGACCCCTCAGCTTCACGTGTGGCCCTCAGTATACTAATTTGAAGCTAAAGCAATCTACAAAGATTCAATTTTGTTTAGGTTCAGATTCTGCACCATTTGTGTAGAAAAAGCGACAAAGTCTGTTAGATGTCCTCCCCATTTGTTGTTGTCACTTGTTGTCATTTGTTGATGTCTTGCCCAAGATGTTAATGACACATTCTTGTTAGATCAATTATGGCCTTGCTTGCTGCACCTGAATGGTGTGAGGGATGTGAGTTCAATTGTGAATAAAATGAAAGTATTTTGTAAAATAATACACTTGAATATTTGTTTGTACTAGTATGTTCAATTTCAATGTGATTATAATACTTGTAAAGTGTCGAGTTTGGTTTTCGAAAATGCAAAATTAGAGCTTGAAAGTGCCAAAATCTGTTTTCAAAATTGCAAATTTAAGTATTGGAAGTGTCAAAAGTAGCCTTCCAAAAGGGAAAAATTAGGTTCTAAAAGTGCCATTATCATGTTTATCATATCAGATAATTGCAAAAACCAATTTCAAAAGTGGTGATATCGAAAGCGTGCAGGCATGCATATGCGATAAAGACGATTGAAGTTGTGGCTTGATTTTATTTTAGGTGTTTCCGGTTCGGCTCACTCTTGGATGAGTTTCCAAATGATTATAGCATCCTCCGTGGTTGTAACAAGTCTTCTCATGGATATTAGAGTACTCTGGTTTAGGGGTGACTCCCACACATGTTCTTATCTCTTGTACTTAGTTGATTCATTGTATGCACATGTAGCTGGAAAATTGACTAAGTGTAGAAGTTCAAGAGGTAGGAGTAGGTAATTCCACAGGTTAGGCTTAGTCTGCCGGAGTGCTTCTAATATGGTGATGCCCTCGGTTAGCTTCCGGGAAGTGTCGCACTGCTTGATGGAAATCAAAAAATTGATCTTGCTCATTAGTTCCGTGACAGGTGGTATTAGGGCATAGAATGCGAGCGTTTCACCACTCTTCTTGCAAAGAGATGGTATCAGAGCGCAGAACGTAGATGCTTCACTACTCTTCTTGCGAAGAGTTGGTATCAGAGTTTAGATCACAAGCTCCTCACCACTTTTCTTGTGAAGATATCAGAGCCATATCGACACAGAGGTTGTTGCAGACTGGAGAAGCATCTTCGTGGATGTTGGGATGTTCACCATTCTTTTGACAAAGGGATGGTATCATGATGGAGGTGGTTACTACATTTGTGAATTTTGGTTGGGAATTCATGGAGGAGTTCCTAGCCAGAAGTGTAGCAATGTCTTGGATGATGGCATCCGAGAGAAAGAAAGTGTTTCTATTGGGAGCAATTCAGACGAACATTGAAGAATGCCAAAGTTGTTAGGATATATTCATCATTTAGTTTTATGTCTGCATGCATTTTTGCATGCAACATGCATTTTTGCATGCATGTCATGCAATTGCATGCATCCCAATCATCAGTTTGGTGTCACCCAGCACCTAGTCCTCAATTTGCTAGCCCCGAGAGCTCCTTTCCACTCATTTTTAGCCCTCCTAGTCAATGATGCGGCCAGCTTTCACCTACCACATGTGAAAGGCGCCCTTCTTCATCTACCACTCAGTTACACTTCAGTTAGTTGAGTTATTTGTGGATCTTTCCTTTATTTAAGGCTAGATTGACTTGTTAACTAATTGAAACACTCCGTTGGACCCCCAGTGAGAGTGGATTGCCTATTTTGACTCCAGAAAAATCTCCATGCACCCTCCAATGAGCCTCCATCACTACATTAGTGCTCCCATGCGCCAGTTACACCTACCAGATTCAGTTAAACTCATTTTGACACCTAGTTGACCATTACTAGTGCATTGATGACTCCACTAATCTGATGATGAGGACTCCTAGTGAGCCAAGCTATTCCATGTAGGCTATTCGAATGACCTCCTTGGTTAATTCAAATTATTCAGTCATTGTGACTACACATTTTATTGTATTCTACTTCTGAGTTTAATAGAGCACTGTTGCAATTCTCTTGCACAGTTTACAAATATTATTCTTTATGCATCTGTTGTAATTGATTGACTTGTTCAATTAGATCTGTTGTGCTTCATTTCACATGGTATCAAAGCCATGGAAGGGACAAGACTTCTTTTCTGCAGGGATTATTCATGAAGATTGAGCAAATTTTCTCACAAAAATATTACAACAGTGGCATGCATTCTCTCTTGTGCATTCGCTACTGGGCATGTAGTGCCAAAAATTCTCTTCCAATCCACACTAGAAGCCGAGAGTTTTCCACATAAGTCCTGGATTCGAATCATTGGATCTTCAAGCTTGCTTGATTGTCTTATGCTGGGTGTGAAGCAACTTGTAAAGTGTGGATTGTTCGACCTTATGGTTCTTGTTTTGTTGGGATTTGCAGGTTATTCACTCCTTCTATTGCATTTGCTCCTCTTGAAAGATGGACACTTCTTCATGAAATATTCTCACTCCTTTCAACTATTTTCCGTTGAAGGTTGATATAGAGATATTTCTATGCTCTAAAGGTTTCTACAGAGTTACCATGGGCCTATAGGTTGAAGCTACATCAGTAGTAGAGAAGGAAAAATATTTCAATAAGCTTGATGAAGCTTATGGTTTCCTTTGTCTCAACATCTCTAAGGATCTTCTTTTCCATGTCAGTGGATTGACTACTCTGAAAGAGGTATGGGAGAAACTTGCCACACTCTTTGGCAAGCAGGATGATATGAGATCTTATCAGCTAGAGAATGAGTGGATTTCCCTCAATCCTGAAAATTTCGAGGCCATCAATGACTTCTTCACTAAGTTTAAAAGATTGGTTATGCTATTGAAGCAATGTGGAGCGGAAAAAGAAGATAAAAATTTGATCTTATGCATTCTTTCAAAACTTGGGAAAGATTATTCAGTTTTTTTTTCAACTTTCAATACGGGAAAGTTCACAATTCCCAATTGGAAAATGCCTACCTTAAGTCCCTTCATTGAATCCATGACAAAGGAGCATGATAAAATTATTCAAATGGGGACCATATTCTCCAAAGATCAAGCTCTATTTGATGGAGGATCCAAATCTATGAATGGAAAAGGGAAGCAAAAGAAAGAGAAGCCAAAGTTTGATCCTTCCAAGCAAAGAGAGAAAACCAAGCAAATGGATGAGCCATCTGGCTCAAGAAACACACAAAAGGGAAAAGAGGGAAAAGATAAGACTAAATGTTCTTATTGCAGCAAGGGCTTTCATCCTGAAAGTTCATGCATGAAAAATACCATAGATTAGATGGCCCTTCTCTTGGAGAAAAACAACATAACCCTTCCTGACGGTGCAAGGAAGAAGGAGAAAAATGATCACCTTGAAAGAGGTCATGCACTCATGGAAACTGTTTCGAAATCCACCACTCTTCTCATAGATTTTGGAGATTCTAACCACATGGATGAAAATAAATATTCTCTATCAGCATTTGACCCCAACAACACCATCTCCATCCACATGGGATATGACTCACATATTTCCTCAAAGGGCAAAGGAACCATTCATTTAGAGCATGGCAGTTTTCACAATGTTCTCTATGTTCCTTCCTTAGCTTCGAATCTTCTTTCTATTTATCAGATGACACACATTGGTTCACCAAAGAAAGTTGTATTCTTCCCTAACAAAGTTGAAATTTCTGATATTCAAAGTGAAAAAATTATTGCGGTAGGAAGAGCCAATCATGCTTCAAAAGCATATGAATTTTCACACTTTCTGCCACTTGACAAGCCCACCACTCTTCTAACTCATGGAAATGAGGTTATTAGGCTATGGAATGAGAGGTTTGGACACCTAAATTATAAATATTTGCAGCTGCTACAGAAAAATTCCATGGTTGATGGCCTTCCGACGATCAAATCCTCAAAGGGAATATGCAAAGGTTGCATCATTGGGAAGCACCCTGAGCACAAATTTGACCGAGGAAAAGCTAGCAGAGCCTCTTCTATTTTGGGGCTGATACATTTTGATATCAGTGGTCCGCTACCATATACCTCCATGAAAGGCTCAAGGTATGTTCTGACATTTATCAATGACTTCTCCAGATTTACTTGGGTCTTCTTTCTAAAAAACAAGTCAGAAGTGCTAGAAAAATTCAAGATTTTTAAAGATTCTGTTGAGATTGCCACCAAGAGCAAGATCAAAGCTCTAAGATATGATAATGGAGGTGAATATATAAAATCAGAGCTGCTGCAACTTTGTGCTGAAAGCGACATTCATATCCAGCACACAGTTCCGTACACACCTCAACAGAACGGTGTAGCGGAAAGGAAGAACCGATCACTGAAAGAGATGGAAACCTATATGATTGAGTCAAAAGGTTTGGCTGCAAATATTTGGGATGAGGCAATGAATGTTTCTTCATACATTCAACACAGAGTTCCACATTTATCTTTGATAGATACTACTCCTTTCAAAGCCTACACTGGTCACAAACCTAATGTGTCCAATTTCAGGGTTTTTGGCTCAACTGCTTGGGCTAGAATTCCTTATGAGAAGAGAAAATATTTGGATCCGCAAAGTGTTGAATGAATCCTATTCGGATATGATGAAGAATAAAAGTTCTACAAACTAATGGATATCAAATCCAAAAATATAATCATTGAGCGAAGTGTCAGATTTGAAGAACCGCTTCAAAATCTAGAGCTAGTCGAGGAAGAAACTGGTGATTTATCGCCTCTACAAGAAGAAGATTTTGGAGAAGATGATGAAAGTTTTGGTTCTAATATTTCTGATATTTTATCAGACTTTGATGAACATGAAATATCAGGTTCAGAATATGATCCAGATGTGCCCCAACAGTTTCCAAAGTGGGCCCAAAATACTCTCAATTCAGCTGGTTCAAACATTGGAAATCCTGCTGATCCAAGGAGAACTCGAGTAGACTTTCAAAGCATAGGTATGGATCTTTCATGTTCTGATCCTTTTCTATTTGAGAATTTTTTTTTTGATGATAGGTTCAGATCCTAAATCATATTATCATTCCCACTGAGATTCGAGATGGCAAACCGCCATGGATGAAGAGTATAGTTCTCTTCAAAAGAATGCTACATGGGAGCTAGTTTCTCTTCCACCTGGGAGGAAATTAGTCCAATGTAAATGGGTCTATCATACAAAGGTTGGTGCTGATGGATGAACCTGCAAATACAAATCTAGGTTGGTTTCTAAATGTTTATCCCAAGTCCAAGGAGTGGACTACAACGAGACCTTTGCACCGGTTGCAAAAATGGATTCTATCCGCCTAGTTTTGGCTATTTCCGCATCTAAGCACTGGGAAGTGCACCATATGGATGTGAAGAGTGCATTTCTTCATGGAGATATAAAAGAAAATATTTACATGAATCATCCATAAGTATATATATTAGATCCAACATTAGTGTGCAGATTGAAGAAATCATTGTATGGATTAAAATAGGCCCCAAGAGCTTGGTACGCAAAGATGGACTCCTTCCTTCTGTCACAGAATTTTGAAAGGTTAAAATCAGATACAAATGTGTACCTACAGAAAAGTGAAGGTAATTTGCTGATTATAGTTCTTTATGTTGATGATATTTTAATAACTAGAAGCACTCTTGCTTCAATCGACAATTTAAAAACTGCTTTAAATCTAGATTTTGACATGAGTGATTTGGGCTTGCTGAAGCAATTCCTTGGGCTTCAGATTGCTCAAAAATTTGATGGGATCACCATATATCAGCAAAAGTATGTTTCATACCTTCTAAACAAATTTAATATGTCAGATTGTAAGGCAGCCCCATTCCCATTCCTCTCAGGAATCAATCTTGAGGAGGGAAATTCTACACCACTTCCAGATTCGACATTGTATTGACAATTGATTGGTATCCTTCTATACTTGACACACTCAAGGCCTGATATATATTATGCCGTGAGTGCTGTATCAATATATATGTAGCATCCCCATGAGCTCCATTGGCGGGTATCCAAAAGAATCTTGCACTATGTGTAGGGTACTAGACATTTTGGCATACACTATGCTGCAGATTCTGAGCTAGATTTGGTTGGATTCACTGATTCAGATTGGGCGGGTGATAGTATTGATTGGAAGTCCACTTCTAGATGGGTTTTCATGATTGGAACTGGGCCTATTATATGGTCAAGAAAAAAACAGGCAGCCATTGCCTTATCTTTAGTAGAGGCAGAGTATCGAGGAGCAGTTAATGCTTGCATTCAGGCAGTTTGGTTGCAGGGTATTTTGGTAGAGTTTGATATTGGTAGCACCACTTCGACTGCCATCTTTTGTAACAATCAAAGTGCTATCAAGATCTCGACAGATCCAATTCAGAGACAGAGGACCAAGCACATCGAGATCCACATGCACTACATTTGATAGCTTGTGCATGATAGGACCATTGTTTTGCAATATTGCCCTACCAACAAGCAAATTGCAGACATCTTCACCAAGAGCTTCACTGAGAAGAAGTTCTCTTACCTCAATTCACTGTTGGGGGTGATTTCCATCATGGTGGAGACAGATTAGATCCTTCTATGTTCATCTTGAGGGGGGGCTTTCTTCCCATTGGGTTTTCCCTCTTTCCTCACTTAGAATTTTTCTAGCATTTTTGGATTATTATTGTATTGGGGTGACCTTTGGTCTCAGTAACCAAGGCCCTATATTTTATTTTCTACTTAATAGTATGGCTTGAGGGGGGGTGTTAGGATATATTCATCATTAATTTTTATTTATGCATGCATGTTATGCAATTGCATGCATCCTAGTCATCAGTTTGGTGTCACCCAACACCTAGTCTCCAGTTTGCTAGCCCCGGGAGCTGCTTTCCACTTATTTTTATCCCTCCTAGTCAGTGATGTGGCCACCTTTCACCTACAACATGTGAAATGTGCCCTTCTTCACCTACCACTCAGTTACACTTCAGTTAGTTGAGTTATTTGTGGATCTTTCCTTGATTTAAGGCTAGATTGACTTGTTAACTAACTGAAACACTTTGTTGGACCCCTGGTGAGACTAGATTGCCTATTTTGACTCCATTCAGCGCCCCATGGGCCCTCCACTGAGCCTCCTTCAGTACATTAGTGCTCCATGCACCAGTTACACCTACCACATTCAGTTAGACTTAGTTTGACACCCGATTGACCATTACTAGTGCATTGATGACTCCAATGATCTGATGATGAGGATTCCTAGTGAGACAAGCTATTCCATGCACACTATTCGAATGACCTCCTTGGTTAATTCGAATTATTCAGTCATTGTGACTACACATTGTATTGTATTCTATTTCTGAGTTCATTAGAGCACTGCTGCAATTCTCTTGCACTGTTTACACAGTATTATTCTTTATGCATCTATTGTAATTGATTTACTTGTTCAATTAGATCTGTTGTGCTTCATTTCACAGAAGTTACCAGGACTTGTGTGGAAGGCTAGAGCTGCTAGTGCATAGAAGTGTTGGCTAGACGGAGGAGCACCACATAAGCCGTTCATTTGGTTACATGAGTTGCACAACAGCGATGCAGCATAAAGAAGACACTAAGACCTGCGAAGTCGCAGGTGTAGTTTCCAAGTTGCTTCGAATGGATTGGGTGCACCAAACAATGAAGGGAGAAGGCAGGCCGAGGAAGCCCAAAGCATTGAAAACTTACAACAAGTTGATGGGAATGTTGATACCAAGAAGAGTTGACGAAGGCTTGCGAAAGTGACAAGTTTGACAAAGGAGGTGTCGTGCAGACCTACAGGAAAGAACACCTTAAATGTATTGCAACAGATGGTGAAGCATTAGGACGTGGAAGCCTTGAAGATGAGTGCCCAAAAGGGTTCATTTGAAGTATGGAATACTTGGTTGGAGTGTGCTGGACAGCAGAAAACTGATGTTAGTTTCGTTTCTTTGCGATGTGGAAATGTTTTCTTTGCGATGTTGGAGGTCACAACACTTGGTTGACGGGGAGCCGAATCAAGTTCCTAAGACAATTTTGAGGTGGAGTGTTATCTTTAACTTATGTTCGGCAGAGTTGCGGAGAATACCGAAGTGCGAAGGAGGTTGTCTGGCCGAGTTTGTGGTTCATCTCATGAAGGGGCACAATGGTTGGGAGTCATGAACCAACTAGTTCGGTCACGGGGATTAGTATGGATGGTGGCAACATACCAAAGCTAAAGTAGGTGTATGGTGCGACGGCTAGAATGAGTTGAATATTTACCGACTTCTGACAAGAAGGATAGACAACCCCTTCATTTAGTAGATAATTATGAGCACCAATATCCATCAATTCACCTGTATCCCGAATGGTGAACACAAGAAGGATCGATTGACCCTTCTTGCAGTCTAGAACTATTATGAAAATAATACTGGGCAGAAGAAAGGTTGACCACACCTTCATTTATGAGGGAATTGTGCAAATATTCAACCTACGAAGGCTAGGTTGTCAATTCATGTATATCCGGAATGATGAAGACTAGAAAAATACTAAGCACAAGAAGGGTTGGACGACCCTTCATTTAACAAATAAATGTAAAAATATTTAATTTACAAAGGTTGGGACACCAATTCCTGACTATTGACTTCCGCTGTAAATGGTATGGATCCGAACATTGGCTAAGTTATAACATATAAACAATATTTATCCCGAATTCCAAATTTTGATAAGAAACATTGGCCGCCCCCTTGTTTAGTAGATAATTGTGAACACCAATGTCCAACAATTCACCTGTATATAGAATGGTGAAGACAAGAAGGATCGACCCACTCTTCTTGCAGTCGAGAACTATTATGAAAATAATACCGGGCAGAAGAAGGGTCGGCTGCCCCTTCATTCATTTACCTCGGGCTTGATTAAAAAATGGGGCGTTGGTTAAAGACATTCAAATTCAAATGACCGTCATATTATACAAACAACAACTCATTTAGTGATTTGTATATTTTTGACAACTTCTACACTAATTGATGTAAATTTTATTGGACAATTCTCATATTATTTATGGACAAAATCAGGCTCTAAAAGTGCCATTATCATAAGTAGCCTTCCAAAAGGGAAAAATTAGGTTCTAAAAGTGCCATTATCATATTTATCATATCGAAAAAGCACAAAAACCAATTTCAAAAGTGGAGATATCAAAAGCAAAAGTATGCTTTTGGAACTTGGATTTGAAACTTTTGGAACTGGATTTGGCACTTTTGGAACCAGTTTGGGCACTTTTGGAACCAGATTGGGCACTTTTGGAAAAAGTTTTGGCACTTTTGGAACCTAGATTTGGCACTTTTGGAACTGGTTTTGGCACTTTCGGAACTGGATTTGGCACTTATGGAACCAGTTTTGGCACTTTTGGAACCTGGATTTGGCACTTTTGGAACCGGATTTGGCACTTTTGGAACCGTATTTTGCTTGATTTTGGGGTTTAGAAAGGCTGTTTTTGACCCGCCTTCAAAGTGACTTGGACTAGAATATGTCCAAGTTTAATGAAATTGACGTTTAGCGACCCTTTCTAGATCATAGAATACCCCTAGAAGGGATGGCTGACACTTCCTCCATTATAATGTGCTCATGCAGGGAAAAATAGACAAGGTACAACAAAAAATTCCTTAACGATGGTGTTAAGGACATGAGGGGCACATTGGAAGGGATGGATGAAACTTCTCCACCATTGGATCAACCGTCGAGGGAAATCAGGTAGACTGGGTCATTCAATCCTTTGCCTAGAATCCTATAGATGGGTGGTCTAAATAATCCTCCATAATTTTAATCTCCTTGAAAGGATATTCCACGAAAAGGTTACTTGATATTTCCTACAACATAGAAATACACTAGGTGGGTTGCCTGACCCTTCCTCCATCATAGAATTCCATAAAAGGGTCGGCACTTCCTCTAGCATAGAGTTCTCAAAGTGGAAGACAACAAAGAAGTGTTGGGAAACACTTCCTTGTGTTAAAACCTAGCTTTATACATTAGAAGCATTGATATTTCTCGAATGTATTATTTTCCATATAGGTGAAACTGATGCAAGGGTTGGCTAATACATTACGTGGAATTTGGTAGAATTCTTACCCTAACCATCCTCATAGTTTTATTATCGAGGTTTAAAATTGAGAAAGTATGTTCAACACTTCCTATATGATGGTGTCAAGTTCTCTTGGTATAAATTGGAACAGTAAGATGACAGTTCTAGAATGTTGGATTTCCTATTAAATTGAACCTGAAAAAGGGGTCGATCGATCCTTTCCCAACATCATTCAAACGTGTCACTCGAACAATCCTTTTCCATGCTTGTATTCTCCTAGAAAGACTAGATGTTTTGGAAGGGTTAGACGATCCTTCATCTATCATAAAACTAACAAAGAAGAATTGGACAACAACTCCAACACCATAGTTTCCCCATAGGGAAGGTGTTGGATAATAGTCAAACAACACGTCCTAAATGATGGTTCCAAAGGCTCATTCTATACATTGGAAACCTCATCTATCACTTTTCAAATGATGGGATTTCTAAATGAGGTTTACCCAACAGAAGGATCAATCAATCCTTCCCTTTTCATTGAGTAAATGGTTATCCCCAACTATCCTCATAGTGTTCTCACAGAGGGATAAAATGAATAAGGTCCTTTTGCAACTTCATGAATGATTTTTTAATCCCTTGAGGTGTTATCCTTCGCATCAAAATGAATATGTTGGGAGGTTCAGAGATACTTTTCCTCACACCCCATAGATGGGTCACCCCAACAATAATCCTCTAGAATTGTGTTCTCCCTGAGATTAGGGATACCAAGGAAGGGTGTGTCGATCCTTGATTCATCAAGGAATACCCATAGAAGTGTTGGAAAATATATCCATTAGAATATTTTTTTCACGCATGAAGAAAATAAAAAAGGTTCTTCTAACACGTTGTACATGATGGCATTAAACCTTTGTTACATAGTTTTGAAGGCTTGGATGACACTTATCAAGTGCTTAAATTTCCCTCAAGATGAATCCGGTGGAAGAGTATGGTGTTCTTTCCTTTAGCATATATTAGATGGATCATCCCAATGATTCTCATAGAAGGATAAAATGGAAAATTTTCATTTGAGACCTCTAAAATGATTTTTTCGAATAACTTATACATTATAATAGTTATATGGCACTTCTTGATTTTTATATTTACATTGAGATAATTTTGGTGGAAGTGTCGATTGATCCTTCATTTGACATGGCTATGACCATTTTGCTTGAGTATTGTGTTATCCTCAAAATAGGATGCCTACAAAGGATCTGTTGATTCTTCCTACAATATAGATTTTCAGTTGAAGGTTTGGATGACCCTTCCTTAACGATTTTTTCTACATTTTTCCCTACAATGTGAATACATTTGAATGTTCTACTCGTCCTTTCTTTAGCATCATTTAAATGAGACAACTAAACCATCCTCATACAATATTGTATTCTCTTAGAAGGTCTAGATGTCTTAGAAGGTTCAATTGATCCTTCCTCCATCATAAAATTAATGTAGAAGAGTCGAATAACAACTTCCCCACCATAACGTTCTCATAGGGTAGTCTGATCATTCCCTTCCTACGGTGTTGAGACAACATATCATGTACAAAATAGGGGCGGGTATTACCATCATACAATCAATCAAATAGGCCAGGGACAAGAAACGAAACCGATTTGAAAAAAAGGTGTTTTAGTTGTTTTAATAAAAATGTAATTGTCAAAATAAAACTCTTCTATGTTACATTAGATGAATATGACGAACAAGCTCACCAATATTCATCATGAAAATAAGTTAACGTTCCTTAGAAGATCTTGTATAATTGATTTAGAAAAGGATATTAGTCTATCGACTTTTAATACTTTGAAAGCGAGTCATTCAAAGGAACTCATGCAGAAGGCTAGTAAAAGCTTATATAGTAAATCAGAAGGCATTCAAAAGGAACAGATTAAATATTTTATATTCAAAGAATTTTTTTATTATTTTTATTGTTCCATAGGACATGGAAATACAAGCAAGAAGCATGGAAATAATGAAATATTCTAGTCAAGCATGAAAATTGAATCGAGTAAGGTGCTTCACCCATCCTCCCTTAACAAATCAATGATAGGAAAGAAAGCTAATGATTCTTTGTATTTTTGGAAAAAACTATAGATAATGTATTATGTAATATATGAAACTTGCTTTCTATTATGCATATTTAGATAAGAATGTGACAATACTAATACTAGAATTAGAGGATTTTTTATTTAGTTAGAGATCCTCCAGAAAAGTTAAAGAAGTATTTATAAGTATTGAACAAGACAATACTTTTAAACACAAGTCAAAATTGAATCAATCACAACCACATGCATTAGATTTATTGGAATTATGTCTAACCAAATTTCATGTTGGACTTTCGTCAACCAAAAGTGGAAGTGATGGGATGGATTCATTTAATAAATTCCTTGGAGGAAAGAAAAAAATTATTAAGAATGAATTTAATTTTTTTTGGTTTGTTGATAATTGTATTAAATATAGTGATGGTAAATATGTCAAAGACTTTGAAACATTGCTGATTAAATTTGGAGAATATTTCTCTAAGAGGAACAGTGATGGTTGTTTTGGAGGGTGAAGAGGAACAAGTAAATCCTATTCAAAATTACAATGCCCAGGATCCTTATAGTGTATCCTCTAAGGATGAAACTAATGTGATAAAAGGATTATGGCAAGTTCAGAGTAAAATAGATTTAAAATTTGATATCAGAAACTTTCTTGTCTATTTGAGGGTTGAAAAAATTGTGTAACAGACTTGAAACATTATATAATTATCAAAGCAAATGTTATTTACATTAATTATACCTTTTTTTTGATAAATTTCATTGTGGTTAATTATTTTTGTTTGAATATGGTTTATATACGTCGTTTTTTGAATTTTATTTTTGTAAAGCTAAAATTTATATTACTGGAACCAATAGATACATTTAATACAAAATTGGTTGACCATGAGGGAAACCCAACCATAATTAAAAAAGAGTTTGCCAATGTTGTCATACAAAGTCTTAATTAAGCTGTTCATCTTGCTAGATAGTCCTATTGACCTAATAACAAAACTAAGATAACTAGAAAAACAACTATAATTGCAACTCTAACCATCGAGTAGGTTCCTAATCAAAGATGTTAACATAGGGAACATCACCAGTAGGAGTTTTGAATTCAGGAATTAAATCCTTACATGTAATTACCCAAATCAATTAATTCAGCTTCAGCTTCATCTCATCCCTTTGCAAAAGAAACTCGTTCCTTCCCTCTTTGGTGTTAAGGAGAACCTTGTCGAGTAGGTATTTGGTAGTCCAGTGAAGCACTAGCGCCTTGAAATAATTTGTATCCTATTTCCTCATACAACCAACATCCTCTGCCCAAGGATGCAATTCCTCCATGATCATCTCTAGATACATTACCTCATGTTCCTCTTTCACCCACTTTTTCTCCCTATAAATATGAGCATGGATTTTAGGGGAATGGTCTAGTTGTACAAATTCTCCACTTTGAGGCTTCCCTCTGAGTGAGGGTCCATGACCACCTATTCCATATATAATTCCCCCCCATTAACCTATGATAATATGTCACATCCTCAATCTAGTTCATTGAAGAAACCTCACAATTAGTTTTGTAAGAATACAAAGAAGGAAGAAAATTTCAACATAATTAACTTGAGAGAAGAAACTCAATAGGATAAAAATCCATTGTCATATTATTGAACATTGATAGTACAATAAATAATACACCTCATATAGGAAATTCTAATTGACTAAAGGCATTTCGATTATCTCACAAAAGCAGGCTTACTAAAAAGGCAAAAAACCCCCAATAGTAGCAACATCACTTTCCAAATCAGTTAAGGACCTCACGAATTATCTAAATAAGATATGGAAGATAATGAGTGATGAAAAAGAAGTAATATGGTGGATTTGGGAGTTAAAAATATGGAGTATGTGTTGGCCAAAACGTAGACATCTTTCCAAGTCTATAAAGGCACCATGCTTTATCCTTATCCACTGAAAAACAGAAAAAGCATGACAAATCTGTGTAAAAGCAGGAAGTGCGCTCTTACCATTCCAGACTATCATAAAAAATAGGTAGAATCTAGTAGAATCTATATTAGGTTTCTCACATGGATAATGATGACAAGGTGTGAGATTAAAAAGGCAATATGGGGCCAACAACCTAGTCAAACACCTAGGAAAGTATAAAAAATGAATAATACTTATATCCTAAGTCTAGATGGGTTTTTAATATTCTAAAACCCCCCCTTAAGCCTAACTTAGAGTGATTAAAATCTGATTAGGGCCCAAGCAACAGAGGCTTATGGTAACCCCATTACAATTAGTATTTGTCCATGTAAATTGAAAAAATAGGGAAAACCTCATGGGAACAAAACCCTCCCTCAAAAATGGACATGAAACACACCAAAAATTGTTGCTCCAAACTCAAGTAGTCATGATGCTTGATTTGATGTCTAGAGGAATATTCCTCTTTGACAGAAGAGGATCATGCTTCCAAAACATGTGCTTGAATTCTCCACCAATGGATGCAAGTGAATCTAGAATCTCTCTGGAACCAATTGTACCATGATATGCTTGAGACTTGAACCCACACAACTGTGAATTCAATTCATACTTGAACATTGAACCATGTGAGATAAGATTAGTTCCAAAAGAGACTCGATGAGCTTGAGAATCAATCCAAGGCAAGTGGTGGTGTCCTCCATCTTGAGTGCAACCCTAAGGAAGTGTGCCAATCATCTTGTAGGAATATGTAGAAGAGATGAGATCATTTCGAGTGAGTGAAAATGGAGCATTGTTGAGATATGATCTAACCTTCAAATCATCCTTTGGATCAACATATTTTGAACCATGAACTTGTTAAGTATGAAAAAGATTATCAACAACTAGCTTGTCATCCTCAAGATCAAAATATGAAGAATGATATGAGAACTATGAATGGATGGAATCCTCTTCAATAATGGTAGCTCCATTAGTTGAACTTTATTCATCATTAGCAGACACATATGAAGTAGAGAGATCTGATTTCTCAATTTCTAGAGCCACATAAGAATTCTCTTCAATTACTGCTTCATGGCAAGAAGATGAAGCATTCAAAAGAAAGAGAATATCTTCAACAAGAACTTTATGTGTTGAAATTTCTGCAATTTCTTCTTCTTCATCTTGAATAACTTCTTCAGAGAGGGTTGAGGCCGAGACATCAGGAGGGCGAATACATGAGGAGGTGTCCATAGGCTTGCTCCATGCACCAATATTTTTCCTATCTAGAGCCCTGTCTTATTTGGACCATAGCTCAAAGGGATAGTCTGCAGACCCAATAAGGTAATGCATATTTGAATACATTGCCAAGAACATAACTCTGAATGCTCTGTCACAATAATTCAACCATTAATTATTCTCTTCAAAGGAATCTGAGTCACTAACAACACTAATAGACACATCATAGAGACATTGTATCTTTAGATATGCAACCATCTTTGGCTTCCACTCAACATAATTGAATGGAGTAAGAGGAGGAACAACTTTTGAATCCACGAAGTTGTTGTACCTACACAAAATACTTGCAAAAAAAACTCAGGATTAAATTCAATACTATAGATATTTGATACCATGTGAGAATATGCCACATCATGAATCTAGTTCAATGAAGAAACCTCACAATTAGTTTTGCAAGAATGCATAAAAGGAAAAAAATTCTCCTATTAATCTATATTAATCTTCCTCTTTGACATAAGAGGATCATGCTACCAAAACATGTGCTTGAATTCTCCACCAGTGGATGTAAGCTCTTTGGAACCAATTGTACCATGATATGCTTGAGACTTGAACCTAAGCAACTGTGAATGCTCTTCATACTTGAAAATTGAATGATGTGATTTAAGATTAGGTCCAAAAGAGACTTTATGAGCTTGAGAATCAATCCCAAGCAAGTGGTGGTGTCCTCCATCTTCAATTCAGCCTCGAGGAAGTGTGCTAGTCATCTTGTAGGAATATGTACAAGGCATGAGATCACTACCAGTGAGTGCAAATGGAGCACTGTTGAGATCTGATATAACCTTCAAATCATCCTTTGGATCATATTGTGTACCTTCAGCTTGTGAAATATGCAAAAGATCATCAACAACTAGCTTGTCATCCTCAAGATCAAAATATGAAGAATGGTATGAGAATTGTGAATGGATGGAATCCTCTTCAATAATGGAAGCTCCATTAGTTGAAATTTATTCATCATTAGAAGCCATATATGAAGGAGAGATATTTGATTTCTCAACTTCTAGATCCATAGAATAATTCTCTTCAATTACTGCTTCATGGAAAGAAGATGAAGCATTTGAAACAAAGAGAATATCTTCAATGGGAACTGTATGTGCTGAAATTTATGCAATTTATTATTCTTCATCTTGAACAAATTCTTCAGAGAGGGTTGAGGCAAAGACATCAAGAGGGAGAACACATGAGGAGGTGTCGATAGGCTCTCTCCATGCACCAATATTCTGCTTATCTAGAGCCCTGTCTAAGTTGGACCATAACTCAAAAGGATAGTTTGCAGAACCAATAAGGTAGTGCATATCTGAAGCCATTTCCAGACATATAAATCTGAATGCTTTGTAACAATCATTCAACCATTCATTATTCTCTTCAAAGGACTCTGATTCGATCACAACATCAATAGACACATCATAGACACATTGTCTCTTTAGAGATGCAACCTTCTTTGGCTTCCAATCAACATAATTGAATGGAGTAAGAGGAGGAACAACTTTTGAATCCACGAAGTTGTTGTACCTACACAAAATACTTGCAAAAAAAACTCAGGATTAAATTCAATACTATAGATATTTGATACCATGTGAGAATATGCCACATCATGAATCTAGTTCAATGAAGAAACCTCACAATTAGTTTTGCAAGAATGCATAAAAGGAAAAAAAATTCAACAGAATTAACTTGAGAGAAGAAAATCAATAGGATAAAAATCGATTGTCATATTATTGAAGAATGACGTTATTATAAATAATACACCTCATAGAGGAATTTCGAATGCACTAAATGCAGTTCTAGTAGCTCACAAAAGCAAGATAACTAAAAAGGAAAAATACCCCCAATAGTGACAACATCACTTTCCAAATCATCCAAGGACCTCACGAATTAGCTAAATTAGATATGGCAGCTAGCGAGAGATGAAAAATAAGTAAGATGATGGATTTTGCAGAGAAAAATATGGAGGATGTGTTGGCCAAAAGGTACATAGCTTTCCAAGTCCATGAAGGCGCCATGCTTTATCCTTATCCACTGAAAAGCAGAAAAAGCAAGACAAATCTATGTAGAAGAAGGAAGTGTGCTCTTACCATTCTAGACTGTCATAAAAAGTAGGTAGAATCTAGCAGAATCTATCTTAGGGTGCTCATGTGGATAATGATGACAATATGTGAGCCTAAAAAGGCAATATGGTGCCAACAACCTAGTCAAAACCTATGAAAGTATCAAAAATGAATAATACTTTTATCCTAAGTCTAGATGGGTTTTTAATATTCTAATAGACCATATCTTGTCATGTCCTGAATTTCAAGGTTAGTGCCTGCAAACTGAATTGGGAGCTAACTAACCACCCAAATCCCTGTGTTGTCCTCATCAACATAGAGCGGATCAAACTCTCTCAAAATTGCTAAAGCCGAAGTGCCCTTGGGGTCACCACGGCTTTCCAAACCACATAGAGTGACCAACTTCCAATCAACGAGTGCTTCTAAATCCCAATTTGGGTAAATTTTAATGGAGTTTACCTTTCTTCCTCTTCTATGTCTCATGCATGGGATCCATTGTGACATAAACATATGATGATTTTCCTTGTTTTCTCACACTCAAAGCCACATAATTCCTAGAACCGATTTTTCCTTCCAGTATTGACTCACTCATTTATTAGATCGACCTAAACCAATTTCCATATCCTCCCATCTATGCTAGTATTCAATTTTTTTAACATCGATTAAAGTATTGCATATGTGTTTACTATCATATACCGAAGTACATTGCTCACACACTTATATCGACAAAATCAACTAAGTATGAGTAATTTCTACCTTATGTAAATCTCATAACCACATTTCACATTTACGGAAATCATTTCAACTAAATATCACATTCCATGACAATACTATTCAACGATGTGAGTACCTATACCTTTTATCTAGCAAGGAAAACTTACGACAAAGGTAACATACCTAACTCACAATTTTATGAGGATAAAATACTTATCTTTACTCTTTTGGGAGAAACTTGAAGTTTGACTCGGATAACATTTTTCCACTCGTCCAGTCTAGTCCATGCAAACAGAAAAAAAAAAACTTGATTATTTAACCTTCATACTTATTTATTTCATGTTGAGCCCAATATGCCCGAGTGTTGTAACCTAGCGCTCTGATAACATATGTCATGAACCCAAATTTCAAGGTTGGAAAATTTGTGAATTTTTGAAAACTTTTCATAATATTTAAGATCTTTTTAAAGAAAGTTAAGCATGATGAGAACCAACATCCGTTGTACTTGTATTGGTAAAAGATATAATCAACGTACATATTATTTAATTCCATCGCTCTTCCAGCATTTAAAACAATCATTTTAAGGGTGCATATGTACAACACATGGAAATTTATTGAGACATTTATGTGCAAGGGAAAACATTACATTTGTATGCTAGTAAGTTGTTTAAACCAGATGGATAACTATAAACGATAAGATGTCATCTAAGTATATGTACACATGGTTAAACCTTACCATTTTTTTACCATATTGGCAGGCACGGTTAAGTTCACCACCATTGAGTACAATTCCCATGAATAACATAATCAATCAAGAAACATATTTTCACCAAGAAATCATTTGACATAAGCATGCATATAAACATAAACATTGAAAACTATCATAATCCTTCATAGACGAGAGAGACATCTTCAAGTTACCCATGACAAGTCACATCTAGTTCAATAAGCAACATACCATGAATAAGATACATCTAAATTAATTAACAAGATCATTTAAATGCACACAATACTTAACAAAATCACACATAAAAGTTATATCAAGAGAATACACTAAAGTCACATCGGTGAGAGACTATTTTAACATGGTTCACCCAATCTAGGGCTATGTCCACAAAGGGGGTCATATTATTATTAAAAAATAAAAGGATTTACAGCTTGCAACTCAGTTGTTGCCAATAATCTTCTCTCCTTTTCAAAGCTTCTCTTATAGAGATCCAACAAGATCTTTTCTTTATAATTTATCTTAACACGGTCGACAACCACTTGTGAAACTTAAACGTACCAACATGTACCTGGGTTTTTCCACAAAAAAGAAGGTTTATTCTAAAGTCAAACCTCAAGAGTTAGGTTTGTTGAGTTAAAAATGGGGTAACAAAGGTTTAAGCATGTAAATATATAAATATATATATAAAATTATTTAAATTGAACCAAAAAGGCAACTACAAAGGCTTCTAGCGCCTTTTTCCTTTAATGGAGAATACAGTGTATATGTATAAACCTATATATTTAATACTTCATCGAGTCTTCACTATAGTGTATATCACTTTTAAAAAAAATACAAATCTACCACGCAATAGATATGATTTGCAGGTCTCATGGAATCCTCAAGCAAGAAAGTGAGTCTAGGCATTAACACGATCAATAATAACCTAGGGATCTTCTCCTAAATGATATGATCAGCAGACAAAAAAAAACCTTTTAGGGAGACTTTCTTTTTGAAGCAAAACCATGAGTGGTGATCTATCAGTTTAATGTTTCTTGGGAGTTTGACAAAATAGGAAAAATGTACGAGAATCAACCTACAATGTCGAGATCTTTTCAAGTTGGTATTACCTTGACTCTACAGGAAAACATTACCGTTTTCATCCATTTAAATGAATGATCTACAAGATTTAAAATATGGCATAATACCAATGTTTAAAACAAACAGAACGTGAAACGAATGAGAGACGAGATCTTTTAGATTTCGCCAAGGTCTCATTAAATGGGCATTATCACCGATCTAGAGCAATATCAATGCAACTCACATTTCATCAATCAGAAGGTAAGGTAATGTGATACGGATCTCTATATTTGCATGCTTAAACCTTTGTTACCAAATCTTTAACTCAACAAACCTAACTCTTGAGGTTTGAGTTTAGAATAAACCTTCTTTTTTTGTGGAAAAACGAAGGTATATGTTAGTATGTTTAAGCTTCACTAGTGGTTGTCGACCGTGTTAAGATAAATTATAAAGAAAAGATATTGTTGGATCTCTATAAGAGAAGCTTTGAAAAGGCGAGAATATTATTGGCAATAACTAAGTTGCAAGGTGTAAATCCTTTTATTTTTTAATAATAATATGATCCTCCTTTGTGGACGTAGTCTTAGATTGGGTGAACCACGTTAAAATAGTCTCTCACCGATTTGTCTTTTGTGTATTCTCTTGATATAACTTTTATGTGTGATTTTGGTAAGTATTGTCTGCATTTAAATGATCTTGTTAATTAATTTAGATGTATCTTATTCATGGTATGTTGCTTATTGAACTAGATGTAACTTGTCATGGGTAACTTGAAGATGTCTCTCTCATCTATGAAGGATTATGATAGTTTTCAATGTTTATGTTTATGTGCATGCTTATGTCAAATGATTTCTTGGTGAAAATATGTTTCTTGATTGATTATATTATTCATGGGAATTGTACTCAATGGCGGTGAACTTAACTGTTCCTGCCAATACAGTAAAAAAATGGTAAGGTTTAACCATGTGTACATATACTTAGATGACCTCTTATCATTTATAGTTATCCATCTGGTTTAAACAACTTACTCGCATACAAATGTAATGTTTTCCCTTGCACATAAATGTCTCGACAAATTTCCATGTGTTGTACAAATGCACCCTTAAAATGATTGTTTTAAATACTGAAAAAACAATGAAATTAAATAATATGTGTGTTGATTATATCTTTTACCAATGCAAGTACAACAGATGTTGGTTCTCATCATGCTTAAATTTCTTTAAAAAAACTTAAATATTATGAAAAGTTTTCAAAAATTCACAAATTTAACAACGTTGGATGCATATATCACTATTCCTGTGCAACTTATTGAAGATCATTTGTATAAAATAACGCTGCCATGGAACATACAGGAAAATTCGGGGACATGAAGACACTATTATAGACATAAATCTACCACCTAGATCTTCACGCAATAGATATGATTTGCAGGTCTCATGGAATCCTCAAGAAAGAAAGTGAGTCCAGGCATTAACATGATCAATAACAACCCAGGGATCTTCTCCTAAATGATATAATCATGAGACAAAAAAAACCCTTTTAGGGAGACTTTCTTTTTGCTGCGAAACCATGAGTGGTGATCTATCAGTTTAATGTTTCGTGGTAGTAAAACAAAATAGGAAAAACCTACGGGAATCAACCTACAACGCCGAGATCATGTCAAGCTGGCGTTACCCTGACTCTACAGGGAAACATTACCATTTTCATCCATTTAAATGAATGATCTACAAGATTTAAAATATGTCATAATACCAATGTTTAAAACAAACAGAAGGTGAAGCGAATGAGAGACAATATCTTTTAGATTTCGCCAAGGTCTCATCGAACGGGCATTATCACGGATCTAGAGAAACATCAATGCAACTCAAATTTCATCAATCAGAAGGTAAGGTAATGTGATATGGATCTCATCCTATGCCGAGTGAAAAAAGCTCTCAGGTCGTGTTAAGAGTTTCAACAAATAAACTACCCTGAAGTTACCAAGTTAAAGCTGAGTTTTAAAACACACAATCACGCAAAGATATAAAGAGAACTATAAAACAATTCTACAGGAAAACGAACCAGTGTTCTTCCTTCGTCACGCATTCCTCCCAAGGTAAATGCAGAGATATAAATGGAACCTTCAGGAAATCGTGACAGTGATCTACCTTTTACATGAAAACCAGTGTTCTTCCTTCGTCACGCATTCCTCCCAAGGTAAATGCAGAGATATAAATGGAACCTTCAGGAAATCGTGACAGTGATCTACCTTTTACATGAAAACCAGTGTTCTTCCTTCGTCACGCATTCCTCCCAAGGTAAATGCAGAGATATAAATGGAACCTTCAGGAAATCGTGACAGTGATCTACCTTTTACATGAAATCGTAGATGGTCTCCCTCCCTGTGCTTTCCTTCTACAAGTAAATTGCCGAGGATATAAAAATAAGAACGTAACTTACAAAGATATCGTAATAGAAATCTTCCTTCTAGGAAAATCATAAAAATGAGATCTTCCTTCCCTCCACAGTTGATTAAATGATTCCAGGGCAGATGATATTTAGTCATAGAGGCCACGTAATGCAAGAACCGATCTTATGCGAGGATCGCACAACCAATCTCGAATGTAGAGATCACTTCCTATATGATAACCATTGTCACCTACTTAAATTTTGAGGATATTTATTTTAAATTTTTGCAAATACTTTGTGTTAAATAATAATTTCAGAGCTTTGTAATTATGACCAGATTTGGTCAAAGGTGACTATAATGACTCATTATTAATATTTAATAAATTAAAATAGGAGACAAACACTCAAGAAAGCTATTACAAGAGTGTTCACTGACCCACTAGGAGGAAAGGAATGGAAGCTGCTAGAAGGCATGGGACAGATGGCAGCATTTGCACTCTACCACTAGCTGTTGGTTATGGGACAATTGCCCCTAAATTTGTGGCGTTCCCCCTCCAGGTGGAGTGAGGTGAGCAGGTAGCTCACTAATGACTAGTTAACTACTAAAAAGGCCTAGGCAGCCTATACAAGGAAATTCGAATTGAACAGGTAGCTCTTACAATATTTTCCTGCAGAAATATTTCCTCATGTACATGAGGTGATGACTAAGAGATTCGAATAGGGAGGCTATGGAGAGTGCAATTGTGTGTCTGCTAGTTATTCTGAGAAGAAAACCAGAGGTTCTGGTGCAGGTCCTTATGACTGCTAAGTCTTTAAGACTGGATAAATTCTTGTTGCTGCAAGTGGAGGACCTAAGCTTATGAAGTTTCTTCCTCCTGGTGGTTTAGTGAACAGGATTGGGGGTCCTAAGGCAGACATCTTGGCTGTTTTAGGAGCAGGTTGGGTGGAACAGGCTTCTTGGGTGATTTGTTCCTCCCACAATTATCAGGTTCTACAGCTTTCATGGATCTTTTTGTTAGTAGCATGATTTTCTGTAGTAACTCGTTCATAAATCTTTACAAATATTCAGTAGGAGTTACTATTTTATTTCTGATTTAATTTTATTGCTTAACTAATAAAATGACTTCTTTGCATTTTTCCCCATGCATGAGTCTGCATCGTACTCTAGTATAGAGAGGTGGCATTAAATCTGTTAAGTTTAGTAAGTAAAAGCTAAGAGGATTATTTGGATTCCTACAGTAAAGTTTCTTTTACTCTGCTCTTTCATTGCTCTTTCATTCACAAATAAGGATGCAAGAAAAGTACAGCATCATAGACAGGGATGTAGCATTCATCTATTTCTTAAAACAGGAAAAAGCACATGCATAGATCTATACTCCCAAGCATTTAATATTCTAGATAATCTAGTAGCCGCGGAATGAATCTCTACATAGTACTCTAGTAAAGAGAAGCAAATTAATTTTGAATAAAAGGATAGGCTGCATGCTAGATCGGATGATTAAATTATACCAGGTTATATCTTTTAAATGCTGCATTTAACTGTACATATTAAATTTCAAAATACCAAAACTGCATTTTGATAACATAGCAATCATTTCATCAAATGACAGAGTAAAATACTGCATCTCTGCACCGAAGAACCATAGTTTAAATATGAACCATTTATTTTTACCTTACTAAGTATTTATGAATTCTTTAATAGTTGCAAGGAAAGCACATAGCATCATACAGTTTTGTTATTATATTTCTTTCTCTCTAGATTTTCTTTTAACAGCTGTAAAGAAAAATAAAATCTTACAGAAAGTCCTTATATGCATTCGGGCAATGAGAAAAGTATTTACAGTATTTACATGCAAAGGGAAATGTAGAACAATACTTTACAAACTCTAGTATTCACTTTTTCCTCGTAAATTCTAAAGATTTCAGTATTCGTTCCTATCATGTTTTCAAAACAAAAGTTAAGTTGGATTTCTTCAATCAATTTATACAATCTTTTAATGAGAAGATCAAACCCTAGAAAGATTTCTTTTACATTGCTTTTTCATTCCTAAGTCATCTCAAAACCCTACTTATCGACTCTCGACACATATTTTTTTTTCTAGGAGACTCTTTCAAATATAGTAACTTTCTTGTAGAACTTACATAGCCGAAAACGAGAACTATAAACTCAGAGTGAAAATGGGGCTAGGGTTCTAGTAACCCTGCCCAGTAGGCATTTTCTTCATATAACAAACGTTACCAAATAAAAAACCTGACTCTTGCAGGTTTGATTCACACTTAGCATTTATTTAAATTTAAACTGCGATTGCATTCTGATGGACACTGTATAATAATATTTTAACAATACTGAAACCATAAAACATTACAGTGGCCCATTTAAACCGAATCAAAATTGTATTTCCAAGTTGGATGACTTTAAATCCTTTTCACAAAAACATGCATTTGTGTTATGACGAAGTTGCCATTCCAAAACTTAAACAGATGCAATGCAGGCATCAAAGCTGCGGCAATATCTAAAATGGAACATCACTACCTACAAAACCCTACTTTCACTAAGCAAGAACATGTCAACTGCCGTTGAGTTCAGGGTTGTGGAACACCCAAGACTTACTTGAACAAAGGAGTCCTCGGCATCTATCTCCCTCGACGAGCAAAGTGTAGATCCATTGCAACCCTACAATTGTATTACATCATATGTTAGAGTTGTAGGAAATCGAAAGCAGTATTTTAATTAAGCTCTGAAAACACTAGCTTTTCTCTTACCCTTGCGACGAGACCGGTGATTTAACCCTTGTAGCGCGGAGGTCATAGTCTCGAATCCTAAGCATCTGAGTGAGCACTAAATAGGCTAGGAATTGGTTTCATCGTCGAAGACCACTTGGAAGCTACAGCTTCTTTCACGTAGAGGTTTTCGTTTCAAAAATCCAAACCAACTCTTGCAAACCCTAAACCCCTGTTAGTGTTGTACAGTGTCACCATTACAACGGCACCGAGGAAGTAGTTCGACCCTGTACTCACCCTTAGAACACCCAGTGTAAAACCGACATGGAGGTTGTAGTTTCAAAACCTACAAACAACACTTTGAACCTAGAGTCATTGCAGACGGTCGGCCTCAAACCCAAGTTCAAACGCAACAATGAAAATTAGGGTTTGGACATAACAGTTTAAGCCAACACTTGTGCGAGAGCACACTCCCCAAGTGTTGATCACGTGCTTGAGTAAGCCAAGACGACACCGAGCCACTCCCATCAAACTCAGTAAATAACATTAAAGTCAAGATGCTCTCCAACCTGTACATTCCATTATCGATTACACAACCATAGAATATGCATTGAAAAACCATTTAAATGCATAATATTGTGGCTATCATTCAATCAATTCAATAATGGTTTCTAGAAAACTATGTCAATTGCATATAATTGGGATTCAATATCATTGTATCAATGTTAGCATCGCAAATCTTTGTATCAAAACATATTGCTTAAGTGTTAGAATTATAAGTTCATTTTTTTTATGGATTGATTTTGTTTCGATTAACTAAGGCATTAAATCATACCTAATTGCATTAGGTTTGACTATATTCATGACCCTAACACTAGAACAACATTAATAGTAAACCTTTTGGAATCATAGAATGAAGTTTAGAATGCACTATCATTATTGACATTAGTAATATCATTACGAACCAAATTGCTTGGATTCTATTACAAACTTTTCAATGTTACATTGTTTTCTCTATAGTACATAAAGGCTAGAATCATATTCGAGCTTGTATATTTGTCTCGACTATGTTCGAAAAATAATATTACCTTATACTCAGTGTATGAAGGTTTTGTTTGTCCATGACCGCAACTATTACACAACTCTCATCACCCTTGCGCATAGGATAAGTTGAGAATGCCGTATAATAGTGTAGCTACAAATATAGATACTCTATGGTTATAAAAGCTAGGTCTAATACAATTGTTATTACATGACATTCTATCTCAGTGAATATGATTATAATTGGGGTATCTTTGGATAATTCCAAGTTTATTTTACCAGTACATTTGTTTTCAGGTATAACATGATAACGCTAGAATGTACAATAGCCTCAGAATTGTAATACCTAATGATCGGAATTAACTTATAGTCTTGCTACTATACAGTTACAGGGAACAATGCGTTTAGGGATACATTAGGAATGTAGAGTTAAAACATTAATCTTTACATCTGTGTAAACAATAACACTCATGCATATGACAACTGAATTTTAATTTTGCTGCTACAAGTAAATCAATCGGACATTTATAGTAATCTTTAGTAGATACGGTAACAAGTCACTTAACATCCTTTGGAAGGCTCTTTAAAAATCGAGATCTCACCTGTTGTATGTCTTCAAACAAATTTATAGCTGTTATTATAAATACTGGTACATATCGAATAAATTCAAATGACTGGAATTACTCTTACCTGTAAACCTGCGACAAGATAAAAGACTTTAGCATTTGCAGCTAAGTAAGCCCCAGGTGTCCAAAGACCCCTTCATCATTGGAAGAAGACACGATTAGTTAAGTACAACTGGAATAGTCAATCATAAATTGATGTAAATTGATTTCTTAACAAACTCTTGTTAAATAACAGTAAGATATTTTTAGTGGTTCTAAATAAAACAAGCAACTAATTATTTCCACATAATTATTATGGTGTTTATTGTTCTTATCAAAAACATTTAAATTTTACAAATTTTGGGGTGTTACATGTGGTATCAGAGCCTATGTTTGAACTCTAGGCCTAGAAAGGTCCAAGAAACACGCAACAGGAATTTTACGACTGCAAAGACCTTCACTAACTCAAGTTTAAAATTATTCTATTGTATCAGAAAATTGTTTTTAATTTACATGTATGGAAGGATCAGCTGAACGGGTGGAGGACAGATTTCCACCAAACAACCATAGTACGGAACAACAATTCCATGGCAATCTGGACAACAACTCATCATAATTATTACGTGCTTTTCAAGAATTGAAAGAAGAGATAAGATCAGTAAAGCATGACAATGAAAGAATTCTGAGAACATAAGAGGAGTTGAAGCAAGTACTGTTCAACCAATACCCAATAGATGAACAGGAAGTTGAATGTACTTCCGAGATTGAAGACTTACCGTATGAGGGCAAGAGTAAGGAAGCAAAAACAACTGATGAAAACAACAACTCAACATCCTCAAGAACTACCAAACATCCACCTAAAAATAAGCATAATTATTCTAGTGACAGTAGTGAAGGATATTTCAACCCAAAGAGGAAAATAAATAAACAGTACGAACAGATATCTGGTGAATTCAAGAAAATCAAACCCCCAACTTTCAATAGTGAAACTGAGAACAGAGAGACAGCTGAACCATGGCTATCTAGCATGAAAAATTATTTTCAGATCTATGATTACTCATAATCCTTAAAAGCAAAAATGGCAATATATAACCTAAATGGGAAGGCAGATATTTGGTGGCAAGACCTCAAAAGAGTTAAGGGCGTAAAGGACAGAGATGTGAGTTGGAGTACCTTTAAAAGATACTTCAAAAAGAAATTCTTATCTGAACAATATTATGAATAGAAATCCAAAGAATTTTATGATCTAAAGCTGGGAACAATGAACATGAAAGAATTGAACATCAAGTTTTTAAATTTGCTAAGGTATGTGCCCTACCTAGTGGAAGAAAAACAGAAGGTCCAAAGATACCTGAGTTGTCTACCCTTAAACATCAAGGACAAAATAGAGTATGATAACCCAAGGACATTAGAAGAAGCTATGAGGAAAGCAACTTTATGCTTTGATCAGAATAGGAGAAGAGAAGGAGTATCTAATTGGAAAAGTCATAAACCTAATAAATTTGAGCAGAAAAAGAAAAATTTTGGGTTTAATGGAAATTCTGGTTTCCAGAAGAAAAATTTTCAAAATCAAAATTTTCAAGGGAACAGTTCCAGAAATAACCAGCAGTAGAAATTTATAGCACCCATAAATGTTCTCAGTATTGCTAGAACCAATGATCAGAAGCCACCTATAAAATGTTTTGAATGTCAAGGTCCTCATTTTTCCTCAGACTATCCCCTCAGGAAGTGGACAACCAACCATATTCACTCCATACAATCAGAAGCTATTGTAGGTGATTTGGCAAGAGAGGTACCCAGAATTAGTGCAGCATTAGACAATCGGCAAGTAGAACACCAAGTCTCAATGGTAGAGGTTGAAGGTATGCTACAAAACCATCTAGTTTCTATTTTGATTGACCCTGGTGCTAGTTTGAGTTATATATCAAAAGCTATTGTACAAAGTTTTAAGTTTAAAATGGGAAAATTCAATAAATCCTGGTTAGTTAGACTAGCGACATGCACAAAAAGAAAAGTTTTTGAATTCGTGGAAAATTGTGTTTTATCTGTGAAGCAGTTAAAAACACAGATCAAGTTAAATGTTTTACCTTTATGATCATATGATATCATAATTGGAATGGATTGGTTAGAATCCCATCATGTCCGTCTGAATTGTTATGAGAAAAGTTTCACTTGTTTAGATGATGAAGGAAGGACAGTAGAAGTGAAGGGTATTCTGAGAAGGACATCCCTTCGACAGATTTCAGCAATTCAAGTAAAGAGAGCGATTAGAAAGGGATGCCAAATGTTTGCAGTAAATGTGGTGAATGACGAGTTAAGTACTACAGAAGACAAACTAAAAATTGAAGACATACATGTCTTAAATGATTTCCAAGATGTTTTTCCAGAAGAGATCCTGGGATTACCTTCAAAAAGAGACCTAGATTTTACTATTGAATTAATACTATGTGTAGTACCAAGTTCCAATGCTCCATACAGGCTGAATATACTAGAGTTGAATGAGTTGAAAGAACTAATTGATAAAAAGTATATAAGACCCAGTGTGTCCCCTTGGGGAGCACCGGTCATTTTTGTAAAGAAGAAAGATGGCACCTTAAGACTTTGCATAGACTACCATCAATTGAATAAGATGACGATCAAGACTAGATATCCACTGCCCCTCATTGATGATCTATTTGATCAGCTGCGTGGAGCAACGATATTCTCCAAGATTGATTTACGGTCCGGATATCATTAGGTTCATGTGAAGGATGAAGACATTTTCAAAACATCCTTTAGAACTCGGTATGGGCACTATGAGTTCGTTGTCATGCTGTTTGGGTTGACTAATGCCCCTGCCATATTTATGTGTTTGATGAACAAAATTATGCACAAATATTTGGATAAGTTCGTTGTTGTGTTCATAGATGACATATTGGTATATTTCAAGAGCAAGGAAGAGCATGATGAACATTTGCATATCATTCTACAAGTTCTGAGAGATCACCAATTATATGCTAAGTTCAGTAAGTGTGATTTGTGCAAAGACAAGATTCAGTACTTAGGACACATAATCTCTAAGGAAGGAATTTCAGTTGACCCCACTAAGATAAAATCCATTAGTGAATGGCCGGTTCCGAAGGATGTGTCGGATGTACGATCATTTATGGGTATTACTGGTTATTATAGAAAATTCATTGAAGGGTTTTCAAAAATTGCAAACCCCATAACGTCCTTGCAGAAGAAAGGAAATAAGTTTGTGTGGGATCAGAAGTGTGAGGATAGTTTCAAAAGGTTGAAAGAATTACTGACTACAACACCTATTTTAAGGATTGCAGATCCTACTAAGGATTTTGTAGTGTGTACATATGTGTGTAATGACGGACTCGGAGGAGTCCTAATGCAGGAGGGACATGCTGTAGCCTATGAATCAAGAAAGCTGAAAATCCATGAGAAGAACTACTCTACTTACGATCTAGAATTGTTGGCAGTGATTCATGCTTTGAAAATGTGCCGTCACCACCTCATTGGCAAAAAATTTACCTTAATGATAGATAACATGGGGCTGAAATATTTATTAGATCAGGCAAATATGAATGCTAGACAAGCTAGATGGTTAACTTTTCTGAGTGAATATGATTTTGAAATTCAGCACATCAAGGGGAAGGAGAATAAGGTTTCTGATGTATTAAGTCGTAATGCAAGGGTACATTTTATTTTAGCTATCAGCACGTACGCAACAGACTTGGAAAAATAGATTTTTGAAGGAATAAAAAATGATGAAGAATACATAAAATTACATGAAAGGACAGTAGAAAACAATTCTGAAAATTCTATGACAAATTATAGTTTGAAGGAAAATGGCTTATTGCTGTACAAAAATAGGTTGTATGTACCAAACATACCAGCAGTAAAAATTCTGATTTTGGATGAGATGCATAAAATCCATTATTCTTGTTATCCAGGTTATTAGAAAACCATCACCATGCTATGAAAAGAGTACTATTGGCCCAGAATGAAAGAGAAAGTAGCAGAGTATATAGCCAAGTGTTTTGACTGTCAAAAAGTAAAGGTGGAACATCAGCATCCTGCTGGATTATTATAGCCATTACCTATACCTAGCTGGAAATGGGAAATCATAAGTATAGATTTTATCACTGGGTTGCCAAAGAATAAAAAAAAGCATGAATCCATCTTGGTTGTAGTGGACAAACTTAGTAAAGTAGCACATTTTATTCCTGTAAAAACTACCCATAAAGCTCCTGACATTGCAGAAATTTTTATGAAGCAGATTTTTTGACTGCATGGGATACCAAAGGTAATACTTTCGGACCGAGATTCAAAGTTCATAGGAAATTTTTGGAGGTCATTGTTTAAAGGGTTAAATACAACCTTAAATTTCATCACTGCGTTTCATCCACAAATAGATGGACAGACTGAAAGGGTGAATAAGATATTGGAAGACATGCTCAGAATGTATGTTAAGGATCAGCCTAGTAAGTGGGAGGACTACTTGCATCTAGAAGAGTTTGCATACAACAATCACTACCATGCATCAACCAAGCTTAGCCCGTTTGAAATTCTTTATGGTAGGAAATGTAGCACACCTATTTTGTGGAGTGATCCAGTTAGCAGAGTCATTTTAGGGTCTGCATTGTTGCAGGAGTTAGAGCTAATTGTGAAGTAGGTACAAGGAAATTTGAAAGCTTCCCAAGATAGACAGAAAAGTCAAGCAGACCTTAAAAGAAATCATAAAGAGTTCTAGGATGGGGAGCATGTTTTCCTTAAGGTAAGGCTGAAAAAGAGTTCATTAAAGTTGGGAAGCTGTGCCAAACTAGCACCCAGATATTGTGGCCCTTTCGAAATTTTCTCAAGGGTTGGACCCATGGCATATCAATTGGCCTTGCCCTCAAATCTCAAGATACATAATGTTTTTCACATTTCTTTGTTAAAGCAATATGTGCATGATGCTACTCATGTTGTAAATTGGAATGATGTTCAGGTGGAACAAGATGGCGATTTTCCAGTGGAACCGAACTGTATCCTAACAAGGAAGGAAACTCTGCTCTGGAATTGCACCGTTGGACAAGTAAAAGTGCAATGGAAGCACTTTAGCCCAGCAGAGGCAACCTAGGAGTTGGAGAGTAGTATGCGGGAAGCACACCCAACTCTGTTCCAGGGACAATCAGAGAGTGAATAAAGCAACATCGAGGACGATGTTGAGACTTAAGGGGGGGTGTATGTCACCTACCTAAATTTTGAGGATATTTATTTTAAATTTTTGCAAATACTTTGTATTAAATACTAATTTTAGAGCTTTGTAATTATGACCATATTTGGTCAAAGGTGACTGTAATGACTCATTATTACTTTTTAATAAATTAAAACAGGAGACAAACACTCAAGAAAGCTGTTACAAGAGTGTTCACTGACCCACTAGGAGGAATGGAAGCTGCTAGAAGGCATGGGATAGATGGCAGAATTTGCACCCTACCACTAGCTGTTGGTTATGGGACAACTACCCCTAAATTTGTGGCATTCCCCCTCCAGGTGGAGGGAGGTGAGAAGGCAACTCACTAATGACCAGTTAACTACTAAAAAGGCCTAGGCAGCCTATATAAGGCAATTCGAATTGAGCAGGCAACTCTTACAATATTTTTCCACAGAAATATTTCCTCATGTGCATCAGGTGATGACTTAGAGATTCGAATAGGGAGGCTATGGAGAGTGCAATTGTGAGTTTGCTAGTTATTTTGAGAAGAAAACCAGAGGTGTTGGTGCAGGTCCTTGTGACTGCTAAGTCTTTAAGACTAGATAAATTCTTGTTGCTGCAAGTGGAGGACCTAAGCTTCTAAAGTTTCTTCCTCTTGGTGGTTTAGTGAACAGGCTTGGGGGTCCTAAGGAAGACATCTTGGCTGTTTTAGGAGCAGGTTGGGTGGAACAGGCTTCTTGGGTGATTTGTTCCTCCCACAATTATTAGGTTCTACAACTTTCATGGATCTTTTTGTTAGTAGCATGGTTTTCTACAGTAACTAGTTTAGAAATCTTTACAAATATTCAGTAGAAGTATCTATTTTATTTTTGATTTAATCTAATTGCTTGATTGATAAAATGACTTCTCTGCATTTTTCCCCATGCGTGAGTCTGCATCATACTCTAGTACAGAGAGGTGGCATTGAATCTGTTAAGTTTAGTAAGTAAAAGCTAAGAGGATTATTTGGATTCCTATAGTAAAGTTTCTTTTACTCTGCTCTTTCATTCACAAATAAGGACGCAAGAAAAGTACAGCATCATAGACAAGGACGTAGCATTCATCTATTTCTTAAAATAGAAAAAATCACATGCATAGCTCTATACTCCCAAGCATTTCATATTCTAGATAGTTTAACAGCCTCAAAATGAATCTCTGAATAGTACTCTAGTATAGAGAAGCAAATTAATTTTGGATAAAATGATAGGCTGCATGCTAGATCAGACGATTAAATTATACTAGGTTATATCTTTTAAATGCTGCATTTAACTGTACATATTAAATTTCAAAATACCAAAACTGCATTTTGATAACATAGCAATCATTTCATCAAATGACACAGTAAAATATTGCATCTCTGCACTGAAGAGCCATAGTTTAAATATGGACCATTTATTTTTACCTTACTAAGTATTTATGAATTCTTTAACAGTTGCAAGGAAAGCACATAGCATCATACAGTTTTGTTATTATATTTCTTTCTCTCTAGATTTTCTTTTAACAGTTGTAAAGAAAAATATAATCTTACAGAAAATCATTATAGGCATTCGGGCAATGAGAACAGTATTTACAGATTTACACACAAAGGGAAATGCAGAACAATACTTTACAAACTCTAGTATTCACTTTTTCCTCGTAAATTCTAAAGATTTCAGTATTTGTTCCTATCATCTTTTCAAAACAAAAGTTAAGTTGGATTTATTCAATCAATTTATACAATCTTTTAATGACAAGATCAAACCCTAGAAAGATTTCTTTTACACTGCTTTTTCATTCCTAAGTCATCTCAAAACCCTACTTATCAACTCTAGACACATGTTTTTTTTTTGTTTTTGTTTTTTTTTTTGTTTTTTTTTTGTTTTTTTTTTGGGAGGCTCTTTCAAATATAGTAACTTGCTTGTGGAACTTACATAGCTGAAAACGAGAACTATAAACTCAGAGTGAAAGCGGGGCTAGGGTTCTAGTAACCCTACCCAGTAAGCATTTTCTTCATATAACAAACGTTACCAAATCAAAAACCTTACTCTTGCAGGTTCGATTCACACTTAGCATTTATTTAAACTTAAACTACGATTGAATTCTGATGAACACTGTATAATAGTATTTTAACAATACTGAAACCATAAAACATTACAGCGGGCCATTTAAACCGAATCAGGATTGTATTTTCAAGTCAGATGACTTTAAATCCTTTTCACAAAAACTTGCATTTGTGTTATGACGAAGTTGCCATTCCAAAACTTAAACAAATGCAACATAGACATCGAAGCCGTGGCAATATCTAAAACTGAACATCACTACCTACAAAACCCTACTCTCACTAAGCAAGTACATGTCAATTGTCATTGAGTCCAGGGTTGTGGAACACCTAAGACTTACCCGGACAAAGGAGTGCTCGGCATCTAACTCCCTTGACGAGGAAAGTGTAGATCCATCGCAACCCTGCAATTGTATTGCATCATATGTTAGAGTTGTAGAAAATCGAAGCAGTATTTTAATTAAGCTATGAAAACACTATCTTTTCTCTTACCCTTGTGATGAGATCAGTGATTTAACCCATGTAGTGCGGAGGTCATAGTCTCGAATACTGATCAACTGAGTGAGCACTACAGAGGCTAGGAACAAGTTTCATCGTCAAAGACCACTTGGAAGCTACAGATTCTTCCACGCAGAGGTTACCATTTCAAAAATACAAACCAACTCTTGCACACCCTAAACCCCTGTTAATGTTGTATAATGTCACCATTACAATGGCACTGAGGGAGTAGTTCGACCCTGCACTCACCCTTAGAACACCTAGTGTAAAAACGACATGGAGGTCATAGTTTCAAAACCTACAAACAACACTTTGAACCCGGAGTCATCGCAGATGGTCGACCTCACACTCAAGTTCAAATGCAACAATGAAAATTAGGGTTTGGACATAACGGTTTAAGCCAACACTTGTGCGAGAGCACATTCCCCAAGTGTCGATCACGTGCTTGAGTCAGCCAGGATGACACCGATCCACTCTGTTGTGGGGGAAATGCACCTATAGTTCAGGGGAGAAACTAACAACTTATAGTGATGAAATATAGACCTACAAATGTTCTGCAAGTGCAACTAGTAAGCAAAGATATTTAAGGTTAGAATGATGAGTACCTTATCAAGAAGGTTGATCCCAGCTTTCCTCTTCCTTGCTCTTCAATTCTATTCAGTGTCACATGGCCCACACCTGCAAAAAAACTTCATTCCTTTCTCAAATACATTTGACTACATATATAACACTGATATTCATGATAGAAGAAGACATCAAACTATGAGCAAACTATAATCAAATCTGAGACACACATGAATAGGTCATATTTGGAAAGGGAAGATCGTATGATCTTTATTAATGAATCAAGCAAGTACATAAAATTATACCTTCCTTCAAGCTTGGAACTTCACGAAACCTAGATTGAAGGCCTCCTGCTTCTATTCTCCAAGGATCCCAACCTCTAATCAGTTATGCTAAGGTTTATCAGAAACTGAGGCACAAGAGAGGGGGATGAGGGTCTCCATTCGTCCAACATAACATTGTTATAGGCTTGGTCCATTCACATGGCCCTTCTACCTTCCTTATAAAGTCAATGAAGCAGAGGAAAAGTAGTTATAACCGATCAGAAAGTTCCCAAACCAAATTATTTTAACCAAAATTCGAGATTTTGACTAGTACAGGAAAGTGCCCTACTCTTCCTACTGCAAACCAGCGAATTTTTCAAGTTGTGCACTACTCTAGTGAAGCAGAGTTGCATATTTTTCTAGGTGTGCACTACTCTATAGGCATGATAGTCGTGCACATGCCCTACTCCACAGGCATAAGATTCGCACACACATCCTATTATGCCCTACTCTATGCATAGGATACCAGCGTTTTCGGGGGAAAATGGCCAAAAACAGGGTTTTCTGATGATTTTCAGGAGATGGTTTGGTCTAGAAAAGTGTTCCTAAGGGTTATAGCCATCAAATGGGTCAGGAGTGAGGTAATTTCAACCATTCTTAGTGTACCAAATGACCCTTCAATCCACAAGTGTCTTATTGTGTGACTAAACTTGATCTCAAGAAGTGTCGTCATGTGACCAAGGGATGCAAGTGTCGTCACGGATGGAGAAGTGTCATTTAAAGCTATAATAGATGCCCTCTAATGTATGAGGTAAGAGGGAGTGAGGGAAACGATGGCCAAAATACATTATAAATAATAAAGAGTTGGATCATGGAAGTGGAGGAACCGAAGAAACCAAGAATCATAGGCTCAAATGAAGTACCTGAAAGCAAAGGCAATGTCAGAGAAACTCATCCTTTGGGTAACTATCCATGTTCAAATAGTGGAACATGAACTCCAAAAGGATACAATAATGATCCAAATACATATGCATACATCATGGCCACTAGAATACAAGCGTGGATCCATGAAGAACATAAGTGTAAACATAGCCACATAAATACAAGGTGGATCTATGTTAAAACTGGAGAACATAGCCATAGAGAACAAGCTGGATCTATGTCTCATCACAAGCCAAAAAGAGTGTGGCTCAGTCTTGCACAACTTGGGCGATAACATAAATAAGGTGATGCTATCGAGGATCCCAAGGTCTTCATCCAAAAACAACCCAAGGTACAAACCTATCCATGCGAATAAATGAGTTGATTTCGAACATGGGAGATATCATTTGATTACCGGTCATTGATGTATACTGTTAACAAATGCGAGGGTGTCCACCAATAATAAAATGGAACCCAAGGTACCTAGTACATTCAAGCAAGTGTGAATAAATGGTCTTGACGTCAAACACTTGAAGAATCCATCGGATATGAGACATTGATGTATTCCCATCTATCCAATAGCGAGGGAAACTGCCACTAATGACTGCAATCCCCAAGGTACTAACCGAAACTCTGAACTTCATTCCCAGAGCACAATGAGTTGAATTCGATGGGAAGAAGTCCGTTGGAAGGGAGGCCTTAATGCATCCTCCATCATCCAACACGAGGGACACTCAATAGGTATGAGCTGATTTGGAGTAGGACTGAACACATGATGAAACATACTGACACCAAGAAATGGTTAACACATGAGGTCAAGGAAACTGCAGAATGGATGACACACGTTGTATCCTTGAACAGTGAGCACGACACAAGAGTGACTTAGGCAGCTTTTAACACAAAGAGACCACGATGCAAATCTACAATGTAGGAGACATTAATAGATTCTCCATATGATTGGAAGACTAACCAAATGGAGGAGTAAGAAATTTGAGATCAGGTTTATCCTAAAGCCAATACTAGAACCCAACTTGTTTAATAGACACAAAACAGGTGCTTTGTTCAAGGAGGTAGTTGACTTGCTGCCATCATATTGAAAGATATTTTAATATTCTTCCCTTCCCTTTCCTTTCTCATTTTTTAACGAGTTTGACAAAGAACTAAAGCATGCTCGACGGTATTTTCATATTTAAGGAGTCTGAAAAACCTAGAAGAAAACTCCATACACCTATCCCTGGATTTTATATCGAGCCCAGATTGGTCTGTGCTCGGCGGTGTTTTCTTGCTTATAGAGTTGAAAAACTTAAACAGTCCTCTATCAACCATCTTGTGGATTTCACATCGAGCCCGAGTAGGTGAATGCTCGCTTGGTGTTTTCACATTTCGAGAGTCTGAAAACCCTAAAGACGACTCCAAAAGGTCCTTTCTCATAAAGTTGGTCTCCTTCCCCCAAAAAGTGTAAAATAATGGAAGAAGAACTCTTCTAGTGCATACCAGAGTATACCTAGAGTATTCCTTTTCCGTAGATTATCCACCAAGGCCTGGAAAAGGGATAATTCTATACCTAAGTGGATGTCAGTTCAATTAGTTTAACGAGCCCGAAAAGACAACTATGCTCGGAAATTTTTTTCTATTCAAGGAGTCTGAAAAGGGCTTAAAAGAACGCCATAGGGATCTTTTCCGTAAAGGTTTAACGAGCCCAAAAAAGTAAACTCATGACCTCCTTACTGTTTTTAACGAGCTCAAAGGAGATACAGAAAAATGCTCATAACTTCCTTACTATTTTTAACGAGCTCTAAGTGAAGATGAAAGAAATGCTCATAGCCTCCTTACTGTTTTTAACGAGCTTGAAGGAAAGGTGGAAGACTGCTCGTAACCTACTTACCATTTTTAACAATCTCAAATTAAAGGTGGAAGAATGCTCGAAACCTACTTACTGTTTTTAATGAGCTCGAAGTAAAGGTGGAAGAATGCTTGAAATGGGAGGAGACGAGTGTCAAGGACATGCAAAACTAGCTCCAAGCGCATGGAACAAAGCTATGCCTAATGCAAGGAACACGAGCAAGATAAGGACACTCAGGGTGTGTCTCCTCCAGGTAAAAGGTGTCAAATTGCAAAGGAAAAACGATACAGAGCTTAGCGGAAATGAGATCCGAGATGGAGGCTTATATAATGAGCTAAAAGTGTGGAAGCTGGCATCAAGCTCATTAGCGCAAGCGGGATCATAATAGATGCATATGCAACTTGAACACAAAGATGGGAGCCTTATCAGGGATCGCCAGAAATATACGAGGAATAAAAATATGAGGCTTCTTCTCAAAGTCATGGTAAATCTAAAAAGGGTCCTGAGCCTATGAGAAAAACTCAGCATGGGCACCAAAATGGCATAAAGGTGTTGACTAGGGTGACCCATATTAAGTAGGCTCTGTTGTCAGACCGATGCACAATGCATAAAGAGATGGCTAACACACCAATATCCAATAGGTTCGACCCTATGGCGAATTCGGATGGCAAAAGGTTCAAATGCAACATAACAGCGGGGAAGCCTAAACCTATATGCAAAGTTCTGAATATACCTGACATGGTCGCACAAGGTGTCGAAAAGGACTAGTAAGCAAGTATAAATCTAGATAAGAATCATGTCTCCAAGAAACATTAGTACCAAGATCATATCTAAAACATATGTAAATAAAGACCCGATACAAGTCACTGTGGTAGAAATACTTTCAACTTCACTATCATCAACAACAGGCATAAACAAGGCAGAGTTTTCAAATGAAGACTCTATGGTACCCAAGCCCAAGGACTTACAATCGACAAGATCAACTTCAGGATGAAGATCAAAGTTGAAGGACATGATGGAATCTGCAGAAACAAATTCATCATCACGGGAGTTGAAAATTCTAGAAGGATAATCAAACTTAGTAGGAACACCGATTTGTGGATCTATAGGAGAGTCCAAAGACTCAATAGTAGGAAGATCAAAATTTAATGTCAAACCGGGGCTGGACATGACTGCAACTGGATCAACATCCAAATGAATGGCAGACTGTACTATGGACTCTAGGAAAAATTCATCAGAAGGAAGTATATCATCCCAGATAGAACACATATCTAAACATTCAGATGGAGGTGTCACTTGGTCAAAAGTTGGGACTAAGTCCCGAGAAGGTAAGCGTGAACTCAGAGACTTCTTCTCAGTAGCAGTTAAACTCAAGGAACAATATGCCACATAAGTCCCATGTCAGATAGTAGTGCCTAATGACAAGGGATCTGACTGGTCTACGGTTGGATAATAAGGAGGATCAATGAATGCAACCTGGTCAATAGTAACGATGCTTTCATTATGAGGAAAATGCATCACACAAAATACCGTAGACACGAAATCATGCATAGCATAAACGTAATCACGCTCGAGGATCATGTCAAAGTCCACAAGGTCCTTTAAAACCATAAAATCAACTAAGACTATTTTTCCACCCAAAGTAACAAGTGCTTGACGGAGGAATCCGAACGGTTCACTAGGTCTTTTATCGAAGGTCAACAACCAATTAACAGCTGGAATAACATTAGGGAAATGCAAATCTCTCCAAGCATAAGCGGATAAGATACTAACATAAGCTCCTTCATCAACAATGCATCGATCAACCGTATGGTTCCTGATATCAACCTTTATCTGGAAAGGTGTCGAAGAAGGAAGACGAGGCTCCGCTAGACTATTCCAATCAAAGAAAACGATCCTAGGGCTTGGTAGGGGTTCACATGGCACAGATGAAGTACCCCCCTTTTCAGGAACATCCAAACTGGTAATGCATAAGACTTCCGGGACAGGTGCATCAGTCTCCAAAGGACTGATGGGATAAGTCAAAGATTGCATCAATTCGATCACTCAACTCTCCAAAGGAAGAGTGGGGTCAACCAAAGATTGCATTGGTTCAACCACTTTATCAACCAAAGGTTGATCTGACTGTAAGGAATATATAGACAAGTCAGGAAAAAAGGTTCCTTTAGACATGGACCACACTCTTCGTGCCTTTGGAATGGTAGGGCATTGGTGAGTAAGGTGATCTCCCTTACAAAGTTTACAAGGGAAATTTGGTTTCTGTCCTATAGGTTTAGACTCCTTTACAACATCAGTACTCTTATCATGACTAGCATTGGCTGATAGCTTGCCCCCAGCATGACTTGCAGTGGCTAGTTGCTCAGAAGCAAAATACTTCTGAACTAAGGACCACACTTTTTGCACTTCTGGAAGTATAGGGCACAAATAAATAAGGTGGTCTCCCTCACAAAACTTGCAAGGGAACTTATACTTCTGTTTATTGGGTTTGTCAACAATGTCAACTCCCACAGCATGAATTGCCGTGGTTGATCTGGTGTCTCCAGTATGACTCACAGGAACTGGTGACTTGTCATTAATATGACTAGCAGTGATCAATGATTTGTATTCAACATGACTGGCAGTGGTTGAAGACAAACTTTCAGTGTGGTTTTCAATGACTAAAATTTTTCTCCCAGCATGACCTCCAGAAGCTAGGTAGGTGCCCCCTGCATGATTTGTAGAGGCAGGGTGCTTGCCCCCAGCATGATTTCCAGAGGCTAGGTTGTTGCCCCCTTGTTTTGGCATCTTCTTCCTATTCTTCCACCGTCTATTCCTTTTAGACTGCTGGTTACTAGTATTGCTACTTTCGCCACATGAGGTAGAAGGAGGAGGAGAAGATGTTACTGGCAAAGAAGGCATAGGGTTTTGATACTCTTGATTTGAGGTGCTCACAAAAGAAGCGTCATGAGCATGCAAGGAATTCGGAGTGGAGAAAAACCAAACCGGCAACCCTATAGTGAATCCAGGAAGATTTAGGGTATCCATTAAGGGAGTACCAATGTTTCCAATGAATGGAATAACACAAGGATCCCATGGAACAGGGGTACCTTGATTGGCGCTCGCCGGAACGCTAGACATAGTTTCCTACTCAAATGAGCAAGAAGTTCTCTAAGGAAAACTAAGACAAGTAGCACAAAGAGCACACCACTAAAAACGGTCCTAGGTAAATCAAACCAGGCAAACAGATGCCTTTCGGAGAAGAGTTTGGGATGATGAGGGCCTAGAACAGATCAACGAAGGATGAAGAACAGTTACCCGGGGTCCACAATACAATGACTAAGGGTGCAAGCACTGGAATCACCCAACTGCCCTCCCAAAGACCTGCAAGGGATTTCCTCCCACATCTGTCCTAGGTACAACAGATATAACCCTCCACCATCACCTGTGTATGATCTTATGGTCAGATACTAAGGATACCACCACACCGAAAACTCCTGGGGGAACAGTCTTTGGTCGAATTAGAAGGTGTGGGCAGGGTAACTGAGCCCGAAATTCAAAAGAGTCCCCAAACGCGATCTAATCCTGGTATATGCTCGAAACAAAAAGTAGGAGGTTTATTCCAAACAATCTGATCTCACAAGACCTACTACATAGATCCCAGTCAAGTTTTGAATGAGGTGGGTTTACCTGTGATAGTCGAACTATGATTTTTGTGTAATGTGTGATCTTGGGTGGTTTAAGGTGTTTTAAACCCAAGATCCTAAACAAAACTAGTTGGTGAAAAGTGTAACCTAGAAAAGAAAATGTTGCTAGTACATTTTATTAGGGTTCATTTTAAAGGTTACTTGCTTACTCAAAAAGGTGGTGGGTGTGTGAGAGTGGTTATAACAGAGATATAATACTGAAATGAAATGCTTACAACTAAACAAATCTTTTCTTTTCAATTCAAGTCTTAAAGATACGATCTAGAATGCATGTGCAAATGCAATTTTTAGTCTTTCGAATGCAAAAAGGGTCAAAATAAAGTCTAAATGTACAAAATTAAACTCAAAACCTAAGAATGCAGCTACTCAAACAAATAAGTATGCAAAAGAAAACTTCTTTTTTTTTATGCAAAGCACTCTTAAATATTTTAAGTCACTTGCAAGGTACTCTACTTAGAAAATAAATCAAAATTTATTCATGCTTTCCAAAGGTGAGAAACAAAAACTGAAATTGAAAGTAACCTACTATCAAAGCGAAAGCAAAGAACTTTCAGGTTTCCTTATTGAAACAGTAAAAGCAACCAATATGACTTTCAGATTCTTATTGATGTAAGCATGCCAACCATTGGGAAAAGAGTACGAAACCTACTTTTAGACCCAAACAAAGCAAATGACCTACAAAGAAGTATGGTTTGGTAAAGTCAGGTTTGCACATAAACAGTGCAGTCAAGGTCCTGAACAACAGCAAAGACACTTGAGCTTTCACTACAAAAAGAAAACTAAAGGCATAAGGGAGGATAAGAAACCAATCTAAAGATAAATTTCACTCAAATAGATACCAACAGGGTCAAGTAGACTCAAAAGGTTTCAAATCCAGTGGAAATGGAGCAAGTAGATTCAGACAGACTCAAATCAGGGTACAAAACACCAAACTGGTCCACAACCCCCCAACTTGCGTCAACAAGCCCCAAAACTTTCCAAACAAACCCAAATTGATCAAAAGAGGTCCAAATCATGAACATAGGATCAGTACAAGGATAGGAGACCACTTACAGTGGTTTAACTCAGACCTAGGGTCATCAGGGACCCCAAAAAATACAGCCACAACCCCCCAAAATAGGTCAAGACTCAAAAAACTCAAACCCAGAATGTGTACGCTACTGTGTACGAGGAATACAAGCACCCAAAATAGGGAAATAAAGTACTGTGCTGCACAACAGTAGCACACATGCATGAAAAGTTGAAAGAATGGTGTTAAAACCCCCCACACCTGAGCCAGTAAGGGTTTGTAAGGGCTGGGAAGGGTCTGTAAGAGCCAAGGAGGGTCAAACAAAGTCTAATAACTGATCCTAATCAAGAAATTGAACAAATACCTTTAAACAAAAATGAAGAAATGACCTTGGATACCCCTAAGCAATTAGGCTTTCCCCAGCAAAGTCGCCATTCTGTTGTGAGGGAAATGCACCTATAGTTCAGGGGATAAACTACCAACTTACAGTGATGAAAGATAGACCTACAAATGTTTTGCAAGTGCAACTAGTAAGCAAAGATATTTAAGGTTAGAAAGATGAGTACCTTATTAAGAAGGTTGATCCCAGCTTTCTTCTTCCTCGCTCTTCAATGCTTTTCAGTGTCGCAAGGCCCACACCTGCAAAACAACTTCATACCTTTCTCAAATACATTTGACTACATATATAATACTAATATTCATGACAGAAGAAGAAATCAAACTATGAGCAAACTGTAATCAAATCTGAGACGCACATGAATAGGTCATATTTGGAAAGGGAAGAATGTTTAATCTTTATTAATGAATGAAGCAAGTACATAAAATTATACCTTCCTTCAAGATTGGCACTTCACAAAACCTAGATTCAAGGTATCCTGCTTCTGTTCTCCAAGGATCCCAACTTCTAATCAACTATGCTAGGGTTTATCAAAAACTGAGGCATAAGAGAGGGGGATGAGGGTCTCCATTCCTCCACCATAACATTGTTATAGGCTTGGTCCATTCACATGGCCCTTCTACCTTCCTTATATAATCAATGAAGGAGAAGAAAAGTAGTTATAACCGATCAGGAAGTTCCCAAATCAACTTATTTTAACCAAAATTCAAGATTTTGACTAGTACAGAAAAGTGCCCTACTCTTCCTACAGCAAACCAACGCATTTTTCAAGGTGTACGCTACTCTAGTGAAGCAGAGTTGCATATTTTTCTAGGTGTGCTCTACTCTACAGGCATGATAGTCGTGCACATGCCCTACTCCACAGGCATAAGAGTCGCGCACACATCCTAGTATGCCCTACTCTATGCATAGGATAACAGTGTTTTTGGGGAAAAATGGCCAAAAACAGGGGTTTCTGATGATTTTCAGGAGATGGTTTGGTTTGGAAAAGTGTTCCTAAGGTTTATAACCATCAAATGGGCTAGGAGTGAGGTAATTTCAACCAATTTTAGACTCCCAAATGACCCTTCAATCCACAAGTGTCCTATTGTGTGACTAAACTTGATCTCAGGAAGTGTCATCATGCGACCAATGGATGCAAGTGTCGTCACGGATGGAGAAGTGTCATTTTAAACTATAACACACTCCCATCAAACTCAGTAAATAACATTAAAGTCAAGATGCTCTCCAACCTGTACATTCCATTATCAATTACACAACCATAGAACATGCGTCGAAGAACCATTTAAATGCATAATATCATGGCTATCATTCAATCAATTCAATAATGGTTTCTAGAAAACTATGTCAATTGCATATAATTGGGATTCAATGTCATTGTATCAATGTTAGCATCGCAAATATTTGTATCAAAACATATTGCTTAAGTGTTAGAATTATAAGTTCGTTTTTTTTATGGATTGATTTTGTTTCGATTAACAAAGGCATTACATCATACCTAATTGCATTAGGTTTGACTATATTCATGACCCTAACACTAGAACAACGTTAATAGTAAACCTTTTGGAATCATAGAATGAAGTTTAGAATGTACTATCATTATTGACATTAGCAATATCATTACGAACCAAATTGCTTGGATTCTATTACAAACTTTTTAATGTTACATACTTTTCTCTATAGTACACAAAGGCTAGAATCATATTCGAGCTTGTATATTTGTCTCGATTATGTTCAAAAAATAATATTACCTTATACTCAGTGTATGAAGGTTTTGTTTGTCCATGACCGCCACTATTACACAACTCTCATCACCCTCGTGCATAAGATAAGTTGAGAATGCCGTATAATAGTGTAGCTACAAATATAGATACTCTATGGTTATAAAAGCTAGGTCTAATACAATTGTTATTACATGAAATTCTATCTCAATGAATATGATTATAATCGGGGTATCTTTGGCTAATTCCAAGTTTATTTTACTAGTACATTTGTTTTCAGGTATAACATGATAACCCTAGAATGTACAATAGCCTCAGAATTGTAATACCTAATGATCAGAATTAACTTATAGTCTTGCTGCTATATAGTTACAGGGAACAATGCGTTTGGGGATACATTAGGAATGTAGAGTTAAAACATTAATCTTTACATCTATGTAAACAATAACACTCATGCATGTTACAACTGAATTTTCATATTGCTACTACAAGTATATCGATCGGACATTTATAGAAATCTTTAGTAGATACGGTAACAAGTCACTTAACATCCTTTGGAAGGCTCTTTAAAAATCGAGATCTCACCTGTTGTAAGTCTTCAAACAAATTTATAGTTGTTATTCTAAATACTGGTACATATCGAATAACTTCAAATAAATGGAATTACTCTTACCTATAAACCTGTGACAAGATAAAAGACTTTAGCATTTGTAGCTAAGTAAGCCCTGGGTGTGCAAAGACCCCTTCATCATCAGAAGAAGACACGAGGAGTTAAGTACAACTTGAATAGTCAATCGTAAATTGATTTCTTAACAAAATCTTGTTAAACAACAGTAAGATGTTTCTAGTTGTGCTAAATAAAGCAAGCAACTAATTATTTCCGCATAATTTTTATGGTGTTTATTGCTATTATCAAAAAATTTTAATTTTACAAATTTTGGGGTGTTACAACCATCGATATAAAACACACTTACTGCTATCCACAATCACTGCACACCACAACTCCATCGCAAAGTATGTATAGTGATAAAGATTGCTTTCTGGAGTATGAGGATCTCCCCCTCTCCCCATTGCTGAAAATAAACCTTAAATTTAACCTGAGTCAGATCAAGTTGGTACGGGGTTCTCCCTCCTAATCCTCACCGACATTTTGAAATCGAAACCCTCAACTACAGATCACGCTCCCTTCCTTAGTGTCGAGATCATTGTTTTCCCCCTTTTCTCCCTCCAAGATCTAACATATAAATATTTCAAAACTCCGCTCCTCACTAACTTGAAACGACTGCCTTAGGTAGAGAGGTCCTTCAGATCCTCTATCCCAATAGACAATTGGCGCAAGGGAAAAATTCCTGCTAACCAACGAGCATAATGATAGGGATATTTGGCTGTCACTCCACTCTCATGAGGGAACTAATCGAGGAAAGATAGGAAGAAATGATACGTTGAGGATTAAATCCCATAATTCATTAAGTGAAGATCACTCCAGTTCGACATAAAACAAGGAAGCATGACCATAAAAATAGGTTTGACAAAAAATATAGTATGTCATTTTAGAACTCTTTCCAAAAAGTATTATTATAGTTCTTTATTCAAATTGTTTATATATGGGTACCTTATTATACGTCTTATATGTATAAGTGAAAGTGCTTATATAAATACATACACACTCTTCTTTTCATATATATATATATATATATATATATATATCACATATATATATACCTATATATATGTATCTATATCAGTACCATCTAGTATTTTATAGTTATTCTTACTAATAAATAATTCCACTTAGCTTTGTCATTTGAGTATGTGCCCATGTTTGTATATCATATACATGCATTAATAATAATTATTTATAACAATCAAACCACTTTTGTATCTCATTTCCTTTATTTATTCATAACCTGATATGTATAAAGGTTAACATTACTTTGCTTAGGATTAGCCCTATCTTCCTAGGATATCTTTACCTAGGACTTTTTAGCACATTGTATTGTATATACTTTATAAACATACCAATATATATATGTTCATCTTATTCCCTTTTCCTAAATATTTAGGTGTCTATCTTCTAGATCACTTGGTCTAATTAGTGATATCTAGTAGCTTATAGTAGTTACTAGATAGTGAAAAGAACCTTCGACAACCTTTGTTGAGACTAGGATGTCAAGGACATCCCTAGTAACTTCTCAGTTCTTCATAACAATTCTTAACAATAATTAACTTAGTGCTAAGTTTTAGGTCATAGGAGACTTTTTACAACTAACTTGTAAAAACTATTTACTTCGCTAGATCTTAAGATGTCATCTAAGACCAAGTAATTGTTACTTTGTTTAATGTGTTTTACTGACGACAAGGTGGAATCCGTCGTCTAGTCGTAGACCTTCATGGCTTCCTAGCTAGTCAATCGTTCTCTCTATCTTTATGGATTTAGTTACCGTCATTTTAGTTGTGTCTTCCTTTAGTCTCCTAATTATAATTTACATCATAGGAACTAACCACATAAGTTACAAAGTTTTCTGGTGGGGCTTTGGCCTTGAGCTCCTCACCAGAAAACAATACAAAAATCAGTTACATGTATAAAATTTACTAGGGCTAAAAATGAGGGATGTTACATTAGATCTATCAAAAAAGATTTGCACAACTCCTTCTCTATGTCAGATTTGGGACTGCTAAAGCAGTTTCTTGGTCTTGAAGTCACTCAGAGTGATTCAAGAATCAGAGTTGCACAGTCCAAATATGCATCAGATCTATTTGACAAGTTTCATATGAGAGAATGCAAGCCAACAACATTTCCTTTTCTCTTAGGGATCATCCTTGAGGATGGTTCTTATACATCTTTGGTGGATATAATTTTGTATCGACAGTTGATTGCGATTCTTTTGTTTCTTACACATACTCAACCTGATCTATCCTATGCAGTCAGTGCTATCTCTGGATACACGCAGGAGCCTCATGAGATTCATTGGAACGCAGCAAAGAGGATCTTGCATTATATGCAAGGGACAAAGACACATGGTCTTCACTATGTAGCTGGGTCTCCTTTGAACCTATTTGGGTATACAGACATTGATTGGGTTGGATATAGCTCAGATCGGAAGTCTACATCTAGTTTTGTTTTCATGATTGGATCTGGACCTATCTGTTGGTTGAGCAAAAACTAGATTGATTTAGCTCTTTCTTCAGCTGAGGCCAAGTACAAAGGTGCAGTGAATGTAGCCACACAATGCATATGGTTGCGGGGCATCTTATCAGAGTTTGGGATTTGATTCAATACTCCACCAGTCATCTATTGTGACAATAAGAGTGTTATCGGGATCTCCACAGATCCGGTTATGAGACAAAGAACCAACCATATTGAGATACACATGCATTGCATCTAAGGATTGGTGCATGACAGTACCATCGCACTACTCTACTATCCTACAAAAGAGCAGATTGCAAATATCTTCAATAAGAAATTCTTAGTGAAGAAGTTCACTTACCTGAGATCTCTTCTTGGGATGAGTTATATACATGATTGATTATCCTACCACAGTCTATATAGAAGGGGGGGATTTCTTCCCACTGGGTTTTCCCTCTTTCCTCACTTTATTTATTTAGGTTGTTATACGGAGTGACCTATGGTCTCATGTACCAGGGCCCTACTAGTTTTCAATTACTTCCTCATAATTTGGATTGCGAGGGGGTGTTGGAATATTCTCACCATCATTATTTATATTTGCATGCATTCTTCGTTCTGCATGCATTCTGCATTCTGCATGCATGCATGCATACTGCATGCATTCTTCGTTCATGCATTTAGTGCTCAGTTTAGCTACCTGTAGCTTCCATTTGTTTGTATCGGAGTTCCACTTGACCTATTGATAGCCTCATGCACCCTCCTTGGAGTCTACTTCCCTAAATTTGCGCTCACATGGATTAGTTAGACTCAGTTAGTCTCATTTGACTGATGTTTGGCTATTTGTGACTACTACCATTAATTGGGTGATGTCTCCAATGCTATCCAAGCCACACATTGAGGAGAATTCAAATGAGCTTAGGTGGATTCAAATTCATTTGACAATATTGATTTTGTATTCATTTTCACAGTTCCAGCTTACAGTTGATGTATGATTATACTGCAGATTTCACCATTTCTGAGTTTATGAGTGAATATTGATTCTTCTTCTTCTTCTTCTCCTCTACAATTCTTGAGTGGAATTAGTGAGTTTTTCTCTAGATGTGAGATCTATCCAATAGAATTTCACACCAACCATGTGAAGGTGGAAGCTCTTATGGCCCCTCCCCCCCTCATATTACTCTCAATTACCCATAACACGACAAAATATATGTAAACCAAAAAATTATTATGTTTTTTGTCATACTTAAGAAGCAATGTTTCTAATTATAACATATGCCAACATACAATAAAATGGAAAAAAACACTAAGAAATAGTTAATTTATACGTACCAATAAAATCAATAATTCTATCACAATATATAGATTAGATATATTAACACATACCTCATACACTTCAATGGAATTCGTCATCTTCTTCATCCAAGTCATCATCTGTATCATCCAATCTAGAGTTAACATTATAAGGATTGGCCATAACATCATCGTCATCGATGTTAATTACGATCATCATGTCATCATCAATATTATCTTCATGGACATTGTCTGTTGCATCATCTGATTCAACTAATTCTTTGACATCTTCTTCTGGAACATGATCATCTAACTCATGTTGATCATATTCAACATCGTCTTCTTCTTCGAGACACTCTTGATTGTTAGATTTTGAGCATTAATTCAACATACTCTAGGATCTTTACTGAGAGAATAACATGTATAGCATATCAATCATATTAAGCATGTATCAAGCATATCAAGCATGTATCAAGCATATCAAGCAATCACATAAGACAATGGACACACAGAGTTTCACTTGGGAAAACCATAAAAGTGAAAAACCCCACAACTTCCTCAGAGATAGAAAGAGCAATGATACAACAAAAGTACAAGAGATAGTCTTCTACTAGGAGCTACTCCTCCTCCTCAACTAGTGCGCCACTTTCCGAGTAGTGTAGAAGTGAATAATGAGATGATCAAATAGAGAGCTCCCGCTCTCTATTTATACTTGTCCTATCCTACCCAATAAACTAGGAGGGACGACTTGTCTAACTCAGTCTAATAACCCATGATTACATTAATCCGGGCCAACCCCACACTTGGTGGTCTAATAACCCATCACAAAAAGTTACGACACTTTCCACACCTGTCAATACAAATGACGACACTTCTGTATAGAGGAATAATACCATCTCTATAGGAGTACAATATACATAGGTGAAATACATTCCAAAGTTACATATACATCAACACTCCCTCTTAACTAGGAAGGTATTTCTTGACACAGATCTACTAGCACAAGTCTTCTTCTCTGGATCATTGTCACTGGATCATCATCATCGAATCATCATCATTGTAATCGTCACTGATGATGCTATCTCAATCAATCTCCAATAAACTTGTCATAGGAAGTTCTATAGAGCTAGTCCTTTTTCATATTGGATGTAGGCCCGCCACCTACAGGTCTTCATCATCTACAGAGCCAGCCCTTTTTCATGCTAGATAAACATCATCAACATCTCTGTGAGCAGGCCATCAAGTAAGAACACCTCAGGACTGATTACTCCCCCTGCAACACCTGTGTACCATACTGTCACATCATCGTCTTCAGATCATCGTCATCATCCACAGAGCACAACCTAGATGCACACACATAGCACTTACACTCACAGGCATGGAAGGCCTTTCCTCTGACCATCTAGGAAAGGATCAGCACTTACACTCACCAACATGGAAGGAATTTCCTTTGACCATCTGGGAAAGGATCACAACACTTACATCGACGACCATGGAAGGACTTTCCTCTAACCATGTCGAAATGGCTACAACAATTACATCATGACCATGGAAGGAATTTCCTCTGACCATGTCGGAAAAGCTCAGAAATTACATCACAACCATGGAAGGACTTTCCTCTGACAATGTCGGAAAAGCCACGCCCAACACTTACATCTCGCCATGGAAGGACTTTCCTCTGACCATGCGAGAATGGACCAGCCCTTACATCTCACCATAGAAGGACTTTCCTCTAGCTATGTGAGAATGGATCCGCCCAACCCTTACATTTCACCATGGAAGGATTTTCCTATAACCATGTGAGAATGGCCCTATGTGCATCTATGTCTCTGGACTCATCACTTCCCCTTGGAAGGCATCTCAATATGAATTACACCAAGTCTCCCTCTAAAGTATTCAAACTTCAATCTGGCCAACGGCCTTGTCAACACATCGGCTATCTACTCATCTGTCGCAACATACAGGAGCTTCACTGCTTCTCTCTGCACCATATCTTTGATATACTGATACTTGATCTCACTGTGCTTCGACTTGTCATGGAACACTGGGTTCTCCGACAACTTCACACAACTCTGGTTGTCGCAATATATACAAGTAGCACTCAACTAGAGATCAAACAAATCAGACAGTAGCTTCCTAATCCATACTACCTCACAACTGGCCAAACAAGCTGTGAAATACTTTGCTTCCGTTGTACTTAGTGCCACATAGGACTGCTTCCTGCTAAACCAAGAGATCATACCAGATCCCATACTGAAGTAGCACCCCGAAGTGCTCTTCCGATCAATGGCACTGCCTGCACAGTCTGAATCAACATAACCCTCCTGGTTAAACTTTTGATTCGCGTCATACTTGAGCCCATAGTCAACTGTACCCTTCAGGTACCTTAGAATATTCTTTCCAACTATAAGGTGAACATGTCTCGGATCTGTCAAGTACTGGCTCAAGGTGTTCACCGCAAAGTAGATATCCAGTCTCGTATTCGTCAGGTACATCAAGGACCCAATCATCTGACGATACATCGTAGCATCAACCGGCTCAGATGAAGCCTCACACAGAAGCTTCAGGTTCGATGCCATAGGTATGGCCATGGCCTTGTAGTCCGTCATCCCGAACCTCTTCAAGATCTCTACTGCATACTTCCCTTGTCCAAGGAAGATTCCATCTACACTCTGCCAGACCTCCATACCAAGAAAGTAGTGCATCCTACCCAAGTCTTTCATTTTGAACTCGGAAGCAAGCTTCCTCTTTGTGTCGGAAATCAATTTATCCTCACCCGTCATAAACAGGTCATCCACATACAATAGTAGTATCACTGGATTTCCTTCCTCAACCTTGTAGTAAAGGTTGGAATCCACTTTACTCTTGGTAAAGCCCAAACTAGATAGGAAGCCATCTATCCTACCATACCAGGTCCTAGATGCCTGTTTCAATCCATACAAGGCTTTCTTCAGTTTGCACACATGTGACTCTCAGTCATGTGTCTCAAACCCGAGTGGCTTCTCCACATACACTTCCTCTTCAACTACACCATTCAAGAAAAATGTGTTGACATCCATCTGGCGTACCTTCCATTTCATCACTTCAGCCAGAGAAAGTACTGATCTAATGGAAGTGTATCTGGCCACATGAGCAAAAGTCTCTTCATAATCAATCCCTTCTTTTTGGGAGAAACCAGAAGCTACAAACCTTGCTTTATATTTCTTTATGATGCCATCTACAACATGCTTGATCTTATAGATCCACTTGGAAGTCACCACAGACTTCCCATCTGGTTTTGGGACCACATCCCAAACATCATTCTTCATGATCGACTGGTATTCCTTGACCATGGCATCCTTCCATTCTTTCTTTTCTGCTGCTTCTTCATAACTGGAAGGTTCTTTGTTCATTATGTCATAGAGTAAAGCAACATAGATGGTATGTGATCTTGTTCTTTTCCTTTCTCTGTGTTCCTCTTCTGTAATTCCAAACCTTTCAGCATCTTGGATGAGCTCTCTAGCCCATGCTGGTTTCCTCTTTTGAGATTCCTTCTCACAGGGTGGATCTACAGGTTGTTCTGGATCTTCCATTTCACGATCTTCTTCAGGAACTGCTTCATTCATGGTGGTGTCTTGAGTTCTAGATATTCTGGGTTCTTCATTATCTTCAATTGGTGTTTTCCTTGATTTGATGTATGCTGAGCTTTCATCAAATGTTACATCCCTACTGATATCAATTTTCTTGAATCTAGGGAAGTAGATTCTGTAAGCCTTCGAGCTTTCACTTTAACCCACGAATATGCCCTTCTTTCCTGAAGGATCTAGATTTGTCCTCTTTTCTTTTGGGATGTGAGTGTATATTGGACAACCAAATATTCTGAGATGGCTAACTTCTGATTTCTTACTTGTGAACACTTCTTTTGGTGTTTTGTTGTTAAGTATCTAATGAGGTGTTATGTTCTGCACATATACAGTTGTCCTTGCTGCTTCAGCCCATAAGTGCATAGGTAGATCTTGGTCATGGAGCATTTCCCTAGCTGCTTCTATGATTGTTCTATTCTTTCTTTCGGCAACCCCATTTTGTTGTGGATTGTAAGGAGTGGTCAACTCCCTCTTAATCTCCAAATCACTGCATAACTTCTTGAAGTCTCCTAAAGTAAATTCTACACCATTGTCGGATCTGAAGATCTTGATCTTCATGCAATTTGGTTTTCTATCAAGGCTTTGAATTCCTTGAACTTGTCAAACACTTCATCTTTATTCTTTAAGAAGTAAACCCAAGTCTTCCTAGAGAAATCATCAATGAAGGAAACATAGTATACATACCCACTCAGAGAACTGGATGACATCGGACCGCATACATTAGAGTTGATGATTTCCAAGATTCTTTTTTCCTTGCTTTCACTGCTTGGAAATGTCTTCTTTGTGTTCTTTCCCTCGCACAACCTTTGCAAATGCCTTCATGCTTTGTCTAGATTTTAGGAAGACCTTCTACAGATTTGCTTGCAATTGCTAATGCCCTATAGTGCATGTGTGCAAGTCTTCTATTCCAAAGTTCACTTGGCTCTACTGAATCATGGACCATGGCTTGTTCTGGTTGCCCCTTCAATTTGTATAATCCTCCCTCTTGCTCTCCAATCACCACTACATCATCAATAGTCTTACCCTTTGGCCACATTAGGACTTGGCCATCTACAAATGCAACCCTCATGCCTTTTGCATCCAATGCAGATATGTAGAGTAGATTCTTCTTGAGACCTGGAACATATAGTACATCTTTCATCTTCATAGACTTTCCAGATTCTAGTTTATAGGAGGCTTCACCACTCCCTTTTATTGGATACTGGTAGTCATCTCCAAGTCTCACCTTGTGGGGTGACTCATGTTCAGATAGGTTCATAAAGGATTCCTTGAATCCTGTCATGTGTTTAGAAGCCCCACTATCTATAAGCCAATCATTACTTCCATGAGTAATGGTTCCAGTGAGAGCAGGAATCGAAACATATTCTTCATCACTTGAAGAATCTTCACTATATTCTCTAGCCCTCTTCTTGGGAGGTTCATCATCCTCTGTAGCATGAGCATGGTGTCTTCTTTTGAAGTTCTTCTTCTTGTGAGAACCATCTTTCTTATTTATGGGACAATCTCTGGAATAGTGTCCATTCTCATCACATGTATAGCAACGAACATAGGACATGTTCCTTCGAGGTTTGGGACTACCTCTCTGATTTTGATGGTGATGTCTTTTCTTTCTTGGCATGATGGTGAGCCTTCTTGTCACCATGTCTTTTAGAGTGTGTTGTGAGAGCTTGGTCTTCATTCCCCATCTTTTCTTCTTGAGCTACAATTCAAGCTTCTTCCTGTGAGCATTCTTCCCACAGTATACTGAAGGTGATAAGTTTCTTCCTAGCACAGATCCCTTGGATGAAGGAATCCCATGACCTAGGAAGGCCATTAAGAGTGGTCATTACCACTTCTCCATTTTCTATATCTTCTCCCATAGCTTCAAGTTGTTCTTTTATCTGGGAGACCCTTGAGAAATAAGATTGCATAGTCTCCGCATTCTAGATCTTGACATTCTTCAATTGATTCCTCAAGGTCATCTTCCGATTTATGTTCTTCCGTTCAAATAACTTGGTCAGGGAATCAAACATCTCCTTTGGTGTCTTTAGGGATGACACATGGGGTATGAGATGATCTTTGATAGAATCAGCAATGATCCTCTTTGCCTTGACCAAGTTCTTCTTATGAAGAGCCTTAGCCTCTTCTTCCTCTGGGACAGGAACCACTTCACTTATATAAGTGTCCAACTCATTTTCTTCCAGGATTAACCCAATCCTATACTTCAATGCTCGAAAGTTATCAGCCCCTTCAAGCTTATCCTCAAGATTGGTGTGGTGAGACATCTTAAAGAGTACTTCAAATGGAAATAGAAAATATTTATGTCTTACCACCTAATTTGTTGAAAACTGGATCTGGTCCCAGATTAGGGTTTGTCAGAGAAACCCTAAAAATTCAAACTTTGAATTTCAACTTTCTGAAAGGATAGAAAGATGTGCCTTGATGAGTTGATCATCCTGGTATATTTAGAATTTGAAATCTTCAAAGTTTCACCCTTCAGAAATGCCTTTTAGTCTTCCCAGATTCACTAGTGAGGACCCTGAATTAGGGTTTGAGTTTCCCAAAGCTTCACCAAACCAAAAATCTCGATCCAAATCTCTAAACTTAGATTTTTCCAAGGTGCTTCCAGCTATGTCTTCAGATTTTAGAAATTCCTACTTTTGTGGAAACCCTAATTTTTAGGGCCAAAATTGAAAGTGCTCAGAATTCAATTATGATTGGACAGAAAGATTCTACTTAATAAGTAGAGTCAATATACCTTACTGATTTTCCAAAATATGTGGAGAGAAACCCAATAAATAAGAAACCCTAGTTTCCGCCACTGCACAATGTCTTCTTCTTAGGGGAGCTCTGATACCATGTTAGATTTTGAGCATTAATTCAACATACTCTAGGATCTTTACTGAGAGAATAACATGTATATCATATCAATCATATCAATCATGTATCAAGCATATCAAGCAATCACATAAGACAATGGACACACAGAGTTTCACTGGGGAAAACCATAAAGATGAAAAACCCCACAACTTCCTGAGAGATAGAAAGATCAATGATACAACCAAAGTACAAGAGATAGTCTTCTACTAGCAGCTACTCCTCCTCCTCAACTAGTGGGCCACTTTTCGAGTAGTGTAGAAGTGAATAATGAGATGATAAAATAGAGAGCTCCCGCTCTCTATTTATACTTGTCGTGTCCTGCCCAATAAACTAACAGGGCTGACTTGTCTAACTTAGTCTAATAACCCATGGTTACATTAATCCAGGCCGACCTCACACTTAGTGGTCTAATAACCCATCACAGCAAGTTACGACACTTGTGACACTTGTCAATACAAATGACGACACTTCCATATAGAGGAATAATACCATCTCTATAGGAGTACAATATACATAGGTGAAATACATTCTGAAGTTACATATACATCAACATTCATTACCTTCCTCTACGTTATACTTTACCGTCCTTCCCCTTGGATCGTATCTCACAACGAATGACCAACCCCCTCTACCTAGAACCTTAGAGTAAAATATTTGTTCACATTGGATTGGAAGAACATAGGGCTTTGTTCCTGGCTCAAACAACCTTGTATTAACCATGGTAAATCCATCATGTTCAATAATATTTTTATCAGGATCACATTGATTCAATTGTAACCTGTACCATTTGACAACGAATAGAACTACCTTGAAGGAGTTAAAGTCACACTGAACAATATCTTCCAAATACCCATAGTATTGATTTTCTAAGAGTTTTGGATGTCTATCACTTCTAGAGGAAACATTGGTCCCCTCAAAGAATGCAGCTATCCCACAATATGATGTTTTATTCATTTCATCCAACTTTTCGATGCGATATTTACATCCATTGCACCGCATAGGCTTATGGTGTTTTACCTACAACAATCCATACAGGTAAATATTACATCATGATCCATTTATGATTAAGTGCATGTTTATTCCCTACAGGGAAAAAATCAACGTGTACATCAATATGTTTGCAAAAAAAAATTAGTGTGGTTGATTAATATGCTTGCCTACTTATCTTTTAAACCATATGCTAAATCGATTTCCCTTTGTGTAAGATTTGTATCTCCATTGCGATGTGCTGCATTAACCAATGAAGCCACACCTTCCCATGATATTCCATGACCAGATTGCTCACATAGTTCAATCCATACCTTCATCCAGTCAAGATTGTTTGTGATGTATAAATGAAGTGCATCCCACACTCGACTAACTGTTTGATGAAAATACAATTAAAATTCAATACAAACGTATATTAACTTAACAAAGTATGCACTTTAATTGATGCATATCAAATATTAAAAATAGAATATGTATGATATATACGTAAAAATCAACATTCAAATGTATTATATTAATTAATCTCCACTATCTAATAATTACCTTTCACCTTCCTTGATCTACCTTTCCCCTTCAGGTACTCCCCTTCGAAATTGTTATTGGAGTCCGGATCACAAATGTGACCTAAATTGAGCTTTGACGCTAATTTAGGAAGATATTCACTAATATAAAACATGTTTTGGTATACCATATATCCCTCCATCATAGAATCCTCAGGACGTGCTCGTTGTCTAACCAAACCCTTCAAAAATTTCAAGTGCCTCTCAACCATCCACATGGACCTTGAGTGTACAGGTCCACACAATTCAATCTCCTCAACTTGGTGTATGAGGTAGTGTTCTTGTGCATTGAAAAATGTTGAATGTAGATGCTTCTACATTTCACACTTGAGATAAGGAATTTCTCTCTTCCAATACTTTATATCTTCTTTATGGATTTTTTTATATGACAACCATCTACAAGTTATGCAAACCAATCACGAGATTCAACAAAAAAAACATTATATTACATAACATGAATTAGTGCACAAAAATCAAATATAAGTTATACAATGAATTAAACAAACACTAAGCACATGCAATAAATCACTACTTACCTCATGTATTTCCCAAGATTATATATATAACTTGTTTGACATTGTTGTCGAAGTTGTCCAGGAGAGAGAGAGGTAGAACATATTGTGACAATATACAAATCGTTTCATTTTTTTTTTACAAAAAGTAGAAAAAAATACCAACAATATGCACTAGCATAAAAAAATATAGCAATAATTATATGCACATACCATAATAATTACCTTCATGAATATATGCCAATCATGTGTTTTGACCCCCGCAAAATCAACTTTCTTTGTTATGATATTCTTCATGTTCTCACAAAATCCGGTGGGAAATTTAATTTTTCGCATGACTTCTTTTACAACATTACTTTGCTACTCCGTTAACATCCATGGAAGTGAGTTTACATTAATTTGGTCTCCGTTGCTATGAAATTGAATGACATCTTTCATTTCATCGTTTCCTTCTTGAATGTCTTTGCAAATTTTGACAATTTTTTCTTTCTCACTCCTTCCATCCAATAATCGCCATAATGTTTCATTCATATTCTTTTCGATATGCATTGTATCAAACATATGATCAATTTGTAGGTTCTCATAGTAGGGAAACCTACTAAATTGTTTAGGATAACTTTTCATTCCTCGTGGAAGCCCATTAATGCCTTCATGATCACGACGGCCATCATAAATCATAGTTTATAAAGAAATTACAGAAATCAATGTCACTTACAGTAAACAACACACAATAAAAAACATACATAACATTTCATATACAATGATTCATACGTACCTTGATGATTTCTATTATATTGCAACTTCCATAGGTGAGGTGTCATTCTCTGCGGTTTTAATGCAGTCTCTTGATTCCCATTGAACATTTGTTTTTCGGTATTTCGATACCTATGATTCTTAGAGAGGAAGTTCCTATACTCATCAAACACCTCCTTTCCTAAAATTTTTGAACAACGAGATTTTATCTTAGGACCACAAAATGGACATGAAATTTTTTCCTTTGTCTGAAGCTCTACATAAAGAGATGGATTATATATGTCAGTTATAATTATATATAAAATTAATGGATTATTTAAAAAAACATGCTTGCATAATATATTAACTAGTTCATAAAATTAAATGCAATTAGAGTGGAACTTATAATTACAAACTACATAAATGGGTTAACCCTCGGGCATCATGTATTGTCCATACAAGCATTGCATGGAATTGACATTGCATTTGTCATATTGGTCTAGATACGTCATACACAGTGATTCCATTCCATAAATTTAGTAGTTTGTCAATAAGAGGTTCGATATATACATTCATATCTTTAAATTGGTACTTACCTGATTGATTTGAACATATAAAATATATAATTATTACAACTATTTAGATATATAAGCCATACACAAGAGAAAAATAAAATATATATATATGATATTATGCAAGAAAATACGACAAATGAGATGCCATTACATTAAAAAAAAGTTGTAGACACATACCTGGAATAATCATTGCCAACATTATGTGCTCCCTCTTTATTGACAACCATGAAGGAATGCTATTGTTGACAACAAAAATAGGCTACACTGAGTAAATGGATCTCATCTCTCCAAATGGATTGACACCATCTGTTGCGAAAGAAATCCTAAGATTACGAGGTTCTTCTTTAAAGTGAGGACATTTTTCCTCCATATCACTAATTACAGACCCATTTCCAAGCATTCAAATAATGTCATCTTGACTTCTGTTTCGTACATGGTAATTCATAAATCGTGCTATGTTTTTGCACCTGAACAGTCGTTGCAAATGTGGAATAATGGGAATATAACAAAGAACCTAGCGAGGCACCTTTTTTGTTACTTGATTTGTTCGATATCTATTGATATGACATTCCAGACATTCTATTTCAAATTCATGCTGATTATATCATATAAAATGGTCATTGGGTCATGCATGAATTGCTTCATACTGCATTCCAATTTCTTTCATGATGACAAATAAATCTCGATATGTGCGAGGTAAAATATTTGATGGTGGTAACAAAAATTCATCTATCAAGCTAGAACAAATTAAATAAGAATCTAGTTAATATAATATATAAATAATATTAATGAAACACATTTCAACCGTATTAATTTGACTTATGAATTAACAATACAATTATTAGACGAACAATGATAACCTTTAGCGCGGTCATATATATGTGATGGAATATATTACATACCTTAACATCCATGTGACTGATGTGTTTGAAATACCATTCATAACCATCAAGTTCATTATCAATAATATAACAGAGAGAATATTTGTGTTGGAGCCCTCATAAAGGGGTTCGTATGCCTTCTCAAGAAGAGGTAAATCATGAACATCATCAAATTCATCATTTTCATGATGATGATTATCATCATACATTCCAACATTAAATGTATCATGGATCAATGTATTTGTACCATCACCTTAAACTATGTTATCAGTATGATCATCTTCTTCAATATGATCATTCACTTGTTCTCCATTATTCATAGCTCCATGTTGCTCTGGTACTTGTTCTAAAAGCACGTCCTCCGGACGATATTCCATAGGATGTCTTTCCTTTATAATTACATGAAACCATCAATAGTTATTAGTTAATATAAGAAATATTAAAATAATATATACATCTATAAAAGCAATCAATATAAAAACATATATAATGCAAAACTTACAAATGGGTAATATTCATGTCCCCCCTCAGCGTGTCCATGTTCCCTACAATTTTTTTTGGCTATTGTGATCTTTATTCTTCTCCTTTTAAAGCCCCTGCATTGACTACATGGACAATAATATTTCCCATCACCCTTTCCTTTCCGTCCATCCCACAATCTAGAAAGCAATTGTCGATTTTGTTCGTCTGGATAATGAATATTGTTATTTGACATTTTATCATAAATATATTGAATGAATATTATCATTATCAAAAAATCAATCTCCACACATCACTATTTTTAATCACAAAAAAAATTGAAATAATTGTGTATTCTTTTACGGAAAATAGTTCATGTGAAGAATATAATTTCCACAAACTGTCGCTTGTAAAGAAAACATGTCGGAATGTTTCCATAATTTATAGTTTTTAACATTTATAGTTCGTTGGATATCCGATGACATTACCATAGTTACCATTATAATATATATGTCGGATATTCGACGGTTATAGTCACACTCGTCCGATATCCGATGGCTAAAGTCGGATAATCGACAGGCGTCAGATATTTGACAATTCTAGGTATCAATTAAAAAAAATTGATCAAACTTCATAATTTTAAAGGTGAAATCCGACGACACAGTCAATTTCATCGGATTATCTCGTCGGATTTTGGGTTAAAATTTTGTTGTGGGTGAAAATAGCAAACAATGGGGCGAAAAATAGCATAGTGAGAGTGATTCTAACAACCAACTTCAGTTTTCCTTGAGTAATTAAGGTTAATAAGGAAATTGGGGTTAATGGAATGTTTGCTAACAATGTGGAGACAAATTTGGAACACTTTGTGGGTTTTAGTTGCATGTATTGTTGATAGTTTTACGTCTTTATTGCATTCCTTTTACAAATGTATCTTCCAAATGATATCTCCTATACTTTTTTTTTGTGTGGATTCCATACAAAATAATTAAGGGAAACATCCTTATCCACTACTTGTAAACTTTAGAGAGAAACTATGAACTACAATGGTGAGTTTTCAAGATGTGATGACTTGCTTTCTACATTATTCTCTTGTGAAATTTCGAATATTGCTAGTCAGAGTACCATTCCTTTTTGTAAGCATGTCTCCTCCATTTATCTTTGATGAGTTTTGTTGTTGTTGGGTTGACTTGAATTTGTCTAAAAATTCTTAATTGCATGTTTCTCTTGTGAAGTTTTCCTGTTCAATTTTGTGATTGTAGATTCAATTTTCTTATCATTTGAATTTATGGGATGCATGTTATTTTCCTTTTTAATTAATTCATTTTCTTTTTAAATTTGAAGGGGAACATCAAAGAAATACTTACATTCGTTTTAAGAATTGATTTCTAATCAATATCTCTCTTCATGTTGATTGTCTAAATATGTACATGAAAATAACAATGATTTCTTTGTGTCTTCATCTTTCCTCATAGTTCATGAACAAGTTTGCTTTTGTATAAATTTATATGTTGTAAATTCTATTGAAAATTAAGAAAATTCACCTAACAATGGAGTTTTTCTAGATCCAATCCCAATTAACTTCACCATGAATAATTTTTCAATAGTAACCAACAAACTCTATTTCACTTCAACCCAACAAGAGAAAATATACCACACATGCCAACAAGTTTGATCTCTTAGGGAACACTTTTCCAAGTATATACTAGATATAAAGTAACTTTATTTACAACATTATAATTCTCTATTTGCATATGTGTTTGTGTGTGTGTGTGTGTGTGTGTTAAATAACTTAACAATTTCATATCTATATCCTATCAAATCAACATGAATAAGAAGTATTGGAAATTACCCTCAAGAAGACCATGCAATTTAAAAATGAAATTTGCAGTTACATAATTTTGTATAGTAGAAAACTATATATATATATATATATATATATATATAGAGAGAGAGAGAGAGAGAGAGAGAGAGAGAGAGCGAGAGAGCATGCAAATTTAACTTATCACAAGTTGGTACAATCTTCAAGATCTCCAAAACCCTAGCTAGGTAAATAATGAAAACCATATCCACCACCAAAGATCCACAACAAACAAACATCGGCACAAACAAGTCCTCCTTGGCTCCAATATCAATATTGTATTACAAAACATCTCCACAATATCATTGTTGTCCTCCTTAGGGTTTGTAAATCCTTTCCATGTTGCAACACACAAGTAGATAGCAATACAACTCTAGTGCTAGCCTCTATACCTATACGCCCATTATAATGTTTGAGTCATGGAACCCTACGTCTTCAATTGATGCATCAACCTGAGAACCAATATCTCCATGCAACATCAAGGATACAATAATATGTAGAAATTTCTCAGAATTCCAATTTCAAAAATCTCACCTCTTTGACAAGAGGTTTCCTAGATCTTAACCCTATGAATTTTCAACCATAGGGATATTATAAAATATAAATAAAAAAATCAACAAAAGAACACTATTTCATTTCTTATGACCAATCCTCTTGGCAATCCAAGGAGAAAAGGTACCAAATTGTCTATAAAAGCTTCAACCCTCTAGGATAACTTATCACACATAAATCAAATTTAAAAATTCACTTTTATAATAGTTATACCATCAATAAAATATCAGATATAACAGTGACAAAAAACCATTAGATTCTTCAATGATCGTTTCAAATCAATAAACATATTGTTCTTTTACTTATGCCAAATCATCAAGACATTTATAGAAGTAAGTAACAATACATGAACATACATGGCTGAAAATCAAATCTATAAATTGCAAAAGTTTTAATAAATTGAAAACTTCATTAATACACTCAAGATGAATTTCATGTGCATACCATAGCCTTCTCTCAAATCTAGTACAAACCACTAGGTCTCCAAACCCTAGCTAGAAAAAATAGTGAAAACCCTGTCTCAACCAAGGAGTTCTAACATGCAATAATTATTCCAACAAGTCCTCCAAGGAAAGACACCATCTGCTCGCATTCTTCTTCATCATCGAGTGGGTCCAACCCATTACAAGAAACCTACAATAAACTCATGTAGGCCTACACAAGTGTAGTCCTTCATTACAATATACATATGTGATGCTCTAAGTTGGTGTTGTACACAATAAGGGCTCCAAGATGATGTGTCCACACCTCTATATCACAAACCCCCATGGACACAATTGATCCTACTAAGCCAGGTGCTTTATTAGGTCAACTAAACTTGCAACAACACTGAAGTAGCCTAGGAATCCTTGATCGATAACTTATTGGAAGTTAGTTGGGTGGGATAACTTACAAATTTGGTGGTTGAGTGGGATAAATTACAACCTATGGTATGTATTGGATATTGTTGTACATGTGGTGGCTAGAAGTGTGAAAAAATATATTACCTTGAAGATGTTGGAATTTTTTTTTTCATGCACTATTTTTATTTTATGCGATGATGTTGTTGTCACCTTCCAGATATGGTAAGCTGTGACAAGTTTTACATATGTAATGTTTGGAATCCAATAATGTCTCAAGTAACATTTTATGCATATATAATGTTTTCCTAATATGTATATGAGATAAAATCTAGGTCTAGATAATACCTATTGCAAGATTGTCAAAATAAATACCATGTGAGAATCAAATGTGAGAAGTCATGCGTGAAACCATGATGTTGATAGATTAGTGAGAGCCAAGCATTGTTGCATCACTATCCAATGGTCACGTAGATTGTATGAATGTCCTATTTTGTAACCTTCTTGCCTATGATTCGATTAAGAGGAATGTGTCCATATGGCCGATTAATTGATGGTGAGCTGACTATTTTATGTGTCTAGCATTGACTAAGTACTACAACATGTCACCGTGGATTACATGTTATGGTAATATGGTATTCTTAAATTGATGAAATTGTGCATTGAGTGGGTTTGTGATATCGTTTATTAATATGTGAATGTTGGTAATCTATATGAGTAATTGAATCATGATATAGTTGTAAATATGACTAATTTATAATTTCATTGCAATACAAATTTTTAATAATGAAACGGTTGAATTATTAGTGCAATATCATTATGTGATCATTTTATACACTATCCACTAAATAAATAATTTTTATTCATTTCACACTACTTATTGAATAGTTTTAGGTTACATCCATGGACAATAATCCAAGAAGACCCTCCACATTTTTTTAGTCCCATTTATAAACATGGGTTATTGGATGTTCCATCAACATTTGAATGGCATGGGTTGAATTTTAGTAGAATAACTCTAACGTTGCTTATCTATAGAATACTAGACATTATTTCGATAGATCATCCACATTTTTTTTCTTAATGCAACTATAGACATATCTTTCTAGAATTTAAACCAACATTAATTCTACTTTGCACACATCTCTTTTCAGACGTTCAACCAAAGTTTGAGTGGTGGGGTTTGAACATCAGTAACATAACTCTAATGTTGATTATCCAGACAATATTGGATGTTACTTCGATAGATCATCCACATTTCTTTTGTTCAGTGCAATTGTAGATGTCTCTCTTTGGACATTAAACCAACGTTATGTCTATGTAAAAAAAGTCTCTTTTCAAATGCTTAACTGACATTAAATATGATTTGCAAACGTCTCTTTTCATAGGTTTGGTTGACGTTACTTCCACACCAATTGAAGTCCCTTTTTTGAAATGCAATCGACATACTATAACATTCATTTGCATACATTAAACATATGTGTAGTTGATGTTTTTAAAAGATATTTAAGTTGAATAAAAAAATGTATGAGACATTGATTAAGTGACACCACTTAATGTCGCTTAATCAATGTGATGCTAATGACTCCTAATCGGTGTATAAAAGTACCTCGATCTAACAATAAATCTTGTTGAACACTAGTCATATTTGGAGACCAAATTTAGTAGTGTACCTACTCATCATCATCATAGAAATCATATCCCATATTATTTTCTTCATCATCACTATCAAGACCGATTATAGAGGGAATAACCACCCTCATAATGTCTCAAATTAATTGGGATACCATAGCAATCCTCCACGTGATCGAGTACCACCTGGGTGGATCCTAGAAGAATATTGCAATGAGATCTTCATCCATATATTGTCATCCCTCATCAAAAACCCCATCCAATAAGAAATATATGTATCAACATAGACCTACTAGGACTTCCTCAGATCCTTTTTTTTGTGGTTTCATTAGGGGGTAGAATCAACATCCTCAACCCTCCCTCATCATCACTCATGTCCCTATGGAGTGACCAATAAAATATTTTCATACACATGAGAGGAGAGTAATCAATAACATGGATAATATGTTAAATATATAGCATCAAGAGACATTCTCCAAACCAATCTTGTGTAGCCAAGATTGATCCTCCTGTATAGAGGTACTTTATCAAAGTAATTATGTTCTAAAGTCTTGTTGGACAAGATTCTAGACTTGTGTTTCAAGTCATGATTATCATGTGAACCTTCTGTATAAAGGTTTCCATGATATGAACCTCCCGTATAGAGGTGGAACTTCCGTATAAAGGTCACACTTTATTTGTTAAGAGAATTTAATGTTGTGTGATGTATTTTTAACCATGATCACTAGTTGTTATTAAGTATCCTTTAGAGAATGATAACCTCTAAAGTGAATTACTTTAGCATATCATCATTTGGTCTGAAATAATATAATATGATCACATCATCCAATAATTCTTCTTAGTATAATGTAATGTGATGGATAATTAAAGTTAGCACATATTGACCATGCAGAAAGAGATAAATAAATAAAAGATAAAACATAGAGATCAAGATAATTCAAAATTTCCCATGCATACACTTCAGCTAATTAAAGAGAAATTGAATTGTTAAAGCTTCAGTTATAAATATACAGTTAAGTATCAATGCTTTAGTTAAAGCATCAGTTAAATATATGCCTTAGTTAACTAAATAACTCACAGTGGTCACTTCAAGTAAATCAATCAGCATGATTTCAGTTAACTAAGTGTTAAATAAGGACTAGTTAACTAAAGTGTTTTCACTTTAGTTAAACTAAAATATGACACTTCAGTTAAAGAGAGTTAACTAAGTGACAACAAAGAATATATAGTTAACTAAGTGTTATTGCATGACGACACTTATGTTAAACTAAAATATTACATGTGATTTGTGACACTTGCATGTCGACAATTAATTTAGCCACCTGACTAAGTGGGAAAGATTTCAGTTAAGAGGTGAGTTCATCCTAAGTGACAGCTCAGTGAGATAAAGCACCGCATGAGAAGTGGGGGGCACCTCTGCATGCAAGATTAATACCTCTAGTTTGAGCATGATTTCATCCTGAAGTTAGAAGTTAAAAAAAGAAGAGAAGAATGTATAAATATGTTATACATGATTGATGAATCTAGTGTGAAGATAATTCTCTTCTCCATTGAAGGCAAGGTATTTATCTTTGTGCTAGGTGTTGTTCATGCTTTTTATTGTTGTGCTGGGCACACATCCGATTGATCTATCTTCTCTATTTATTTTGTATATTCATCAATAGTGTTTGGTGATCTATTATCTTCCGAAAGCAATCTGCTATGTTGTAAAAGAAAGCATTCTCTACTATCCATTATATTAGATTAAGAAGAGTTGATGGGGTTTTTGTTCTCATAATTTTGAGGATTTTCCCTAGGGTATATATTGTGTTATGGTTCTATGAATTTTATGGATTGAATTGTCTCATTGCATCAAGTCTCTACATCTAAAAGAATTAAAGATCAAAGCTCAACCAAATTTCAACATAATATAAATCAATGTAGTTATCACCTATCATAGTGTGTAAACATAAACTAAAAATTTGAATAATATCATTTGTGCTATCAAGCCCCCAAGCATAGCTTGATGGTCAAGGTAAATTTGGGTCACTCATGTAGTCCATCCATGCAAATGGGTAATCCTTGGTCAACATAGGAAAATGGCACCACTATGCAAATGATTCCTAACCGCAAATGTTTCCTATGAGACTTTTCCACCCATTAACATCATATGTTCCACCATCTTATCTGGGGATCCATTGACCTTGAATCCTACATGGCATGGTGGGGTTGCAATGTAGGTAATTTATCAAGGAAATAGGTGTAAGTAAATTTACTAAACATGAAATATTCACCTAACTAGCTGCATTGAGACAACCAAAACCACACTATCATCAATAACATTTGGGTCCTTCGAAAGTATGTCCCACCCATAAGTTGCTAAATGATTACCATCTAACCACTTGTAATCGTATTGGGTCCCTAAGAGCCCAACACTTGATCGAATCATGATATCACTACATGATTCTCTAATATTTCTATGTCACCGATTCAAATCAAAGAGTAATGTAGTGGTGCACCCTTCCTTTAGTGGGCCTCGAAGTACTCCTCCACATCAACATCCCATGAACACACTACCTGAGTATCACCCACCATGCCTTACATAGTTAGGCCTACCATGAAGAATACATAAATAAGGGTGAGGTTGATTCCATCACCTTGTAAAATGAACACCCTTTCATCCTCATCCTAATACTAGATGGTATTTAGTAATAGAAGACCACTTTCCTTAATTAATAGTTTCTCAAAAACCTTGAGAAGCCCATATTGTGCAAGTGTACCTTGATTAGTCATAATATTTTGGATATTCCCCAAGAGATTAAAAAATCCTCTCTCTCATCATCCAATCCTAATGATTTCATTTTTCCCAAAATATCAAAGGTCAATTCATGCTTGTGTGAGTAAATGTCACAATTTTCAAGGAAAAAACTACAATGGCACATCACAATTGTTCATGGAAAAAGTGCACCCCATCACACTTTTTATCCTACCAACAAAGAGAGTGGATTTCTATATTTGACTCAATAGGTGTGTTCATGTCACACGTTTCAAGCATTTCTTTTGTGTGCATTACAAAAAAGCATCCAAAATCCATGATGGATGACATCTTCTTTCTAGGGCTTCCAAGGAGCCTACAAATCCCTAATCTGCAAAAATTAGAAAAAATGAATATCTAGGAGAAACCATAAACTTTTCAACTCATGGAATAAAAACCATCAGCTAAAATGGAAAAAATGAGAGTTTGAAATCTCCGGTCCTGCAAGCGTCTTGATTCTCAAACAATGAACAAAGAAAAAATTATTTCCACCTTCACGAGACCCACCTGATTCAAAGGATTTTGTGGTTTTTATCCCACTCTATATGAAATCACACAACATCAATTTAGCATGACACTCATACCATTATATTCCTACTACTTTTCTCTTCCTAGTCACATTGCCAGTATTTTGTGATCAAGAATTTTTTGGGAGGTCCTTGTTTCCGAGTTATTACTCTAATCAATGTAGTTTTAGGCATTGTCTCTATATTATATACTTCTTATACTACTGGTTTTCTTTTAAAACACATTTTGATGATTTTATATTGTTTCCACGTGTGTAGGTACATACTACACCAAGATCATTGTGCTTCTCTTGACACGGTCTTGCCTATAGGAATATTTATTGAAATTTGAATATAGGTTCTTTCCCTCAAAAAACATATTATGAATGTAGGATACCCCCCCCGCCTCTACTTGATAAAGTGGATTATCCTATCCACCCTTGCATTCAACCTTCCCTAATAGTGGAGACTTATGTTCATGGGTTACCATTCATTAGTACCCCAAGTGAATTTCATGTTGGGTATGTGTTATATTCTTTACATGTGGGTGTGGTGTGCACATTTTTTGTGTTATTTTGGGAATTTTTCTAAAAATATGTAATTTAATCTCGGTTAGTGGATTGGGGTATATATTTAATATAAGGTAAAGTATTAGGGTTTTGTATGATGCAAAATACGTAAATATTGTATTGTGAAAGGTTAAAATACACAATGAGAAATATAGAGGTTAAATATTGGAACCGGATTTGGCACTTTAGGAACCGGATTTTGCTTGATTTTAGGGTTTAGAGAGGTTGTTTTAAACCCGTATTCAAATTGAATTGGACTATAATATGTCCAAGTTTAATGAAATTGGTGTTTAGCGACCCTTCCTAGATCATAGAATACCCCTAGAAGGGATGACCGACACTTCCTCCACTATAATGTGCTCATGGAGGGAAAAACGGACAAGGTACAACCACAACTTCCTTAATGATGGTGTTAAGAACATGAGGGGCACATTCGAAGGGATGGACGACACTTCTCCACCATTGGATCAACCATCAAGGAAAATCAGGTAGAAGGGTCATTCGATCCTTTTCCTAGAATCCTATAGATGAGTGGTTTGAATAATCCTCCTCCATAATTTTAATCTCCTTGAAAGGATATTCCACGGAAGGGTTAGTTGATAGCTCCTACAACATAGAAATACACTAGGTGGGTTGTCTGACCCTTCTGCCATCATAGAATTCCGTAAAAGGGTCGGCACTTCCTCTAGCATACAATTCTCAAAGTGGAAGAAAACAAAGAAGTGTTGGCCAACACTTCCTACATGATTGTGTTAAAACCTAGCTTTAAACATTAGAAGCATTGATATTTCTCGAATGTATGATTTCCCATATAGGTGAAACTGATGCAAGGGTTCGATGATACATTACATGGAATTTGGTAGAATTCTTACCCTAAGCATCCTCATAGTTTTATTATCGAGGGATAAAATTGAGAAAGTATGTTCAACACTTCCTATATGATGGTGTAAAGTTCTCTTGGTATGGATTGGAAGAGTAAGATGACAGTTCTAGAATGTTGGATTTCCTATTAAATTGAACCTGGAAAAGGGGTCAGTCGATCCTTTCCCAACATGCTTCAAACATGTCACTCGAACAATCCTTTTCCATGCTTATATTCTCCTAGAAAGACTATATGTTTTGGAAGGGTCAGCCGATCCTTCTTCTATCATAACACTAACAAAGAAGAATTGGACAACTCTAACACCATAGTTTTCCCATAGGGAAGGTATTGGATAATAGTCAGACAATGATTCCTAAATGATGGTTCCAAAGGCTCATTCTATACATTTTAAACCTCATCTATCACTTCTCAAATGATGGGATTTCCCATTGAGGTTTACCCAACAGAAGGATCAATCAATCCTTCCCTTTTCGTTGAGTAAATGGTTATCCCCAACTATCCTCATAGTGTTCTCACAGAGGGATAAAATGAATAAGGTCCATTTGCAACTTCATGAATGATTTTTTAACCCCTTGAGGTGTTATCCTTCGTATAAAAATGAATATGTTGGGAGGTTCATAGATACTTTTCCTCTCACCCCATAGATGGATCACCCCAACAATAATTCTCTAGAATTGTGTTCTACCTGAGATTAGGGATACTAAGGAAGGGCATGTCGATCTTTGATTCATCATGGAATACCCATAGAAGTGTTGGAAAACATATCCATTAGAATATTTTTCTCACACATGAAGAAAATAAAAAAGGTTCTTCTAACACGTTGTACATGATGGTATTAAACCTTTGTTACATAGTTTTGAAGGCTTGGACGACACCGATCAAGTGTTTAACTTTCCCTCAAGATGAATCTGGTGGAAGAGTCAGCTTCTCTTTCCTTTAGCATATATTAGATGGATCATCCCAACTATTCTCATAGAAGGAGAAAATGGAAAACTTTCGTTTGAGACCTCTAAAATTATTTTTTCGAATAACTTATACATTATAATAGTTATATGGCACTTCTTGAATGTTATATTTCCATGGAGATAATTTTGGTGGAAGTGTCTATCCATCCTTCATTTGATATGGTTATGACCATTCTGCTCGAGTATTGTGTTCTCCTCAAAATGGAATGCCTCCAAAGCATCGGTTGATTCTTCCTACAATATAGATTTTCAGTTGAAGGTTTGGATGACCCTTCCTTAACAATGTTTTCTACATTTTTCCCTACAAGGTGAATACATTTCAATGTTCTACTCGTCCTTTCTTTAGCATCATTTACATGAGACAACTAAACCATCCTCATACAAGATTGTATTCTCTTAGAAGGTATAGATGTCTTAGAAGGCTCAGTTGATCCTTCTTCCATCATAAAATTAACGTAGAAGAGTTGAATAACAACTTCCCCACCATAACATTCGCATAGGGTAGTCTGATCATTCCCATGGTTAATGAATATATTTATTTCCAGCAATCATTCACCATAATTGTATTCCCTTCTAAACGGTGTTTCCATAGAAGGGTCGGTCATTCCTTCCTTCAACATACAACACATGTATCAGTCTTGACTAACCCTTCCTCAATGGTGTTCACATTTTATAATTGTATATACTTGAAATATCAATTGATCCTTTTTCGAAGGATGAAACTCTCATTGATCGAAATACAGTGCAATAATTGTATCTTTACTTGTTTAAAAAGTATTTTTAGGTCATTTTATTTTTTAACAAACTGCTCTTGCTTTATTGCAGGTCGACATGTCAAGGTTTTTAACTCTCACTCAGTTCAAGGAAACTCTAGTTAATAACAGGACACAACATTGGAGAATTTCAACAAGAGATGTATTTTGAGTTAGTTGATCCATCAAATTTATACCTAGATTTGTATATTTTTTACGTGGAGGAAGAAAAAGGCTATTCTATTGCAATAGTTACGACTATAGATGTCAACAATGATGACATATTGCATGTCCAAGTGGAGGTTGTTGAAAAAGCAATTGTTTTGTAATGCAATATGACCTTCCAATTTGTAATTATCGTCTAGATCTTATGAAAGAATATTCTCTAGATTAAAAGATATCATGTAGAAAATAGGGGTGGGTATTACCATCACACAATCAATCAAATAGGCAGGGACAAGCAAGGAAACCGATTTGAAAAAAGGTGTTTTAGTTGTTTTAATAAAAATGTAATTGTCAAAATAAACCTCTCTATATTACATTAGATGAATATGACGAACAAGCTCACCAATATTCATCATGAAAATAAGTTAACGTTCCTTAGAAGAGCTTGTATAAGTGATTTAGAAAAGGATATTAGTCTATCGACTTTTAAGACTTTGGAAGCGAGTCATTCAAAGGGAATCATGTAGAAGGCTAGTAAAATATTATAGATAAATCGGAAGGCATTCGAAAGGAACATATTAAATATTTTATATTCAAAGAATTTTTTTTATTGATATTAGTAGGTATGAAATAACACTTACAAATTTGCAATATCGAAAAAGTAAACGAGGAAGAAGTGGAAAATCTTTTTTATTCGCTTGTCACAACCTTTAAAACAACACTTAGATAGGTTATCTTATTTCCTTACGAAAGGGTCGCAAGACTTCCTTATGATACTCAAATTGAAGATGGAATTCAAATGAATACCTTGAAGTTATATACCCTGGATGGACAACATACAATATCAACCCAAAATAAAAATACTTCAAACTCCCAAATATCAATTAATTAATTCCAGATACCATTTTTATAATGCCCGTTTGCCTCATAAATATGTTCCAGAGGGAATCATTACAAAATTATGCAAACATCAAAATATTTCTAACAAGGAATTTGTTGACACTCTTTTCATTGATCAAGTAATGAAAGCAAGGGAGAAATGGGTTTATAGTAATAGACCTTCTAGCTTTGGGAAGGGATATGCTAGATCAGAAGATTGGCAGGTATAAATTAATTTTTTTAGAGGCATATTTCAAAATTATTTAATTTGATTTTTAATTACAATATTTTTTTACTCTTCAACTTTATTTGTTTATAGAATTTTCTAAATGAATGTATATATATATTTATTATGTTTCAAGTAAGGGAAATTTTAAATACAAGAAGACTCTTGTCTTGATATCAAATGATTTGTGGAACAAATGGTGAACTATCTTTGAAATTTATAAAAATAGTTCCTTTGTATCCTCACCTAAGAGGATCATACAAGATGATTTTGTACATAATAATAATAAAAGACTGTCCTAATTTTTTAAGACTATTGCGCGACCTAGACGAAGCTAAATTACACATTATAACATATAAAATAGTGGATGGATCTATTTGTCTCTCTGCAATAGTTTACCATTATTCTCGAGTAGAGACTTTGGCTAAGTATCGCAAGAATATGAAAGATGAAAGAGCTTCTCGAAATATGATTTGTGAATACTTAAAAGTGATGGATAATGAGTTCTATACTTCTCACAATGTATCTAAAAGAAACGTGGTTGAAGTATACAAAATTTCCAAAAATCATTTTGTGCAATTGTGGTCTATTCTCTTCTTGGAGAAGCCAACAAAATATCCGGTGAAAACGAAGAATAGAGATGATGATGAAGATGGGCCTAAATTCCCTAAGGGTTGCATTAAATAGTTTGGACCTATATATTCAACACAAGGAGATTAGCATGGCATTTGACTCTGACAAATATATATAGCACTTTGTTTGTCGATGTTTTTTTTCATTTGCATTTCACAACACACTGATGGACATCAACTTACTTCAACATAAAGTCTATTGTGAGCTTCTTATTGTTGATATGAATAACTATGTTCATGAGTGGATGGAACATGATTTTCTTGAACTATTATTTTACCTTTATTCAAATGTAGAAACTTGTACTATAATTTTTATAATTGATGTCAATTTATTATATTTTATTGATAGAGCATTCACTCAATTCAACAAAATAACAAAGAATCATGTTAAAGAGTACCCATTCCCCAACATTTATAGAAATTATTAAGAATCCTTCATAGGGTTCTCTATTATACATAGTTGGAGAATTGGATTGAAAGGAGACAATGTCTCCATTCTTCAAATGGATATGGATTGGTGTGATGCTAATGAGAAACTTAATGATATTCCATAGTTGGATTCGAAATTGGATTCTAAAATACATGTTTTTCAAAAATAAAGGATTGCAATGTTATTGGATCACATTTTTTATATGTTTACATCAGTTGAAGGCTTATTTCATTATATGTTGGATGTAGATTTGTTCATTCAATTAACATATTGAGAAACTTGGCACTTGTTTTAGTTGTGGAGACAGTTCACCAAGAGTTATACATGAAATCATTTTATGAATTTTTAGTTTGGCAAAAAGTATTTTCTACTGATATTTTTTCTTAATTTTTTCTTTCTTTTTCTTCGTTATTTTTTGAAATTAATTTTTTTTCAATACATAGAAAAACCTAGAGATATTGAGGACAAAAATACATCGGAATAATATTTTATGAAGAATGGAAATCCGAAGCAAGATGACTATGGCGATGTGGAATCTTCCAAAAATACTAAACCGTAATCATAATATCAATATAAGAAAGATGGAGACAAAGAAGGAGGTAATTTTATATCTTCGAATTAATATACATTAGAGTTTAAAGATTGTAAATTTTTTTAGTGGCTGCTAATAAAAAAAATTACTTTTATTATTTTTATTGTTCCATAGGACATGGAAATACAAGCGAGAAGCATGGAGATAATGAAATATTCTAGTCAAGCATGAAAATTGAATCCAGTAAGGTGTGTCACCCATCCTCCCTTAACAAATCAATGATAGGCAAGAAAGCCAACGATTCTTTGTATTTCTAACTAAAACTATAGATAATGTATTATGTAATATATGAAACATGATTTTTATTATGCATATTTAGATAAGAATGTGACAATAATAATACTAGAATTAGAGGATTTTTTTATTTTTCCAAGGATCCTCCACAAAAGTAAAAGAAGTATATATAAGTATTGAACAAGACAATACTTTTAAACACAAGTCAAAATTGAATCAATCACAACCACATGCATTAGATTTATTGGAATTATGTCTGACCAAATTCCATGTGGACTCTCATCAACAAAAAGTGGAAGTGATCGGATGGATTTATTTAAGAAATTCCTCGGAGGAAAGAAAACAAATATTAAGAATGAATTTAAATTTGTTTGGTTTGTTGAGAATTGTACTAAAGATAGTGATGGTAAATATTTCAAAGACTTTGAAACATTGTGGAATAAATTTGGAGAGTATTTCTCTGAGAGGAACACAATGATGGTTGTTTTGGAAGGTGAAGATGAACAAGTAAATCTTATTCAAAATTACATTGCCCAGGATCCTTATAGTGTATCCTCTAAGGATGAAACTAATGCGATAAAAGGATTATGGAAAGTTCTCAGTAAAATAGATTCAAAATTTGATATCAGAAACTTTCTTGTATGTTTGAGGGTTGAAAAAATTGTGTAACATACTTAAAACATTATATAATTATCAAAGCAAATCTTATTTACATTAATTATACTTTTTTTGAGAAATTTCATTATGGTTAATTATTTTTGTTTGAATATGGTTTATATACGTCGTTGAATTTTATTTTTGCAAAGCTAAAATTTATATTAGTAGAACCAATAGATACATTTAATACAAAATTGGTTGACCATGAGGGAAACCCAACCATAATTTTTTTTTTTTTGCCAATGTTGTCATACAAAGTATTAACTGAGTTGTTCATCTTGCTAGATAGTCCTATAGACCTAATACCGAAACTAAGATAACTAGAAAAAGAACTATAACTTCAACTCTAACCATCAAGTCGGTTCCTAATCAAATATGTTAACATATGGAACATCACTAGTAGGAGTTTTGAATTAATGAATTAAATCCTTACATGTAATTACCCAAATCAATTAATTCAGCTTCAGGTTCATCTCATCCCTTTGCAAGAGAAACTCATTCATTCCCTCTTTGGTGTCAAGGAGAACCTTGTCGAGTAGGTATTTGGTAGTCTAGTGAAGCACTAGTGCCTTGAAATACTTTGTATCCTATTTAATAATACAACCAATATCCTCTACATAAGGATGCACTTCCTCCATGATCATCTCTAGACCCATTACCTCATGTTCCTCTTTCACCCACTTTTTATCCCTATACATATGAGCATGGATTTTAGGGGAATGGTCTGGTTGTACAAATTCTCCACCTTTGAGGCTTCCCTCCGAGTGAGGGTCCATGACCACCTATACCCTAGATAATTCCCCCCCATTAACCTATGAGAATATGTCATAGCATGAATCTAGTTCAGTAAATAAACCTCACAATTATTTTTGCAAGAATACAAAGAAGGAAGAAAATTTCAGCATAAATAACTTGAGAGAAGAAACTCAATAGGATATAAAAATCCATTGTCATATTATTGAACAATGATAGTACAATAAATAATACACCTCATAGAGGAAATTCTAATTCACTAAAGGCATTTCAAGTAGCTCAAGAAAGCAGGCTTACGAGAAAGGAAAAAAACCCCAATAGAAGCAACATCACATTCCAAATCAGTCAAGGACCTCACGAATTAGCTAAATAAGATATGGAAGATAATGAGTGATGAAAAAAGAATTAATATTATGGATTTTGGAGTGAAAAATATGGAGTATTTATTGGCCAAAAAGTAAACATATTTCCAAGTCCATAAAGGCGTCATGCTTTATCCTTATCCACTGAAAAACAAAAAAAGCATGACAAATATGTGTAAAAGTAGGAAGTGTGCTCTTACCATTCTGGACTATCATAAAATATAGGTAGAATCTAGTAGAATCTATATTAGGGTTCTCATGTCGATATTGATGAAAAGGTGTGAGCTTAAAAAGGCGATATGGGGCCAACAACCTAGTCAAACACCTAGGAAAGTATAAAAAAGGAATAATACTTTATATCCTAAGTCTAGATGGGTTTTTAATATTCTAAAACCACCCCTTAAGCCTAACTTAGAGTGAGTAAAATTTGATTAGGGCCCAAGCAACAAAGGATTATGGTAACCCCATTACAATTAGTATTTGTCCATGTAAATTGAGGAAATAGGGAAAACCTCATGGGAACAAAACCCTCCCTCAATAATGGACATGAAACACACCAAAAATTGTTGATCCAAACTCAAGTAGGCATGATGCTTGATTTGATGTCTAGAGGAATATTCCTCTTTGATAGAAGAGGACCACGCTCCCAAAACATGTGCTTGAATTCTCCACCAATGGATGAGAGTGAATCTAGAAGCTCTCTAGAACCAATTGTACCATTATATGCTTGAGAATTGAACCCAAGCAACTATGAATTTTATTCATACTTGAACATTGAACCATGTGATTTAAGATTAGGTCCAAAAGAGACTTGATGAGCTTGAGAATCAATCCCAAGCAAGTGGTGGTCTCCTCCATCTTGAGTGCAACCCTCAGGAAGTGTTCCAATCATTTTGTAGGAATATGTAGAAGACATGAGATCATTTACAGTGAGTGAAAATGGAGCATTTTTTAGATATGATCTAACCTTCAAATCATCCTTTGGATCAACATATTTTGCACCATCAACTTGTGAAGTATGAAAATATCATCAACAACTAACTTGTCATCCTCAAGATCAAAATATGAAGAATGATATGAAAACTATGAATGGATAGAATCCTCTTCAATAATGGTAGCTCCAATAGCTGAACTTTATTCATCATTAGAAGCCACATATGAAGTAGAGAGATCTGATTTATCAATTTCTAGAGACAGATAATAATTCTCTTTGATTACTGCTTCATGGCAAGAAGATGAAGCATTCGAAAGAATGAGAATATCTTCAACAGGAACTTTATGTGTTGAAATTTATGCAATTTCTTCTTCTTCATCTTGAACAACTTCTTCAGAGAGGATTTAGGCCGATGCATCAGGAGGGATAACACATGAGGAGGTTTCCATAGGCTCGCTCCATGCACCAATGTTTTGCTTATCTAAAGCTCTGTCTAATTTGGACCATAGCTCAAAGGGATAGTCTGCAGAACCAATAAGGTAGTGCATATCTAAAGACATTTCCAGGCACATAACTCTGAATGCTTTGTCACAATCATTCACCATTACTTCTTCTTTATAAAGGAATCTGAGTCACTCACAACACCAATAGACACATCATAAACATTGTCTCTTTAGAGATGCAACCATATTTGGCTTCCACTCAACATAATTGAATGAAGTAAGAGGAGGAACAACTTTCGAATCCATAAAGTTGGTGTACCTACACAAAAGACTTGCAAAAAAATATTAGGAGTAAATTCAATACTACATAGCTTTGATACAATCTGAGGCTATGTCACCGCCTAAATCTAGTTCACTGAAGAAACCTCACAATTAATTTTTGCAAGAATGCAGAGAAGGAAGAAAATTTCAGCAAAATTAACTTGAGAGAAGAAAATCAATAGGATAAAACTCCATTTTCATATTATTGAAAAATTATATTACAATAAATAATACACCTTGTAGAGGAAATCCGAATGCACTAAAGGCAATTCTAGTAGCTCACAAAAAGAGGCTTACTCAAAAGGAAAAAAAACCCCAATAGTCGCAACATCACTTTCCAAATCAGTCAAGGACCTCCCGAATTAGATAAATCAGATATGAAATATAATGAGAGATGAAAAAGAATTAATATGATGGATTTTGGAGAGAAAAAGATGGAGGATGTGTTGGCCAAAAGGTAGACAACTTTCCAAGTCAATAAAGTCACCATGCTTTATCCTTATCCACTGAAAAGCAGAAAAAGCAGGACAAATCTGTATAAAAGGAGGAAGTGTGCTCTTACCATTATGGATTGTCTTAAAATGAAGGAAGAAACTAGTATAATATATCTTAGGGTGATCTTGTGGATAATGATGACAAGGTGTGAGCCTAAAAACACAATATGGGGCCAACAACCTAGTTAAACACCTAGGAAAGTATAAAAAATGAATAATACTTTATATCCTAAGTCTAGATGGGTTTTTAATATTCTAAAACCCCACCTTAATCCTGAATTAGAGTGAGTAAAATATAAATAGGGACCAAGCAACAAAGGCTTATGGTAACCCCATTACAATTATTATTTGTCCATGTAAGTTGAGGAAACAGGGAAAACCTCATGGGAACAAAACCCTCCCTCACTAATGGACATGAAATACACCAAAAACTATTGCTCCAAACTAAAGTAGGTGTGATTATTGATTTGATGTCTATAGGAATCTTCCTCTTTGACATAAGAGGATCATGCTACTAAAACATGTTCTTGAATTCTCCACCAATGGATGCAATCTCTCTAGAACCAATTGCACCATGAGACACTTGAGACTTGAACCCGAGAAACTATGAATGCTATTCATACTTGAACATTGAACCATGTGATTAAATACAAGGTCCAAAAGAGACTATATGAGCTTGAGAATCAATCCCAAGAAAGTGGTGGTGTCCTCCATCTTCAATGCAACCCCAAGGAAGTGTGCTAGTCATCTTGTAGGAATATGTACAAGGCATGAGACCACTGTTAGTGAGTGAAAATGGAGCACTGTTGAGATCTGATATAACCATAAAATAATCCTTTGGATCAACATATTGTGTATCTTCATCTTGTGAAGTATGCAAAATATCATCAACAACTATCTTGTCATCCTCAAGATCAAAATATGAAGAATGATATGAGAATTGTGAATGGATGGAATCCTCTTCCACAATCAAACCTCCTTTAGTTGAAATTTATTCATCATTAGCAACCACATATGAAGGAGAGAGATCTGATTTCTCAACTTCTAGATCCATAGAATAATTCTCTTCAATTACTGTGGCATGGAAAGAAGATGAAGCATTCGAAACAAAGAGAATATATTCAATAGGAACTGTACGTGCTAAAATTTATGCAATTTATTATTTTTCATCTTGAACAACTTCTTCAGAGAGGGTTGAGGCTGAGACATCAGGAAGGAGAATGCATGAGGAGGTGTCCATAGGCTCTCTCCATGCACCAATATTCTACTTATCTAGAGCCTTATCTAAGTAGGACAATAAATCAAAAGGATAGTTTGTAGAACCAATGACGTAGTGCATATCTGAAGACATTGCCAGACACGTAAATCTGAATGCTTTGTAACAATCATTCAACCATTCATTATTTTGTTCAAAGGAATTTGACTCGATCACAACACCAATAGACACATCATAGAGACATTGTCTCTTTAGACATGCAACCATCTTTGGATTCCACTCAGCATAATTGAATGGAGTAAGAGGAGGAACAACTTTCGAATCCATGAACTTGTTGTACCTATACAAAAGACTTGCAAAAAATGCTCAAGATTAAATTCAATACTACAGATCTTTGATACCATGTGAGAATATGCCACAACATTTATCTAGTTCAATGAAGAAACCTCACAATTAGTTTTGCAATAATGCATAAAAGGAATAAAATTTCAGTAGAATTAACTTGAGAGAAGAAAATCAATAAGATAAAAATCAATTGTCATATTATTGAACAATGATATTACGATAAATAATACACCTCATAGGGGAAATTCAAATGCACTAAATTCAATTCTTGTAGCTTACAAAATCAAGATTACTAAAAAGGAAAAATACCCCCAATAGTGACAACATCACTTTCCAAATCAGCCAAGGACCTCATGAATTAGCTAAATTAGATATGGTAGCTAATGAGAGATGAAAAATAAGTAAGGTGATGGATTTTGGAGAGAAAAATATGGAGGATGTGTTGGCCAAAACATAGACAACCTTCCAAGTCCATAAAGGCTCCATGCTTTATCCTTATCCACTGAAAAGCACAAAAAGAAGGACAAATCTGTGTAAAAGCAGGAAGTGCGCTCTTACCATTCTGGATAATATGTGGGCCTAAAAAGGTAATATGGTGCCAACAACCTATTCAAACAACTATGAAAGTTTAAAAATGAATAATACTTTCATCCTAAGTTTAGATGGGTTTTTAATATTCTAATAGACTCTATCTTGTCATATCCTAAATTTCAAGGTTAGTGCCTACAAAATGGATTAGGATCTGACTAACCACCTAATCCCCTGTGTTGGCCTCGTCGGCATAGAGTGGATCAAACTCTCTCAAAATTGCTAAAGCCGAAGTGCCCTTGGGGTCACCACAGCTTTCCAAACCACATAGAGTGACCAACTTCCAATCAGTGAGTGCTTCTAAATCCCAATTTGGGTAAATTTTAATGGAGTTTACCTTTCTTCCTCTTCTATGTCTCATGCATGGGATCCATTGTGACATAAACATATCATGGTTTGCCTTTTTTTCACACACTCAAAGCAGCATAATTCCCATAGCCGATTTTTCCTTCCATTATTGACCCACTCATTTATCAGATCAGCCTAAACCAATTTCCAGATCCTCCCATATGTGCTAGTATTCAAAGTTTTTTCTTTACATTCAAGAGGGGACGTGCCAATTGTTCCTTCCTATCATTTTCAAATAAACACATGCTAATTACTTGCCAATTGGTGGTGCCTTATGACATGTGATGCACGTGGGGTGCCATCACATGGGATCCTCCATTTCCCTGATACCCTATCCAGGGATTATTTTTGTTATGTATTGATTATGTATTGTTATGTATTTTATTGGTTATGTATTATGAATAACTTCTTTAATTTAATTACTTATTTATTTTCTTATTGTAGTTATATTTTTCGTTATGGTTTTTGTATGTATTCCAAATATCAACTTGAAATACATTGTCAGTATTGGGAGTAGTGGGGTTGTTGTTTGGAGTTCATGTGTTTACTGGAAAAATAGTAGGCTACAAACAACCTAATTTTATGCATGACTATTGCGATTGTTATGCATGAAAATTTACTCATGATATAATCAATATTGCATGAGAGCATTTCGATATTGCTATGTGGTTTACTTATTTAGTTTGCCCGGGTATAAGAAACTTGAAGAGTGAATTTAAATGGTTGAAATACAATTTTTATTTATTTATTTGGGGTCACCAACATTGTATAAATACTATGTACCGGTCCTCTTTGTATGCTTATATTAGTGAAGTACTACGTATTTACAAGAAATCGTTTAAAGATGTACTTATCTAGTATGGAGATAGCTATGAAAAATCAAACATATTGTTTATTGATGAAGGTCAATACCATTCAAAAGAAAATAGTCAGGAGAACTATTTGAAAATGCCATCAGTTTGGACATTTGATGGTTCAATTGAAAGATATAGAAATGTAAAAACAATTTTGTGTTGATGTATATGTAACTTCGAAATGTATTTCACATATATGTATATTGTATTCCTATAGAGATGTTATTATTCCTCTATATGAAAGTGTCATCATTTACATTGTAAGTGTCGTAACTTATACTTGATGGGTTATTAGACCACCTTGTTGGGGTTGGCCCTATATAAGTCATGTGGGTCAAAGGGTTATTAGACCACCCTATTGGGGGTCGGCCATGTGGGTCAAAGGGTTATTAGACCACCCTAGTGGGGGTCGGCCCAGCCAGCATTATGTTAAGTGGTTAAGTTGAGGCCGACCTAGTTGAGTAAAGGTCAAGTCAAGTTAGTGTATAAATAGAGAGTGTGTCTCTCTCTCATTTTACACATTCTATTCTCTCACTCACACTTGGGAGAGTGGTGCACTTGTGGAGGAGGAGGCTCTAATGCTAGGAGAAGACTATCTCTTGTATTCTAGTTGTATCATTGCTCTATCTATCTCTGAGAAAGTTATTGGGGTTTTTCACCTTTATGGTTTTCCCCAAGTAAACTCTGTGTCTCTTGTGTGCTTGCATTATTGTGTCCATGATTGTTATTTTGCTGTACATGTTGTTCTCTTAGTTAAGATCCTAGATCAGATTGAAGTAAATTCTAAAAATTTAACATGGTATCAGAGCTAGCTTGAAAGAAGGCATGATATGGCATGTATGACACTTGTTTCACTTATGATGCTAGGGCTTGATATAGCAAAAACCAGTCATCATAGCACTTTCGCTATAAATCTGTTTTGGTGAAGTTTTCGGATGTGAAACTTTTACAAGTTGAAGATCAGATCCCCATGTACCTTTTGTCCAAAGGAAAACCTCTAATTCGTTGTACTTTGTGATTTATGATATTCCTTGGTCAAGGGAAGTACACAGTAGATATTCTGAAGAGATTCAGGATGATGGATTGCAAGGCCATGGCCACACCTATGGCATCAAATCTGAAGCTTCTATGTGATGCTTCATCTGAGCCAATTGATGTCTCTATGTATCGTCAGATGATTGGGTCCTTGATGTACCTGACGAACACGAGACCAGATATTTGCTTTGCGGTGAACACATTGAGCGAGTTCCTAACGGATCCGAGGAATGTTCACCTGGTTGTTGTAAAGCATATTCTGAGGGGTACAGTTGATTATGGGCTTAAGTATGATGCGAATCAAAAGTTTAACCTGCAGGGTTATGTTGATTTAGATTGGGCAGGCAGTGCTGCAGATAGGGATCAGGTGTGATCTCTTGGTTTAGCAGGAAGCAGTCTTGTGTAACATTGAGTACAACCGAAGCAGAGTATGTTGCGATGGATGAGCAGGTTGCAGATGTATTGACCAAGCCATTGGCCAGAGTGTAGTTTGAGTAATTCAGAGAGAGGCTTGGTGCACTTCAGATAGAGTTTCCTTCCAAAAGGAAGTGATGAGTCAAGAAGATGCAGACGCACATGAGCTTTTCTGACATGGTTGATGTTTTCTCCCATGGTCATGATGTAATTGCTGAGCAATTCTCATATGGTGGTAGATGTGTTCTCCCATGGTGTAGATGTAAGGGCTGAAGCCATTTTTCACATGGTGGTAGATGTGTTTTCCCATGGTGAAAAAGTAAGGGCCAGAGCCTTCCCTGAATGGTGGTAAATGTGTTCTCCCATGTCGGTGGTGTAAGTACTAGATGATGTGCATCTGGGTTGTGCTTCATGGATGATAAGCATTAGGATTATGCTCCAGTTACTATTCCATATATGCATCAGGATGATGTTGGATATGATCAGTTGGATCATTTATATGTATATGTATGTATGCATCATGTTGGATGCTGGATATGATTAGTTGGATCATTTGTATGTATTTTGTATATGCATCATGTTGGATGCTTGGACCATGTATCTGTATATGTATCAGGTGGATACATTGTATGATCGGGTAGATCATGTATGTTGATATGTATCATATATGATTAGGAGGATCATGTATTTGTATTTGTATCAGGTGGATCATGTATGATGATATGTATCAGGTAGATACTTGGTATGCATCAAGTGGATGCATTGTATGATCAGGATGATCATGATGACGAGCTTCATGATGTTGCTCCAGATGATATGTATCAGGATGGTACAGTGATGATGATCAGTGTGATCATGAGCATCAGGATGATGCTTTGTGTGATGATGATCTGTGGGATCATGAGTATCAGGTTGATACTTGGAGGTCAGAGATGATATGTGGCAGGTTGTGCAAATAACATGTAATCAGTCCTGGGAGATCTTGTTGGTCGTGCTGCGGCACATAAATATTCTTGGGGTACTCTTTCCGGTATTGCTATGTAGTATGTAATCAGTCCTCAGATATCCGATAGGTTGAGCTGTGTGCTCGTACTCAGTCCTGGGATGAGGTATTACTACGGAGACATGTAATCAATCCTGGAGATCCAAGAGGTTGAGTTGTGTGCTCATAATTAGTCTTGGGATGCTCTTTAGAGATCTTGCCGGTCGTGCTGCGACACATAAATTTTCCTGGGATTCTCTTTAATGGTTTTGTCTATCCACATGTAATCAGTCCTGGAGATCCGAGAGGTTGAGCTGTATGCTCATAATAAGTCCTGGGATGCTCTTTAGAGATCTTGCCGGTCATGCTGCGGCACATAAATGTTCCTGGGATGCACTTTAAAGGTATTGTGGAGGAGATGCATGTAATCAGTCCTGGGAGAACTTGTCGGTCGTGCTTAGGCACATAAATGTCCTGGGATACTCTTTTCGGTATTGCATTCGCACATAAAATTAGTCTTAAGAAGCCACCTCTATCAGACCGTTCGCATAGATGATGAAGACCTGCAGGTGGTGGGCCTACATCTAGTATGAAAAAGGACTTGCTCTGTAGAACTTCCAATGATGAGTAGATTCAGAGATTGATTGAGATAGCAGTAGCAGTGACAATGACGATGATTCAAGGATGATGATTCACTGATGGTGATCCAGAGAAGATGACTTGTGCTAGAAGACCTATGTCGAGAAATACCTTCCTAGTTAAGATTGAGTGTTGATGTATATGTATCTTCGGAATGTATTTCACATATATGTATATTGTATTCCTATAGAGATGTTATTATTCCTCTTTACGGAAGTGGTTGTATTCCTATAGAGATGTTATTATTCCTCTATATGGAAGTGTCGTCATTTATATTGTAAGTGTCGTAACTTATACTTGATGGGTTATTAGACCACCTTGTTGGGGTCGGCCCTGTATAAGTCATGTGGTTCAAAGGGTTATTAGACCACCCTAGTGGGGTTTGGCCCAGTCAGCATTATGTTAAGTGGTTAAGTTGAGGCCGACCTAGTTGCGTAAAGGTCAAGTCAAGTTAGTGTATAAATAAAGAGTGTGTCTCTCTCATTTTACACATTCTATTCTCTCACTCACACTTGGGAGAGTGGTGCACTTGTGGAGGAGGAGGCTATGCTGCTAAGAGAAGACTATCTCTTGTATTCTGGTTGTATCATTGCTCTATCTATCTCTGAGAAAGTTATTGGGGTTTTTCACCTTTATGGTTTTCCCCAAGTAAACTCTGTGTCTCTTGTGTGCTTGCATTATTGTGTCCATGACTGTTATTTTGCTATACATGTTGTTCTCTCAGTTAAGATCCTAGATCAGATTGAAGTAAATTTTGAAAATTTAACATGGTATCAGAGCTAGCCTGAAAGAAGGCATGATATGGCATGTATAAGACTTGTTGCACTTACGATGTTAGGGCTTGATATAGCAAAAACCAGTCATCGTAGCACTTTCGCTATTAATCTGTTTTGGCAAAGTTTTCGGATCTGAAACTTTTACAAGTCGAATATCAGATCCCCATGTACCTTGTGTCCAAAGGAAAGCCTCTAATTCATTGTACTTTGTGATTTATGATCTGTACAATATATGGTTTCTACATCTTCCACATCTGAGTCAAAATCAGGTGACCTTGGGAAAAAAGGTCATAACTTGGGAGAGGAAGCTCCAAATGAAATTTAGTAAAAAGTGATAGGTAGTACACAGATTGTAATATCTCAAGAACAATTTTCAGAGGGCGAAGTTGAACCAGTGACACGTGGAACGTCGTACAAGTTTGCTCTCCTATATTATCCCATAAACAGGTCACGTTATGACACTTGGCATAACTCTCTCTCAGAGAATCCAATTGAGGTCAAACCTATCAGGATGGAAAGATGACAGGTTGGGATATCTCAAAAAAAACATTTAGAGGCCGAAGTTGAACCAGTGACACGTGGCACGTCGTACAAGTTCGCTCTCCTATATTATCCCATAAACAGGTCACGTTGCGACACTTGGCATAACTCTCTCTCAGAGAATCCAATTGAAGTTAGACCTATCAGGATGGAAAGATAACAGGTCGGGCTATCGCAAGAAAATTTTTTAGACCCTGTGGATTGAAAAATTTTGAGTTACACCAGAAACAATCAGGTACATATTTCTGTCAAATCAGAATTATTTTTGAGCACCTTCATTCATGGCTTCCGGAATTTAGGGCTTTGGAGAAAGTTGGAATTTTTGTAATCGGAGACCATGGCTGGATGCTACTCATAAAAATCAAAATTTAGAGACCAATATCAGATTTTTTGATTGGGCAGAAGGTCGGGCTTGATCAAACCCTAGTTCGGGACTTTGATCGAAAAGATGGAAAATTAGGGCTTCTGCAAAACTTGAAATTTTGGAAATCTGTGACCACGTCTGGAAGCTCCTCAGAAAAATTGAAGCTTAGAGCTTTGAATCAAATCTTTTGGTTAGGTAAAGCTCCGGGAAACTCAAACCCAAATTCAGGGTTCTCCCTAGTGAATCCAGAAATCTAAAAGGCAATTTCGAGGGGTGAAACTTTGCAGTTTTCAAATTCTGAATATACCAGCTTGATCAGCTCATCAAGGCGCATATTTCTATCCTTTCGGAAGTTTGAAATTCAAATTTTGAATTTTTGGTGTTTCTCTGACAAACGCTAATCCAGCTCCAGGTCCAGTTCTTGCAAATCAAGTGGATTGGGTTAATCCTAGAAGAAGATGGATTTGTCACCTACATAAGTGAGGAAGTTCCTGTCTTAGAGGGAGATGAGGCGAAGGCCTTCCATAAGAAGATTACAAGCAATCTTGATAGGTATGACTCATCGAGGTATGTTTCAAGATTTGTTCATGATTAAGTTTATGGTATGTTTTTCTTCATATTATTACGGTTAGTACAATGTTGATTTTAGATTTGTCGTATCACCTTAAAAAAATTATGAATGCATGATAGAAGATATTCATTGATTAGGGTTTTGACACTTATGATTGTACTAATGCATTGTGATGTTGTATGAGGTTTATGTGGTTTGCTAACACAAAAGGTACACCAAGAAAGTCAAATCATGTTCTACTTCAAGAACATATGCTCATGGTGACATGAACACAAAGATTCATCCATTGTCATGGATCACATAGAAGATCTACTTTCGAGGTATGTATGACTTGGTTCTACAATGGTTAACTTATGAGACATGCAGGTTACTAGCACAAGTCACTGAAGAGAACCAAAAGACATTATGCGGGTATGTTAGACATAACTAGCTAGCATGCTATTCCAGGTATGTTTTTCCTATATCAAGCTAGAATCCTACCTTGTGTTAGGATCTTATACTATTGTATTGTTGATAATGATTGTTCATGAAGTCATAGGTTTGAATAGCCATGGTTGTATGCATATTATGTTTCTTACCATAATTAATGATATGACTAACCAGAAGAATCATGAAGGTATAGGTTTGAGTAATCACGGGTTTTATGCATATTATATCTCTTATCTTGATTGATGATTTAACTAACCAAAAGAGTCCTATGATCAAATAAGAATATGTATGAGTAAAAGAAAGACTTCCCCGAAACCTTGAATACTAATGTTTATTATCTGTGTTTGAAATGATACTGACTATACATGCTTGAGATTATTGTGTTTTGATAATATTAAGATTATACTAATGAATGTTTGATTATGTATGAGACCTCGAGGATAACACAATGATGATACTAATAAGCATGTATAGTGATTAAGGATGGATGTAAGTTCAAGGACAGGTAATCCAGGAAGCAAAGATCAAGAGGGAGCACACTCTAGTTGTTCCTGCAAGAAAGCAAAGGAACACACTTCAGTAGTTTCTGCAAGGATGCAGATATTCAGGGGGAGTTGACCACTTCTCACAATCCACATAAGAATGGAGTTGCAGAAAAGAAGCAAAGACTGAGAGGGAGTCAACCCAACAAACCAACAAAGATAAGTATTTGAATTGTCATTACTTGCATATTTTATTGTTTAAATAATACTGTTCAATAATGTATATACAGATGTTCCTAGAATTAGGTTGTGTATTATGCATATTAGAATAGTTGCATTGATGAATAGTATACTACTAATATACATGGGTAAGTGGCCTATGGAAATGTACAACATTACATTGCTACTTATCTATAATGAAACCTCTTTGTTGACATGTTGGGAGTTGTGCACACTCTTAACAATGTTCTGGTAGAGATTGGAAGGCATCTAGAAAGTTACGGGATATGGATAAATGTTGTATTGAAGCATTGGCTAAAGATAATTGCATGACTATATGACATATTTCTTTATTTGTAAGAATTTGTTCTGAAAACTATGAGATGTTTTCTAATCATGCAATTTAACTTGTTGTGTAGGAAAGATCGTATACCATCACCTACAAAAGAAGGACTACAACATTTGTTCAAGCAACAAAGTTATCTATTGAAAATGTTGAAGATATTGAAGTTCCCAGGATCTGGGAAGAATGCCATGATCGAGGAGTACCAGTTGATCATGAAGATGTTTGGGATGCAGTCCCAAGACCTAAAGGGGAGTTTGTAGTGACTTCCAAGAGGATCTACAAGATCAAGCATGCTGCAAGTGGTAGCATAGAGACTTTTGTTCCTGTAGCCAGATACACTTCCATCAGATCAATACTTGCTCTGGTTGTAGTGATGAAGTGGACAGTACACCAGATGGATTTCAAGACAGCCTTCTTGAATGGTGTAGTTGAAGAAGAAGTGTATGTGGAGAAGCCACTTAGTTCTAAGACACATGATAGGGAGTCATATATGTGTAGAACTTGGTATGGTAGGATAGACAGCTTTCTATCCAGTTTGGGCTTTACCAAGAGTAAAGCGGATTCCAACCTTTACTACAAGGTTGAGGAAGGCAATCCAATGATACTACTATGTGGATGACCTGTTTGTAACAGGTGAGGATAGATTTATTTCCGACATGTAGTGGAATCTTGCTACCGAGTTCGATTTGGGAATGATGCATTATTTTCTAGGTATGGAGGTGTGGAAGAATGCAGGTGGGATCTTCCTTGGTCAAGGGAAGTACACAGTAGATATTCTGAAGAGATTCGGGATGATGGATTGCAAGGCCATGGCCACACCTATGGCATCAAATTTGAAGCTTCTATGTGATGCTTCATCTAAGCCAATTGATGTCTATATGTATCGTCAGATGATTGGGTCCTTGATGTACCTGACAAACACGAGACCAGATATTTGCTTTGCGGTGAACACATTGAACCAGTTCTTGAAGAATCCTAGGAGTGTTCACCTGGTTGTTGTAAAGCATATTCTGAGGGGTACAGTTGATTATGGGCTCAAGTATGATGCGAATCAAAAGTTTAACCTGTAGGCTTATGTTGATTCAGATTGGACAGGTAGTACTGTAGATAGGGATCAGGTGTGATCTCTTGGTTTAGCAGGAAGCAGTCCTGCGTAACACTGAGTACAACCGAAGCAGAGTATGTTGTGATGGATGAGTAGGTTGCAGATGTATTAACCAAGCCATTGGCCAAAGTGTAGTTTGAGTAATTCAGAGAGAGGCTTGGTGCACTTTAGAAAGAGGTTCCTTCCAAAAGGAAGTGATGAGTCCAGAAGATGCAGATGCACATGAGCTTTTCTGACATGGTTGATGTTTTCTCCCATGGTCGTGATGTAATTGCTGAGCCATTCTCACATGGTGGTAGATGTGTTCTCCCATGGTGTAGATGCAAGGGTTGAAGCCATTTTTCACATGGTGGTAGATTTGTTCTCCCATGGTGAAAAAGTAAGGGCCAGAGCCTTCCCCGAATGGTGGTAAATGTGTTCTCCCATGTCAGTGGTGTAAGTGTTGGATGATGTGCATCTAGGCTGTGCTTCATGGATGATGAGCATTAGGACGATGCTCCAGTTACTACTCCATATATGCATGACGATGATGTTGGATATGATCAGTTGGATCATTTATATGTATATGTATGTATGCATCATGTTGGATGCTGGATATGATCAGTTGGATCATTTGTATGTATTTTGTATATGCATCATGTTGGATGCTTGGACCATGTATCTGTATATGTATAAGGTGGATACATTGTATGATCAGGTAGATCATGTATGTTGATATGTATCAGATATGATCAGGTGGATCATGTATTTGTATTTGTATCAGGTGGATACACTGTATGATCAGGTGGATCATGTATGGTGATATGTATCAGGTAGATACTTGGTATGCATCAGGTGGATGCATTGTATGATCAGGATGATCATGATGACGAGCTTCGGAATGGTTCTCCAAATGATATGTATCAGGATGGTACAGTGATGATGATCAGTGTGATCATGAGCATCAGGATGATGCTTTGTGCGATGATGATCTGTGGGATCATGAGTATCAGTTTGATACTTCGAGGTGAGAGATGATATGTGGCCGGTTGTGCAAATAGCATGTAATCAGTCCTGGGAGATCTTGTTGGTCGTGCTGCGGCACATAAATGTTCCTGGGGTACTCTTTCCGGTATTGCTATGTAGTATGTAATCAGTCCTCAGATATCCGATAGGTTGAGCTGTGTGCTCGTAATCTGTCTTGGGATGAGGTATTACTATGGAGACATGTAATCAGTCCTGGAGATCCAAGAGGTTGAGCTGTGTGCTCGTAATTAGTCCTGGGATGCTCTTTAGAGATCTTGCCGGTCGTGCTGCGGCACATAAATGTTCCTGGGATGCTCTTTAAAGGTTTTGTCTATCCACATGTAATCAGTCGTGGAGAACCGAGAGGTTGAGCTGTATGCTCATAATAAGTCCTGGGATGCTCTTTAGAGATCTTGCCGGTCATGCTGCGGCACATAAATGTTCCTGGGATGCTCTTTAAAGGTATTGTGGAGGAGATGCATGTAATCAGTCCTGGGAGATCTTGTCGGTCGTGCTTAGGCACATAAATTTCCTGGGATACTCTTTTCGGTATTGCATTCGCACATAAAATTAGTCCTGAGAAGCCACCTCTGTCAGACCGTTCGCATAGATGATGAAGACCTGCAGGTGGTGGGCCTACATCCAGTATGAAAACGGACTCGCTCTGTTGAAATTCCAATGATGAGTAGATTCAGAGATTGATTGAGATAGCAGCAGCAGTGACGATGACGATGATTCACTGATGGTGATCCAGAGAAGATGAATTGTGCTAGAAGACATGTGTCAAGAAATACCTTCCTAGTTAAGAGGGAGTGTTGATGTATATGTATCTTCGGAATGTATTTCACATATATGTATATTGTATTCCTATAGAGATGTTATTATTTCTCTATACGAAAGTGTCGTCATTTATATTGTAAGTGTCGTAACTTATACTTGATGGGTTATTAGACCACCTTGTTGGGGTCGGCCCTATATAAGTCATGTGGGTCAAAGGGTTATTAGACCACCCTATTGGGGGTCGGCCATGTGGGTCAAAGGGTTATTAGACGACCCTAGTGGGGGTCGGCCCAGTCAGCATTATGTTAAGTGGTTAAGTTGAGGCCGACCTAGTTGAGTAAAGGTCAAGTCAAGTTAGTGTATAAATAGAGAGTGTGTTTCTCTCATTTTACACATTCTATTCTCTCACTCACACTTGGGAGAGTGGTGTAGTTGTGGAGGATGAGGCTATGCTGCTAGGAGAAGACTATCTCTTGTATTCTAGTTGTATCATTGCTCTATCTATCTCTAAGGAAGTTATTGGGGTTTTTCACCTTTATGGTTTTCCCCAAGTAAACTTTGTGTCTCTTGTGTGCTTGCATTATTGTGTCCATGATTGTTATTTTGCTGTACATGTTGTTCTCTCAATTAAGAGCCTAGATCAGATTGAAGTAAATTCTGAAAATTTAACATTTTATGTTCACTTTTGAATCAGCTCGAGCTTTGTTGAAACATGGAGAACTCATTAAAAGCATTACAAATTAGTTTACAATAGTGAGGAGAATTGTTATATGTTGTGATCTAGTAGCACATTTATTTGTTGATATGAAAGTGATAGAAAACAAAACAATTTTGTGTATTTACATGAAACTTGTATTTGTTTTATTAAAATTGGTTTATGGCCAAAAAAAATTTGAATGAGATTATTTAAGAGATTATATGTTTGAAAAAATCCATATCATACTGGTAATAAATGTACTTCATAATTTTGCAATTAAATGCACATAAAAGGTTGATTATATTTGATATGAATGGAGTATTCTTACATGTTATTCATAAAATATCACTACAAAACATGTTATTCCCAAGAGATTCACTCATAGTTACAAGATGAAATATTTATTTTATACATACTAAGTTAAAAGAAAACAAGGCCTTAGTATTTTTGAAGTTGGTTTATGGACATTTTGGTAAGAAATAAATATGAATGAGTTTTTTCCAAATTTATTTGGAAAAACTAAATTGAAGAAGGAGCAATTTAAAGTCATACTAAGAAAAGACGATTGTGACACCATACCAAGAAAGGGCTATGTTGGAGGTAGGAATCCAAAAGTATAAGTCAAGAATTAAAATAAATCCTCGAAGAGATTAAAGGGTGCTTATGATACTAGTAACACAGTGATTGCAGAGGATTCAAAAGAAAAATATGTAGCATAATTCAGTCATATCCGTATTGGAATTTTGTGTACATAAATTCAAAACAAATTCGAATTAGTAGAATATTGGTGTGGTGTAATACAGATACATATTCTTACTAGTGGACAATTAAATTTTGAAAACCAATTAAAAAAAAAAGAAACTTTAATTATTTAAACACTTTAAAACAAAAATAGCATTCAATTTCATACTTTCTTATTAAAATAAGTATTAATAACTAGTTGTCGTCTCCCCATATCCAAGTTGTTGAGATTTTATATTTTTGTTTTTTAATTATATGCTTTATTGTATTCACATTGTATTGTATAAATATCTATGTACATCTATTGTATATTTGTGAGTATTTGACTAAAAGTATTATATATAAGCAATCTACTTCCTTATTTTGTTAGTACTAGATTTTTTGGGTATTTGTATTACTCAAATTAACGACTAAGGGATCTATGTAATCACCAAAAGATATAATTATGCGGATGAGAATAACACTTATTTGTTGGATTGATTATGGCTTTCTTGCTACACTTAAATGGTGCTAATGATGTAAAATTTATTGTAAAAAAATGAAATTAGTTTGTTGAATAACATAATACAATTTTCTATCTTGATCTAGTATTTTCTATATATGGCATTCTTATTAAAATATTTGTATTTATGTTGTGTTTGATTTTTAAGGGCTTGTTATTGATGAGTTGCCAACTTTAAAAGTTATAAATAATATTTTCTGAAAGGGATTGAAAATTAAATTTAATAAGCCTAAAATTGGGGTTTATAAAGTGCAAATCATATTCTAAAAAAATTAGTATTGGAATTAAAATGTGCAAAATTAGATTCTAAAAATGAGGATATTGTTTTCAAAAGAGCAAAATTGAAAAAGTACCAATATCAACTTTCAAAAGCTTGGAAATATGTTTAGAAAATGATTAGTGAAGTGAATTTCAAAATTTTCCCTCCTTCTTGAAAAACATTTATTGAAGCACAAATATTAAGTCTTCCTTCTCTAAAAGCATGTTTAAAATCCTATAAGTTTAACACGATCACATGGCCAATTTGATCTATTGAGTACCATGTTTTCGAAAGCATCCATTCAAGCCTACTTCTTCTAAGACTCCAATATTGTTACAAGTTTATTTGTAATCACATGTTGTCTATGCTTCCAGTGTTAGTTGTTCTTCATGCCTAGTTCTAATCACATTATATCTTAGAATTTAGAGTGGACTTATTACTTATCTGTAGTACTTAACTTTTGGCCTATCAATATTCGACCACAAGCTAAGTGGATGTACTAGTTTTTATTTTTTAGGAATTGTAATGTGAAAATCCTAATTCTTTTCATATTATACCAAATTAATATCCAATAAAATTTGTAAGTAAACTGTTTATAAAATATTTTCTTATAAAGTGTCCATTCAAATTAGATTTAAAACATTCAAATTAACCTATATTATATAAAACTATACAAATTAAATATTTAATCTCTCTGGATACTTGATATATCTCTTTAAATATAGATCTAATATACATTCATTCTAATCATTTTAAACTAACGATACAATTCAACTGGCCAATTTGTAACGCCGGACTTAATTTGAATGGGATGGAAATCACAGATGAAGTAATTTTTTTGTTGGTTTTCTACAGCGACGTCTCGTATTCCATCTTCCTCGTCGTATTTATTATATATATCTGTTTCATCTGAGTGTTGCAGAATGTGCAGAGCCTCATGGAACCCCCGAGGAATATCTATTGGCTGAGAGAATTTGTTGGGCGCATGCACCTTCGCCCGCGCCCAAACTGTGAGTGCCCAACATACAATGACCGTCGAAGAAATATAATACACAGTGGGCCACAGAATAAGTATTGCCTAATATGTTCAAGCCACATTCTGGAGCCCATGTGCCATCGATGCGCAAGGTCGCACATGAAATTTTTTCCCAGTCACCCCATGCTGAGCCCTGAAACATTTGCTTTGAATGGACGTGAATACTATGTTGTTCATTCCAAAGAATTCAGAGCAGTAATTGACAATATTCCTGCAAGTATTTATACGTTCAGAATAGGGGCTTCGGGTGGTCGTTTCATGTATTTGCATAATCCAAATAGATTTCAAATGCCTGCAAATGTTAGATCTCATATTCGAGGGCGCCCTATATGCCAAACATGTAGAGGAAGGATTAAATGCGGACACAGCTGGCCAGCATCCTACTGTTCAATTGAGTGCTGGAGTTGGGTGCAACCCTGTGCAAGAGAGAGAATAGGAAGACATGGAAGAAGAAGATCGGAAAGACAAAGAAGACACAGAGGAAGATCCGAAAGAGAAAGAAGGCTGAGAGAAAGAAATAGAAACAGAGAAGGAAGAAGATTGGAAAGACAAAGAAGAGACAGAGAACCGAAAGAGAAAGAAGGTGGAGAAACTGTATGTATGAACAAACGAAGCATGAAATAAATTACATCATGCATTGGAATTGGGTTAGAAATATTGAACAGCGGCCTTTATTTTATTTATCAAGATAATTGTAACAACGCTAAACCTTGGCATTTTAAAAATCTAATCAAGTGCATTTGAAGCTAGCATTATTTTATATATATATATATATATATATATATAAAAGTGTGATTAGATATGTGGCGGCGAACTCTAAGTTAACTACAGCAGTGGTAGAATTTTTTTTATAGCTTTTTTAATATGTTAAATTGTACTTTTGTTATTTTATTATTTCAGAAAAATAAAATAATTGTTATTTTATTATTTTAGAAAAATAAAATAATATATAATCATAACTGTATAAATATAGTCCAAAAAATTAACAAATTCTAGACTATGTTAGAATATTTACAGACCACTCTTCTAACATAGAGCAATTCAAAAGATAACTCTTTCTTGAATTTTTCTGACATTATAACCTAAATTAGAAAACTTCAAAACCTATTATAGTCTAAAAAAAGTGCAAACAATAACATTAAACCAGAATGAGTGCTTGTAAAGTGAAACGAGATGCTCTAGGGGGGAAAATAGTTTGTTTATAAAATATTTATTAAGTTTAAATTTTAAAAAAGAAATACACCTCAAGAAATTGGATCCCTCTGGATGCTTAATAGATACTAATTTAAGTTGAATCTAAAATTTGCATAAAATTATTTTTAAAAATAAATATAATACTTTTAAATTATTTTTTTTAAATTTTTATTTTTTTAATTATATTTTTATCTTCCAATTCTATATTTAAACAACTCAATTTTATTAGCAATAAAATAATCAAATTATTCACTTAATAAAACATTAAATTCTATATAAACAACTCAATTTTATTAGCAATACAATAATCAAATTATTCACTTAATAAAACATTAAATTCCATATGGAGGAATACTTAGTCCAAGTTAAATATCAAAATGGTACTTGTTTTTTACATAAAGCTATGTATTTCTTTGTAAGTTACTGTATATGGAGGACTGTATTATCACATATCGGTATTTTATGATAGAATATAACTTTTATATTTCTTTCCTATGAGTTTCGAATTTTATGTTTTGTTTTTGTTTATTTATATTATTTTCTAAAAACAATGGGCATTTATACAATTGTTATAAATGTTTTTTAATTAAGCTGTTTATAATTTAACATACCACTTCACTACAAAATGTACTTTTATATAAACACATAAGTTATTTTTTATGTTGAAAAAAAATCAAATTTCAATTACTTCAGTATTCTCTTTCGTATACATAATAATTTCATGTATTAATTTACAAACTTTAATTTTTAACTATTAATAATAATATTAATAATAAGAAACTTTTAATGATTTTTATTTATAAAATTTCAAACTTTTTTTTAAATTATTAATAATAAAAAGAAATTTGACATGATTTTTTTTAGAATATTTAGATTAAAGATGATTAAACCAATTACAATAATAATTAATAATAAAATAATATTTTATAAAACTTAAAAATAATGTGTTTCCATTAAAAGAACTAACCTACCCTTTGTTTAAATGGGTGATTTATAATTTCATATTAATGAAGATTTAAAAATTGTTATATATATATAGTGAGAGAGAGCAAGTTTAATCATTAATCTTAAATAGTCCAAATATTAGTCTCAAATAGGTTTTGTGGATAAAACTATTATATATGAATTTTGAGTGATACAAATTGAGTGTCACTTATTTAATAATAGGAATATGGACCATAGTGTTTTTGGTAAAATTTTTAGAAGAAAATAAGGAAAATCGAACACATGGCACGCACAAATTCACTCTCCTAAAAAAGAAAAAATGAAATTTTTTTAGGGAGAGTTACCATAACTCTCCCTTGGCGTATTCGAATTGGGTCAAACTTATGGAATTGCAGAGAATAAATACCATGCTTAATATAAGAAAAAATTATAGACTCGAAGGGGCCAAATTTTCAGAGATAATTTAGGAGCAAGGTGGTCTATCAGGACAAGCTAGGAACAAAGGTTTTTAAAGGTATGTTATATTGGAACTTGAATAACCTTAGATTGAAATTTTTGTTTTGGGTGATTAAAAATGTGTCATTAATAATAAAAGAGAATATATCTTGTAAATATAACTGATATTTAATGGAAAGAGGTGGAGTAAAAATTACTTCTCCCACTAAATCTCATAAAAGCTCAAGCATGGATCATGAAGAAAATGAAGAAATGTTTAACGAGGTATTCGAATTGGAGGACAACTTTTAAAATGGGATATCATGGAGTAATTGCACAATTGTGCTCACTATATGTTCAAGCATATATGCCCTCTATTCCAATGGATCTTCAACAAGTTATTGACAATCATTCCATGGTGTTTGGGGGATGCCTAAATGCATTCCACCTATGATGAGTCATGACCATTAAAGATAATTTACTTATTCATGTCATTGGTGAACTATTATATTAACTACAAGGAGAAATTTTCCTTACCAAATTAGATCTCCATTATGGATATCATTAGATCATAATGAGGACATAAAACATTATGAAAATAACCTTCAGAACACATGAAGGTCATTATGATTTTTTTGTAATTCCATTTGGCCTTACCAATGCACCTTCTGCATTTCAAATATATATGAATTCTATTTTTAAACCCTGCATTAAAAAATTGTGTTAGTAGTTTATGATGATATACTAATATATAGAAAATCTTGGAAAGAGCATGTATAACATGTAGATAGTGTCTTAAAACTATTTGAGGAGCACCAACTATATGCCAAGACTTCTAAGAGTGCTTTTGGGGTTTAGGAAGTGGAATGTTTTGTTGATATTGTATCTAATGAAGATGTCAAGGTGGAACCTAAAAAAATTAATAATATCATGGAATGGCCAATTCCTAAAACCTTTAAGAATCTTAGAGGATTCTTAGGATTGATAGGATACTAAACCACAAGTTCATAAGGAATTATGGTCAAATAGTAGTACCTATAAAAAGGCTATTAGAAAATGAGGCATTCTATTCAACTCAAGAAGCAACCAAAGTGTTTGAAAAACTTAAAATGACTATGTCTACTACTCCTATGTTAGCCACACTTGAATTCACAAAATACTTTATTGTAGAATGTGATACCTTAGGGCATGGCATTGGTGTAGTTTCAATGCAAGAAGGAAGGCTCGTTTCCTTTGAAACTTGCCAACTTAAAGGAAAAAACTTACTCAAACCAATTTATGAAAAATAAAAGCTGGCCAGAATGCATTCAACTAAGAAATGACACCCTTACCTAATACGAAGAAATTTCAAGGCAAGAACAGATCATGACAATATTAAGTACTTCTCAGAACAATGGTTATCTTTAGAGGATAAAAAATGGGTTACAAAGATGCTAGGTTATGACGTTGAAATTATCTACAAAAAGGGGAAACATAATGTGGTGGTAGACGCATTTTCAAGGAAAGAAGATAACATAGATGGATTACCATGTGCTATTTCCATTATGAAATCTGATTAGGTGGAAGAAGCAAGTAAAAAGTGGAAACATGATCTAAAGCCATGCAAGATAATTCAACAACTAAAATAGGAACATAGTTGAACATTAGATAAATTTGATTGGAAGAATGATTCACTATGTTACAAGGATAACCTATATTTATGAATAAATTCTCAATTCAAATAGAAGGTCCTTTCAGAATTGCACACTTCTCTTATAGGTGGACATTTAGGGTTCTTAAAAACTTAACATAGGATCAAGAAGGTTTTTTCTTGGGAAGGTATTAAAATAGATGTCCAACTATTTGTGGAGAAATGTTTGGTTTTCCAACATAACAGAGAGTAGACAATCAAGACACCAAGTCTTCTATAATCATTATCTATACCAATTCAATGTTGGTAAGATATCTCAATGGATTTTATCACATTTCTACCAAAGTAAGAAGGAAAGATTGCCATTATGGTAGTAGTGGATCAACTCACAAAGTATTCCCATCTCTACTCTCTTCCTCATCCTTTCAAACCAAGTACAATATTTGCATCATTCATGGAAATAATTCAGAAGCTACGTTGAATCCCCAAGAGTAGTGTGTGTGAAAGAGATCTAATTTTCACTAGTAGTTTTTGAAAGGAAATATTTTCTTGTTTGGGAACTCAATTGGATCGCAACTCCTCTTACGATCCTCAATCTGATGGGAATATTGAGATTGTGAATAAATTCCTACAAGGGTATCTTCGTTGGTTTGTATCTGGTAAAAAAACACAATCTAGGGTTAAAGGCTAGTGCAAGCTAATGAGGGTCTCTTTTGATGTGTTAGATGCAATAGAAAACTGAAAAGAAAAACATCCCTCAACTTACATGGATATTTAAAGATACGTACACAATGAATCTTTCTTTGAGTAAAAAATATGAAATGTAGGAAACTGAATCATATTTTCAAATATATAAATTTTATCTATTGAAAGTTGTTATAGGTCAAATCTGCACTTCTCCATTTGCTCTGTCGATACGTTGAGGAAGGTTTACTTTGTGTTGCAGGTTCATCATAGCGGAAGATCAAGAAAAAGCTAGGACCAGCCATCAATAAAAATGTACTTCTTTCGATATCTCGATCTCTTTCCATTTGTAGTAACTAATGCAAGACAATGAATGTATTTACCTATCACCCCACCCAAGTTGGTAGTGTCTTCTACTCACTATAAGGTATTTTTCCTACACAATAGACTGGTGACTCCACTAGGGATTAATTATGTGTTTTTCTCCTCTAGGAGGCCTTGTTATTTTTTCTTCCAGTTTATTTCAGTCTTTTTGTTCTCTGAGAGGTCTGATATGTCATTGTTTCCTGCTCTTTCTGTCAAGACTCATCTCATTCTACTGCTGCAAAGACTTTTGGTGTGCTTCTGAGACTTGGGCACTGGTTTACCCTACTTACAGTAGCGCATTTTATTTGATGAATGTTGCTTTGGCCACTACACAGTAGCGCATCTGTCCTAGTGTGCGTTGGTTTCTGTACTACACAATAGTGCATTTTCCTGTAGATTCCAGTTCTCTGTTAGCGTTTGATTTCCAGTTGTTTTGGTTTCACTTCTAGCCTTTTGCTTTGCTTCTCTGATTGACCCCTTAGACTTGTATGTCTCTTTTGAGTCTTGTTTGCTTCTCTGAAGTCCTTAAGTTTGCCTTTACTTGCTTGAGTACTTGTTTAAGGTGTCTTCACTGCTTTCTAGCCCTTTTGAAGGATGTGTGCTACTCTCTGTTATACCTAGTTGTGCACTGTTGTCCCTAGACGTTTGTTGTAGTCATACAAACTTGTTTTCTTAACGTTTGTTGTCTTTGGAAACAATAGCGCGCTTTCACTGTGTCTTATCCTTTCCATTAGGGTTTGATCCCAGTTTGAGTTCCTAGGGTGGCTTTGAAAGGTTGCTTGGTTTAGAGGCTTTCTGATTATCTTTTCAGTTCAGTGCAAGTGAGTTAAAGTTTTCTAGTTAGCTTTCCTTTGAGTCTGTGTGTTGGTAGGGTCTCTTTTTGGTTTGCTTACCTACTCCTTTGTTTGGCGAGTGTTTTTATTAATGTTTTGGTGCTTAGGAGCAGCCTTTTAGGTCTGTCTTTTCGTTATGAGCATCTCCTTTCCTTACTTCATTTACACTTTGTTCCAAGCCTAGAGTTTCTTCCATCGAAGCAACTCAGTAGGTCAAGTATTTTTCAATTCTTCTTGATTTGATTGTTTTGAGCCATTAGGTTGTTTGTCTTACTCACACTTTGCGTTAGGTCGTACTTGCTCCTTTCCAAGTTCTTTTTCTTTTGCAATTATTAGAAAAGACAAAAAGTGAATTTGGTAGCTTAGTAGTAAGACCTATCTTGTTTTGAAGTAGCATAGTTTGCTTCACTTTGAAATTTTAAAAGAAAATACAAAAAGAAATTTGATTTAGGATTTTCCTAGTTTTAGTTTTTGAAATAATATAAACGAAAATAAAAGAGTCTTTTGTGAATTTGAAAGCATTATTTCTTTACACACTTTGCTTTCTTTCAAAACCATTCCACACACTGCACTGCCCTTATTGAGTAACAAGTAGCCCTTAAAAAGAAATCTTAATAAAATTAACTAGCAACATTTTTCTTTTTAGGTATACACATCATCAACTAGCTTAGGCTAGGGTTTTAGATTTAAATCACCTTAAACTATCTGAAACCCGATTCATCACTCAACAATCGTAGTACGACTATCTATTAGGAAAATCCATCTCTATCAAATTGTCCTAGGAACGCTCTACTCAAACAAGAGTTAAGCACGAGGCTGTGGGCGATTGGAATTGTTGAGAATACCCGCTCACTTGAATCCTCTCAACCATAAACCAGAGTTGACTCGCGTACGAGGGTCCACTAGTGCTTTTTAAAGTGCTTTTGGATTTCGGGCTTTGCTACCGTGCCCATGCATTTCGACTCGGATGACGACCGTTCCCCCAGGCTATTTAGTATTGGTGATATCCTTAGTATCATAACCCTAGGTCTCTACACAGGTAGAGTGGGCGGATATTCCCACTTCACCTCGGACATACATGGAAGGTAACCCTTTGGCACTAATCCTGAGAGGGCATTTTGGTGATTCAAACGCTTACACCCAAAGGACCTCCATTGGACGCCATGTAACTTACCGTCGATACTCTATTAGTTTGTTCTGGGCCCTCATCATCCCATACTTTCTTCTCAAAGTATTTTCCTTGTATTGCTTAGTTTGATCACATAGGAATGTTTTTAGTGGTATGTTGTTTGCTCCGTAGTTGTAGTGGCCACTAGGTTTTGTACTTAGTTTTCTTTTTATAGTTGTGGAGTACCAACATCTTCATTGATCTCGGAGGTTGCAAAACCTTCCCCCCCTTACCCTAGAACCTCCATCGCTACCACGATGTCGGAGGATGGATTCCCATGCTTCGTTTGAATTTATGGGCGAAACAAAAGTTCTTGGAGAACCACAGCCCATAACCCTAGATAAACTGGTCTTTGATACTATTGAGGTTGAGGACCTAACTTCTAGAGAGTTTAGCACTCCTTTCAACCCTCCTCTTATTGGACCCAATGATCCTCTACTGGTACCTGTAGAATTCCAACAACCTGAGTACATTGCATACTTGTTTACACCTGGTTACAACATGACTAACCTAGGAAATGAGCAGGGAGTTCCTCAAACTCCCACAACTTCTATGGCTACAAGGATTGTTAATTCTTCTTTCACAAACACTGCAACACTGAGCTCATCACATACTGCTTCTGCTTCGACTCCATCCTTTAGTTTTAATGCCAGTACTCTAGGTATGCCGAGATCACAAACTTCGACATCTGCGTCAATTTCTACCCCTACTTTTGGACCCAATAATCTCTTTGACAGGGATACCCGCAGTGAACTTTACTCAGCCTCCTATTACACAATAGTTCCAGGGTGTAACTCAAACTATTGCGTCCACCTCCATTGTAGGATCAATCCCTTCTACATCTATACCTATTATGTGTACAATGATGGCCCCGTCTATTACTACTACACCCGGCTTTAACCCTTATGCAGGTTATAATGTTAATCCATCAAATATACCTGCAGGGAGTATCCCTTTCTCTTTGTTTGTAGGAGGAGGGGGTAATATTATTAATCCACAACATAGTGGGGTTAACACCCATCCGCAATTAACTATTTCCCCGTGAGTTAATTCGCTTTCTTTTGGGTGGAGCAATTTTAATGCATTCACTTCACAACGATGGTTGGGGGCAATCCCAACCAGCAATACACAAACCAGGTGATGGGTGGTCCCCAATACCAGGTCCCTGTCTATCAAATTCCATTGGCACTACCGCGTTTACCATTTATGGAAACTTTGAACTTGCCAGATCTTTAGAAACAAAAAAATGACCTCGTGCACCATGATCCTTCCTGGCCACCTGTTCCCACTAAGTTTCCCTCAGACATCCCAAAGTTTGAAGGTAAGACTGGTGAGGAACCTGGTGACCATGTCACGACATTTCATCTTTGGTGCTCCTCGATTTCACTGAATGATGACTCCATCAAGTTGAGGCTCTTTCAAAGAACCTTGAAAAATGTTGTAACCAAATGGTATATTGAATTGCCTGCAACTTCCTATGGCACCTTTTGGGATCTAGCTACTATTTTTATGAACCACTTTCAACTTCTTGTCCGGTATGATGCTGGCACAAACCTTCTATCGACCTTTTGACAGAACAAATCCACTCATCTATCTGATCACATTCAGGAGTGGCAAAGAAGGAAGAGGCTCATTAAATCCGACATCCCTCCAGCATTTTTATTAGAGTGGTATCTCAAATCAATCCTTCCTTACATCTCTAAGTAAGTTGCAACTTCAGGGGTGTCCTCCGAAGAGGAAGCCATTTTGAGAACCCAACAACTTGACTTGGTATATGCTCAGTCTGGGCTCTTATAAAAAATTATTCCTGACGCGCCCAGGTCTAACATAGACTTAGGTAAACCTAAACATAGACCACATGCTGACGGCATTGTGGGCTCATTCAACTCTGTAGCATTTGATGCTTTAACAAAGCCAGTTCATGCCTTGTCAGTCAAAAAGTCTGTTGCAGAAGCAACTTTGGTTGCATCCTCCCCTTCAACAACAGAATCTGTACAACATGTGCAGACAAACCAAAATGTCCCTCAGTAGCCCAACAACAAAAGAAAGGGCAAGAAAGGGGAGGGAAACTAACAAAAGCCCAAAAACACACAAAATGCCGAGGAGGATAAAAACGAAAAAAGGAAGGTTAAGTTCCCTTGCAAACTGTACCAAGAGGACCACCTTACCCATCAATGCCCTCTAATGGAAGAAGCCTATGAGCTCATCGGTGAAAAGAGACCAGCTATCTTAAAAGACCCTTTTCCTCATGGACAGAGTTCAGTTTCTGGATGCTCTAGTGCTGGGGGAACCACTCGTGCCACCTCAACTAATCAGTCATTCATTAATATGGTTAACTCATATGCTCTTTTGCAAACTCAAGCTCAGAATTAGACCCCGGATCTGTAGCAGAACGATATTCCTGAATCTTCCACTCCTCTCCACATACCAGTGGATTCCTTGCCAAAGATCCCGAAAGGTGTCTTAAAATGGGCTGCGCACAATCCTAATGCACGAGCTGCTGCCAACTACAATGTTGTCTAAGATCTAGCCCAAACCTCTATTCCTTGTTAAATTTGGAAGTCTTTCAAAGTTGTCCATTACAACGCAATGCACTTTTGGGAGCGATTGGGAGCATGGAATCATCCAACATGACCGCTCGATTTGATATGAATTATATCAAATACCGGTTGCCATATCATGTCGCTCTTCAGATAGAGGTAGTTCATGGTCCTAAGACCATTGGACGAGCTGTCATAGATGAGGACACGTCTACATGCATAATGTCCATTTCTTGTTGGAAAGATTTGGGATCTCCTGAGTTAGCCCCCTCAAACACACTGCTTACTACTTTTGATGGTAGAAATTTCCATCCACATGGAGTTTTACCATCATTTGACGTCGAACTTGCTAGTAAGACAATAGCTGTAGAGGTTGAAGTTCCGGATGCTCTGTTTGACTACAATATGTTTTTAGGTAGGAGATGGATGTATGCAATGCGATCCATTCCATCAAACATTTTCCGAGTTGTAACGTTCCTGCATGAAGGAAAGATCATAACAGTCGATCATCTTTCATTCTCTCGGAGAAACAACTAGACATCATCGGATGCGACAATTCCATTGATTGATCAATCTCACCTAGCTTGTGAGAGTTTGGGAGTAGGAATTTATGGTTCATTAATGGGCACTTTTGACTTGCCTACTCCCACCCTATTTGTTGGTTCTGAAGAATGTTCATCTTCCAAGACTTCCACGGTTGGTTTAACGACAGATCCGCAGATTCTCCCTACTGAATCAGAACCAGGTGTGCCCTAATATGTTGCAGAGATGACTTACTTAGATTCAAAACATGCTGCAACAGAACATATCTTGACTTCATTGGTCTCTGCTGAGTCATATATGGACCATGCACATGCACGGTCGCTAGACCCTACCCACTCTTTTGATTTTCTAGACACGGTTTTGTCTTATGACAAAGCCATTTTGGAAGCTATGTCAAGCCTGAATCACCCTTGGGAACATTTACACCCCAGGTCCTATTTAATTTTCGTTCTAAACTTGATAGAGAGAGGTGAGTTTTCTACAAGACCTGGTGAGAGAGTTGATTTGTCCTCTTTCCCTTCTACTTCACAAGCTGTTTTTGCCTAAGGGAATATGGTGAATACATCGAGAACCATCCTGATCAACATTTCCACCGAACCTGGGGTCTCAAAAAATATTTTTATTAAAGTACACTGTTCTCCTGAAGAGATCATTCTATATACCAACATTTTTAATGAATTCTTCAATGTCATTACCTGGTCTCATGAAGAGGTTCCAAGTATCAAACCTACCTGAAGAAGTACTATGCTTAGGCTCCTGTGCTTTTTCATGTATTATAGCTGTATATTTTCTAGAGTTATCTTTGTTTATGGTTGTAGTTACATCTTATGCATCTTTTGCTTTGTTTTTCAGATTTCGACTGAACACTTCATATAGTTTGCTGATGGCGCTAATCGCCACACCCATTAGTTGGCCGCAGCTGCTTGGGTTATTTACTCACCAACTGGTCAACTGGTTTCTTCAGGAGGGGCTTGTTTAGGTCCCACAACGAACAATGTGGCTTAAAATAGTGTATTCATAAAGCTACTTCGAGATGCTCTGTTCTGTGGGATTTCATATTATGAGGTATGGCTTGACTCACAATTAGTTGTTTTTCAGTTAATGGGTGTTTATTAGATTAGAGATCTTACTTTGCTACGTTAGTTTCTACGCGTTAAGTTACTTGAGAGATAGTTTGATTATATCACATATCAACATATTCCAAGGAACTTGAATGCATTAGCTGATTAATTTGAAAACTACGTTTTAGATTGGCATTTGCATCATTCACACACATAATAATTCATCCATAAAACACAATAACACACATGTAAATAATCGATACTGTATATATAATCCATATCAAAAATAGTATGAGTTTGGATCATAAGTCTGTCACATAGTCATGTCATAGATACAAAATTGGGCTCGGTGGCCTCAAAAATATACATAGAATATCCTTCTCCTGTGGATAAGGAGGGGCCTCATCTGCCTCTGCTACCTCTCGATAGAAAATGACTAGCCTAGCTACTTTCCACAGTAACCTAATTCAGGCTGGGGGCACACCAACCACATTCTCCTGCATGTCGAGCAGCATCTGCTCGGTCCTGTAAGTCGAAATGTCATGAGTCAACTGACTCATCTTCCCCTCTATGCTTCCTAGCATGGCGTCAGCTGCACCCACTATCATTGGTCTCACGAAAGTACATGGATGGCCCTTAGGACGTACTAGTCCAACATCTGCATATGACACTTTGTTTCAGTACTTCAAACTCATCATAAAAATCATAGATAAAAAATGAAAAAATTAAATAATTTTTCAAAAGCATAAACATACCCATATCTCCCTAGGCTACTCCTAGAGGAAGTATCAGCTCAGGATCGTGGCAGAAGTCTAGGCCCGCATACGGAAACTGCTCAAGAGCTGGCACTTGTCATTCCCACCAACCCCAAAAATCATCCTCATGGTAACAGAAGTTGCTCTCACCACCACCATGGCGATGTAAGATCTCACCCCAACGAGACAACATTGGCTCACGAGGGTTTGCAAGGGGCAAAGGCATGCCCAAACTAATAGAAAGCACCCTCTCAAAGAAGGTGCAAAGTATGCTTCCGTACCCAAAATTCTTCATCCTCTAGGTCTTACATCCCGAGAGTTGAATCTTCATGTTCGCCAAAAGACTTGAATACCGGTCATATACTTTGCCGTGCAAGAATTCAGTACCTATATGCATGTAGTGTCTCGAAGCAAGATTTTGCGTAGCACTCCCTCCCATCCGGTTAAGAATACTCATGATGACTTTGAGGGGGAAGCTTGCAATGGTCGATATAAGAAGTTGACTACTGGATTTCTCAATTCCCGGTAGGTAGTAGGCATTGAAATACTCTTGCACAAACAAGGAACCCACGTTGCGAGAGGAACCTTTCAAGTTCACCAAGTCTCCCCTCCAAGAGAGACCCGTGATAAAATAGATGTCATCTATGGTGAGTTCCAGTATTTCTCCTTGGATATCAAACACCAGTGCATTGGAATCCCAATACTGGACAAGCCTCTCGAGCAAGTGGATTTGTGCCCGCATATTGACTCTTCTATAAAATTTCAACAGTCCAAATCTTCGAAGCGCATGGAGAGTCATTGGATCTTGTAATGCTTCTCGGTCCATGTCCACATGCTCCCTTTCACGCCATATGAGAACCATCCTACCAAGAAAGAAGTCAATTTTTAGTCTTTTCACTTTTTACCCTACTTTTAGGGGTGTGCGCTACTGTTTGCACTAGACAGACACCCCTGAATGCTGCTCTGTCTAAACTAAACTAGTGCACTTGGCTAGTATGCACTACTTTTGCTCACACACAGCAGTGCACATGCAGAAACATGTTTTAAACATTGGCAAAAAATGATTTTGATCATGAAAATTGACAAAAAAATGCATGAAATTGCAAGTATGGGAGGAAATAACTTATTTGGTGGAAGTAGAAGATCGATTGGTGGCCCGGTTTGATCGTAGCGAATGGAGGAAGATCAAGGTTTTGCTCCAATTTTTCCTAAAAATTTCAATTGTGATATTTGATTTTTCAATTTGAAACTATTTATATAAAATTGATTTTGATTTTTACCCACTTTTTTCAAAAGTGTATAGTTTCATTTTGACCCTAAAATGCTTTATTTAATCACTAATACCTACAAATTTCGGTGAGTTAAATTTAACCTAACTATTTGAAATTTTCACTAGAAGTTCAAAGTATCAAACCGGATATGACTTAGTTTCTTTATTGACAGACCAATATAGGTACCATATTGTGTTATTATTATGTGATTGAGAAAATTTGTCGATAGTTACTAACTTCGTTGTTGAGATTCTTTTATGTGGCAGTTCATGAAACTATGATCCTAGAAGCTGTATTTTAAGTCATTTTAAGCTCTTGTTTTGACTATTTAAAAACTAAACAAGATAGCCAAGCATACTTGTTCTCTTTAAGCTCATTAAAGGAATTGAAGGTACATCCGCTTAGGTATAAGTTTAACCATTTTCCGGACTTTTGCGGATTACTTACGAAAAAGGAATACTCTAGTCATACGTGGCTAGAAGAGTTCTTCTCTCATCATTTTAGACTTTTTCGAGGAAGGAGACTAACTATACGAAAAAGGACTTTTGGAGCCTTCTTTAGGGTTTTCAAGCTCTCAAAACATGAAAACACCAAGTGAAACATGAAAACACCAAGCGAGCATTCATCTACTGTGGCTCAATGTGAAATCCATGAGAGGGTATATAGAGGATTGTTTAAGTTTTTCAGACTCTATAAATAGGAAAACACCGGTGAGCACATACCAACCCGGGCTCGATAATAAAATCCACAGGTAGGTGTATGGACTTATTGTTTAAGTTTTTCAGACTCCTTAAAATTGAAAACACGGGTGAGTAAGAACATATCTCGACTCGATATTAAAATCAAGAGATCCATATTATAGAGTATTCTTCTATCTCTTCTTCCAACTCTGTAAACAATGAAGAAGGTCCTGAGTATTCCTCCCATGGGCTCGTTAAACTTCTACATGGTTGGGCTTATTGAATTTTATTTCTTTCTTGGACTCATTAAAACAACAAGAAGGACATTCTTTCACCAAAAAGAATAAGAGATGAGAAGGGTATATCACATCTTTTCAGTTTCAAAGGCAGTTAAGTCAGTCACATCCTTCAACAAAACACCTATTTGAGTCTATCATTCAGTTGGGTTTTTAGTTTTTGACCTTAGGGTGAACCTGATATCCAATTTTTTACTCCCCTGATTGGTTATTCTTCCAATCATATGGAGAGTCTGTTAATGTCTCCTACATTGCAGGCTTATATCACTTCCCCGTCATGTTGAAAACTGCCTAAGTCACTTTGTGTCATGCTCACTATTCAAGGATATAGCCTGTGTCGGCCATTCTGTAGTTTACCTTGACTTCATGTGTCGGCCATCCTGGTGTCAGTTTTGTTGACTTCGTTTTGCAACCAAGCTTAGTGCTATGGGCACCTGCCGACTAGTAGCAACAGTCTCAAATATTAAAGCAAAAACAAATGTAAATCTAAAACTAAAACTAAACTAAACTAGCATGTGCATATCATAATAAATTTTTGAATTGAAAACAAGAACAAGAAATAAAATAAAGAATAACTTTGTATTGAAAATAAGGGCAAGCAAGTGCTTGCAATGATAATACCTCCAAATGGTGAAGGTTGTTGAGTAGCTCCAAACTCCAAAGGGTCCCTTCTCCAAGGTAGCTACAATGGCCAAAAAATCATGGGAGATTTTGGCAGCATGAGGATAGGATGATGGATGGATGTAAAGTGAGGAGCCCCTACCACCTTTTTATAGTTTTTGGTGGTGGGGAATACCATTATGGTTTTGAGGAAACCAATGGTATTGACCAACATGGTTTAGGTACCTGTTATCACATATATAGTAGCCGGGCTACCATACATTATTTTTCTCATTCCAGTACACTATTCATCTAGTTCCCTTGCATTTGAGATGCCGAGATGAGCATCTATATTGGATCACTATCAGATTATCGACAGCAGCTGTATTCCCCATGCCATGACTGAGTTTCAGGACACTCAGAGAGATGACCGATGTAGCCATTATATCATTGGTACAGAGCAGACAGTAGTGCCCAGAGTTACAGCAGCAGTCTCAGAGGAAAGAGGATGGTACAGGTTGATGTGCATTTAGGTATATGACTCAGCAGGTATATCATAGTGTTATGGTTAATTTGCTTTTATACTTATTCTCATAAGCATGTCTTAGCACTTAGTGTCATGATCTGGCGATCATATAGATATATGGACCTGGTTGATCTATTATATATATTATATTGTCCCTACTCAGACTTAGAAGTTCACTATTCATACTCATTGGTACATACCCTCCTTAGGGAGAATAGAGGTGATCATTACACCATACTTTGGCTTGCTAGTGTTGGCTCCATCATTTCACTGTCTTCATCCATCCATGGCCTACCTTTTAGATTATCACCCTGACTTACTACTTGACTAGTGGCATGGAGGACTTTTCCCCACTGTAGCCTCTGTATTGGATGAGCTTCCCTGTTTATTGTGTCTCGGCTCTGAGTTGGTGACAAAACTTACCTATGGTGAGTTGGAGTTCCTTGGAATTCCCCCTAGTCACTTAAGTTGTGTTGGCTAAACCTGAAACTTTTAGTGCTGCCATGAATACAAAATCTGGAAAAATGAAATGCTATATCTTGTATGAAAAGCCCATTCATGCAATGTGTTTTTAAACACACATGAATGAAAGGCATGCCAAATGAAAATGGCCATAAAAATAAAATGTTATATCTTGTGGAAAATAAATACCTAGGTAAACAAGCTGTCCATGACACACCTAGAAGTGCTCAGGTAAACAAGTGCCTTAAAAACACACCTGCAGCAGAAAGCCTAAAAGAAAAAATGTAAATCTATGCAATGTGTTTGTAAACACACATAGATCAAGGCTATGGAAACTTCAGGCCCAAAAAGAAATGGAACTTAAATGCTATATCTAAACAATTGCTGGCCTTATTTGTATTATGGATTGTGTGCATCTGTGAAGGTGAATAAACCCTCTTTAAACAACTCATCCATTTGTGAGACACCGCCATTCCCTGTGTTATTGCTCATTCAGTATATACTATGGTGTGTATTCCCTTTCCCTTGCCAAAGTGTCACAAAGTCAAGTCAGTCAAGTCATCCCTTAGCCTAGCCAGTTAATTCAGCCTTCACCCTTCACTAGCAAATTGATCACAACTATGAAGTGAGTATGGTCCTAAAAGTCTAGTCTGAGTAATAATAATAATAATTAACGACACTATATATTTGGATTTAGATCGCCAGTCATGATTACTCTGTGTTATAATTGTTATTTGAATAAGTTTTAGAGCATATATTAACCTTGACACTTTGCAGCAGCTATTAATGATGATCTGAGTTATATTTGGTCTTGGTTAGACCTAGTTTGACCATGGAGGACCATGGGACATGAGATGTTGGACCTTATGATGATATGGATAGATGATATATGGTCTATGTATACATACATAATGACTCTATGCAGCAGCTACAGGGTTATGATGATGATTCTGGGGTTACAGCAGTGTTTGTATATGTACAGCGCATTATTATTGGCCTTGATCCGGTATATTGGATATTTATTTTGATCATGCAGAGATTCATATGGTGTATGAGTACACATCTTGGATGGATTTGAACCTTCTGAGTCCAATGGGACAGTTTGTTTTCAGTTCCGGGCACTTACAGTGATGATTTAGCCTCAGTAGGCTGTCCTAGTGCAGTTTTGGTCTGTCGGAGGCCCTGTCGGAGCAGATGTGATTTTTATCCGGTTGACCTAGGGCGCTGATGATGGAGGGGGTGGTCTAGACACTTGTTTTTACCATATTACCCCCCTTCCGGACACACTAGTGCCCTCACCTTGACAGCGCCAGCACTCCAGGAGGCTGTTTGGGGCAGTTTCACGCTTCCCGAGGCATTTCAGGATTGGTAGAAATGGCTATTGAGGAAATCGATTTGGGCTACTGAGGCAAAGTTATGGCATGGGATGATCAGTGATGATATATCGGGACCTTCCACACCTTCTCCAGCCGTTTCAGCTTCATCGGGGCCCACATCCATCACTTATGGCACTTTCTGAGGATTTTTGAGGTCTTTTGAGGACCATGACTTCACTATGGAGGCACGATTTGGTACATTCATGATTATTTTTGGGTTATTGTGCTATGGGGATTGACCAAGGAGGGATAAAATTACCCCTTGGACCCACCATAAGCCTCTTATGATATTTTGTCATCATGATTTGGTGGGATTCCCCTCTTATAGGGCGATTTTGTCCACTTACATTATATTTTATTAGTGATCCATGTATTTTATTGTTGAGCTCATCTCAACCATTGATTAGACATTTGTATCTTTTAATCTTAGCCACTCATACAAAAAGTGGTTAGGGTTTTGGTGCCTCTCCTTCCTATTTAAAGGAGAGAGCCTCTCATTGTAAAGGGACTTTTGGCTCTGGATTATTGGAATAGAAAATTATTATTGCATCTATCTCCAGTGTTGTGGTGAATGTTTTTTGGTGTTCGTTCGTTGGTTCTTCCTTTGCACTGAGTTATTGAAGATCTTGTTTGCCATATCTTTGTACCACGATTTTTGCATCTACAGGTGGAGGCCGATTTGCTTGGAGGAGGAGGTATTGGTAGGGGAAGACTCTCCCTACTTCTTCTTTGGAGCTCTTCATTGGTAACAGGGAGTATTACTGTCCCAGGACCTTCTATTTCATGTTACTATTTGCATTTCTCTTGTATTTCTTCCATACTTGATCTTACTGATTGAATCTTCATTCCTTGGTTTGACAGGTAGAGGAAGGCGCACTTGTGGGCTAGGGCATCAAATCGGCAAGCAAATCAACAATCTCTCATTTGATCTCTGCGGGAATCTTCCTCAACATCAAGGCATCTCATCCACATCACTCAGGTATGATCTCAAGGTAAGTTCTATCTCCATGATCTATCCAATTGTCAAAAAAACACTTAAAACCCTAATTAATCAAAACCCATTTTTTACATTTTCTCAGATCTACTTAGATCTAGTGGGTTATTGGGCATAATATTGAAAACCCACCTCTATAGCATCCACGGCATCCCGGATCTATAGTTTGGTGAGGATTGGTTTCCATTTGACCCCTCTCCCATGCCAACTTAGCTTCTCCCAAGCAAGGCGCACTTCACTAGTTGAGCAAGTTGACCTAGATCTAGGTGATGTGTGTTTGAGATTCCACTTGATTCGTCATCTACACATCCAATAACATACACCCAGGTTGTTACTTTTCTGAAATTCACCTTGTGGGCCCCATTCCACAGTTTAAGGGATTTAATCCCCATTTTGGACCACTTGGAACCCTTAAACTCAGATCTACTAAGATCTAACCGTTGGATTACCACGAAAATACAGATCCATACTCCTACCTGACTGATCTACCCGGATCTAAAGTTTGGATGCCATCCGACTTGTTTTGACCCACCTAACCCCACTTTTAGGCTTCCTTGGGCAAAGTCGCACCACCTTGGAGAAGTGAGTTGACTCACTTCCAGGAACTGGGTACTTGAGACTTTTGGAGATTTAGAACCGGAATAATTCAAAACCTAGGTCTAGACTATCACTTTGTCAAATCTTGCCTTGGGGATTGCATTCCTTGTTTTTAGGGATTGTGGTCCACTTGGGTCAAACCTAGATCTAGATACATTCATCCATCAAAACCTCTATTTCCCACTTGTCCCAAGTCCTAGGAGTCCTAAACCACAAGTCAACCCTACTTTGACTCCACTTCCCAATTCCCAAGGCACTGGTTTCTCTCCAAGTTAATTCAACTTTCTTAGATTGTTGGATTGACTTGTGGTTTGACCTATGCATGGTGAACCAAACCCTTGAAGCTGTCATGGTCAAGCTTGTCACTTGTACTAGTTAGCCCCAATACAACCCTTAACTACCCTGCATTGGACACAGTTCCCAAGGCAATGGATCTTCTGACATTGAACTATTACCTTAGCCCTAGATCTCACTTCAAACATTGTAAGTCACTCTCACATCAACCATTAACCAAAGCTATACCTATTGAACCCCTCATTTGGCTTGTGACTTCACCCTTAGGTCTAGGATAAACCATACACCTAACTTCACTTAGAAATACCTTGATTTGGTGTCTTGGTTTTGATCTCTCCTGTCGGGAGTAGATCGGGTCTCCCCCTTTGTTGTCTGGGCTAGATAACATAAAGTGAAGGTTGCCTCGACTGGCGTGACAACCATATACTGGAGGTCGAGGTGATCGTGGTTGCACCTTTTGAGTTGCCCTTCCCTATTGCCATCCATGATTGGATCCATCCATAGGGGTAACTACATCCTAGGTGATAACATTTTGGCGTTGTTGCCGGGGAGGCAATAGCTTACCCTGGTCTGACATACATTTCCTAAAGCCGTCCCGTTCTCTTTGCTAAACATTTTGGCGCTGTTGCCGGGGAGGCAATAGCCTACCCTGGTTCGACATACTTTTCTTGAAGCCCTCCCATTCTCTTTACCTAACATTTTGGTATTGAAGGCATAGGGCTTACCTCGGACAAGCTAGTAGTCTTTACTCACTCTCTCCTGCATATACAACGACACATATCTTGGTAGAAGAGTTTAAATCTACTTGGCGACTCCCAACCGTGACTCCGCTGAGGAGCGAGCTCATTTACATCCCTATAACACTAGAATCTAGACATATCTTATCGTTATCTAGAACCTATGGGGTGCATCATTTTGTTTTCAGGTTCTTGAATCTAAAAATAAATATAAAAATATAAAAAATAAAAAATGATTATCCATGGCTGCTGCTGAGCGACCTAGGACTTTCGGTCGATTGAAAGTTTTTGACTTTTCCAAAATTGTTGGGTATCCTCATCATATTCCTCATCAAGCATATGCAAGGTTGCCTTTTTTCGATGGAAGTTATGAAATCTCTGCTAGAAGGCACCTTGAACTTTTTAGGGAAATAATTAAAGAGTTATCCATAACCCATGAGGATGTGTGTATGAGACTATTGGCTTCATCTTTCAAAGAAAGAGCTGGTCTTTGGCTTTCGAATTTGAAACCCAATAGCTTTTCTGGTTATGACATGTTTGAAAATAAATTCCTAGAAGAATGGGGAAGTGAATTCGATGATATGTATCTTTCAAATCAAATCCAAGATCAAAACCTTCCCCTTTCCGATCTTATTGTGGAATCATCTAACAATCAAATATCAAGTGATTTGTCAACATCCGGAGATGACCTTTCTTGCCCAATTTCTTCTGATGATAAGTCTTCTACTTTTGAGTCAATCGAAAGTCAAATCTTTAATCATTGTACAAACCATAAATTTTCAAATTGCTTTTTAGGTAGCCCTAGTCCTGATCCTAAGGGAATTTCTGAGGATGAGCTTTTAGTTAACAGGTCTGCTGAAGTTCCTCCCTCAGAGAAACTCATTATTCATTCTGTCTTTAATGATCATTCAATTCCTTATCAACTTACTGAAGAAGAAGAAAGTAGGGACATAGATCAAGATCCTCTAGTGATGATTTCAAGTGATCATTGTGCAAATAATCAGGATATGTTAAATGAAATTATTAATTTCACCTCTGATCAATTAAATGAAAATGATCACTTATCCTCTTATAATTTTAATGAAGAATTAATAAAATATCAATATCAAGATGAGGAAGAATTAGTAAATCATACTAGGTGTTCTAATCTTTGTTCCACGTCTTACAATGAATCTTTAAATTTTCCTTTTTTCATCTTTAATCAGGATAACTTAGAGTTAGATAGTTATGGTCAATCTTGTCCTCAGATTGTAAATATTGAATTTGATCAAAAGTTTGAAATTATTCCTAGAATAAAGAATATTTTCTATTATCAAAATCCAAGGTCAAACTTGTCTATCCATTTGGGAGAAATTTCATATTTGCAATCCACCCTCCTTTCCCAATTCTTTCAATCATCTTTGGATTGGGGCTCTGGTCAATCTTTTGCCTTGGAAATTTTTAATAGGAAGTATAAGCATGATTACATGTTTGGAGAAAAAGCACTTCATGTCCCTTTTCAGTCACTTTGGAACCATAATGTATGTTGTCAAGTTATCAATCATTCTTGGTGGCTAGAAAAGGTGTTTAAAGATCAATTTCATATTTTCTCCATTTTTTAGCATCAAGTGGGTCTGACTTTGATTTTCCGTCTCTTAAGCTTTAATTTATCCCCACGTGAATTTTTGATCATCAAACCCAAGGAGAATCAAATTGAATATATAAGAGAAGTCAATGAGGAAAGTAGTTTATTAAATGAAATGTCATGTATTTTCTCTCCATCAATTTTAAACAATCATCTGCATGAATTTTATGATCCTATCAATTCTTGGATGGAGGATGTTTGCAGTAATCAGTCTTCCCCTTGGCATAATTTCATTTTGCACCATTCAACTCCTTTCTTAATTTTTGAACAAGTCAGGAAAGTTGTGCTATCAATTTCATTAATCCTTAATCTAATCCTGACTCGTTTTCTAAGCAAAAATCAAAGAAGAATTATTAACTTGTTCGATGAATGGTTGCACTGGATTTATGATTTTACCTAGCATTTGTGATGACTAGTTAGATTAGAGTAGGTAGGAACTGAATAAGCCTACTTGGGCAGTAGTTAGTTTTTCAGCCATTGAGTCTGGCACCTTGTTTCTCTCTAAGCTCCTTTGTAAGCTTCTAGTTTAAATGAGTACCTGTCACTTTTCTTTTCCTGCACAATAAATTTCAATTTTTTGCAAATTATGTTAGTAGTTTAATTTACTTTCTGCATTTGTATTTCATGCATGTATATATCTGACATAGAATAGATTTTATTTTAGTTGGTTTTATATTTTTCCCACACATGCGGCATGAGGTATTTTTGATGTTTGTGAATGCAGAAAATAGGTTGCAAAAATAAAAGCTGGAAATAAAATGGTAGATGGTTGGATCGTGGATTCGAGTAGCAGAGTTCGAAGACCAGAGATTCTGAGGTTCTCAAGTGCTCATTTCAGCAGAGCACTTGTCCCAGCCGGAGCCAGATGTTATCACATATATAGTAGCCGGGCTACCATACATTATTTTTCTCATTCCAGTACACTATTCAGCCAGTTCCCTTGCATTTGAGATGCCGAGATGAGCATCTATATTGGATCACTATCAGATTATGGACAGCAGCTGTATTCCCCATGCCATGACTGAGTTTCAGGACACTCAGAGAGATGACCGATGTAGCCATTATATCATTGGTACAGAGCAGACAGTAGTGCCCAGAGTTACAGCAACAGTCTCAGAGGACAGAGGATGGTACAGGTTGATGTGCATTCAGGTATATGACTCAGCAGGTATATCATAGTGTTATGGTTAATTTTCTTTTATACTTATTCTCACAAGCATGTCTTAGCACTTAGTGTCATGATCTGGTGATCATATAGATATATGGACCTGGTTGATCTATTATATATATTATATTGTCCCTACTCAGACTTAGAAGTTCACTATTCATACTCATTGGTACATACCCTCCTTAGGGATAATAGAGGTGATCATTACACCATACTTTGGCTTGCTAGTGTTGGATCCATCATTTCATTGTCTTCATCCATCCATGGCCTACCTTTTAGATTATCACCCTGACTTACTACTTGACTAGTGGCATGGATGAATTTTCCCCACTGTAGCCTCTGTATTGGATGAGCTTCCCTGTTTATTGTGTCTCGGCTCTGAGTTGGTGACAAAACTTACCTATGGTGAGTTGGAGTTCCTTGGAATTCCCCCTAGTCACTTAAGTTGTGTTGGCTAAACCTGAAACTTTTAGTGCTGCCATGAATACAAAATCTGGAAAAATGAAATGCTATATCTTGTATGAAAAGCCCATTCATGCAATGTGTTTTTAAACACACATGAATGAAAGGCGTGCCAAATGAAAATGGCCATAAAAATAAAATGTTATATCTTGTGGAAAATAAATACCTAGGTAAACAAGCTGTCCATGACACACCTAGAAGTGCTCAGGTAAACAAGTGCCTTAAAAACACACCTGCAGCAGAAAGCCTAAAAGAAAAAATGTAAATCTATGCAATGTGTTTGTAAACACACATAGATCAAGGCTATGGAAACTTCAGGCCCAAAAAGAAATGGAACTTAAATGCTATATCTAAACAATTGCTGGCCTTATTTGTATTATGGATTGTGCGCATCTGTGAAGGTGAATAAACCCTCTTTAAACAACTCATCCATTTGTGAGACACCACCATTCCCTGTGTTATTGCTCATTCAGTATATACTATGGTGTGTATTCCCTTTCCCTTGCCAAAATGTCACAAAGTCAAGTCAGTCAAGTCATCCCTTAGCCTAGCCAGTTAATTCAGCCTTCACCCTTCACTAGCAAATTGATCACAACTATGAAGTGAGTATGGTCCTGAAAGTCTAGTCTGAGTAATAATAATAATAATTAACGACACTATATATTTGGATTTAGATCGCCAGTCATGATTACTCTGTGTTATAATTGTTATTTGAATAAGTTGTAGAGCATATATTAACCTTGACACTTTGCAGCAGCTATTAATGATGATCTGAGTTATATTTGGTCTTGGTTAGACCTAGTTTGACCATGGAGGACCATGGGACATGAGATGTTGGACCTTATGATGATATGGATAGATGATATATGGTCTATGTATACATACATAATGACTCTATGCAGTAGCTACAGGGTTATGATGATGATTCTGGGGTTACAGCAGTGTTTGTATATGTACAGCGCATTATTATTGGCCTTGATCCGGTATATTGGATATTTATTTTGATCATGCAGAGATTCATATGGTGTATGAGTACACATCTTGGATGGATTTGGACCTTCTGAGTCCAATGGGACAGTTTGTTTTCAGTTCTGGGCACTTACAGTGATGATTTAGCCTCAGTAGGCTGTCCTAGTGCAGTTTTGGTCTGTCGGAGGCCCTGTCGGAGCAGATGTGATTTTTATCCGGTTGACCTAGGGAGATGATGATGGAGGGGGTGGTCCAGCCACTTGTTTTTACCATATTACCCCCCTTTCGGACACACTGGTGCCCTCACCTTGACAGCGCCAGCACTCCAGGAGGCTGTTTGGGGCAGTTTCACGCTTCCCGAGGCATTTCAGGATTGGTAGAAATGGCTATTGAGGAAATCGATTTGGGCTACTGAGGCAAAGTTATGGCATGGGATGATCAGTGATGATAGATCGGGACCTTCCACACCTTCCCCAGCAGTTTCAGCTTCATCGGGGCCCGCATCCATCACTTATGGCACTTTCTGAGGATTTTTGAGGTCTTTTGAGGACCACGACTTCACTATGGAGGCACGATTTGGTACATTCATGATTATTTTTGGGTTATTGTGCTATGGGGATTGACCAAGGAGGGATAAAATTACTCCTTGGACCCACCATAAGCCTCTTATGATATTTTGTCATCATGATTTGGTGGGATTCCCCTCTTATAGGGCGATTTTGTCCACTTACATTATATTTTATTAGTGATCCATGTATTTTATTGTTGAGCTCATCTCAACCATTGATTAGACATTTGTATCTTTTAATCTTAGCCACTCATTCAAAAAGTGGTAAGGGTTTTGGTGCCTCTCCTTCCTATTTAAAGGAGAGAGCCTCTCATTGTAAAGGGACTTTTGGCTCTGGATTATTGAAATAGAAAATTATTATTGCATCTATCTCCAGTGTTGTGGTGAATGTTTTTTGGTGTTCGTTTGTTGGTTCTTCCTTTGCACTGAGTTATTGAAGATCTTGTTTGCATTATCTTTGTACCACGATTTTTGCATCTACAGGTGGAGGCCGATTTGCTTGGAGGAGGAGGTATTGGTAGGGGAAGACTCTCGCTACTTCTTCTTTTGAGCTCTTCGTTGGTAACAGGGAGTATTACTGTTGCAGGACCTTCTATTTCATGTTACTATTTGCATTTCTCTTGTATTTCTTCCATACTTGATCTTACTGATTGAATCTTCATTCCTTGGTTTGACAGGTAGAGGAAGGCGCACTTGTGGGCTAGGGCATCAAATCGGCAAGCAAATCAACAATCTCTCATTTGATCTCTGCGGGAATCTTCCTCAACATCAAGGCATCTCATCCACATCACTCAGGTATGATCTCAAGGTAAGTTCTATCTCCATGATCTATCCAATTGTCAAAAAAACACTTAAAACCCTAATTAATCAAAACCCCTTTTTTACATTTTCTCAGATCTACTTAGATCTAGTGGGTTATTGGGCATAATATTGAAAACCCACCTCTATAGCATCCACGGCATCCCGGATCTATAGTTTGGTGAGGATTGGTTTCCATTTGACCCCTCTCCCATGCCAACTTAGCTTCTCCCAAGCAAGGCGTACTTCACTAGTTGAGCAAGTTGACCTAGATCTAGGTGATGGGTGTTTGAGATTCCACTTGATTCGTCATCTACACATCCAATAACATACACCCAGGTTGTTACTTTTCTGAAATTCACCTTGTGGGCCCCATTCCACAGTTTAAGGGATTTAATCCCCATTTTGGACCACTTGGAACCCTTAAACTCAGATCTACTAAGATCTAACCGTTGGATTACCACGAAAATACAGATCCATACTCCTACCTGACTGATCTACCTGGATCTAAAGTTTGGATGCCATCCGACTTGTTTTGACCCACCTAACCCCACTTTTAGGCTTCCTTGGGCAAAGTCGCACCACCTTGGAGAAGTGAGTTGACTCACTTCCAGGAACTGGGTACTTGAGACTTTTGGAGATTTAGAACCGGAATAATTCAAAACCTAGGTCTAGACTATCACTTTGTCAAATCTTGCCTTGGGGATTGCATTCCTTGTTTTTAGGGATTGTGGTCCACTTGGGTCAAACCTAGATCTAGATACATTCATCCATCAAAACCTCTATTGCCCACTTGTCCCAAGTCCTAGGAGTCCTAAACCACAAGTCAACCCTACTTTGACTCCACTTCCCAATTCCCAAGGCACTGGTTTCTCTCCAAGTTAATTCAACTTTCTTAGATTGTTGGATTGACTTGTGGTTTGACCTATGCATGGTGAACCAAACCCTTGAAGCTGTCATGGTCAAGCTTTTCACTTGTACTAGTTAGCCCCAATACAACCCTTAACTACCCTGCATTGGACACAGTTCCCAAGGCAGTGGACCTTCTTACATTGAACTAGTACCTTAGCCCTAGATCTCACTTCAAACATTGTAAGTCACTCTCACATCAACTATTAACCAAAGCTATACCTATTGAACCCCTCACTTGGCTTGTGACTTCACCCTTAGGTCTAGGATAAACCATACACCTAACTTCACTTAGAAATACCTTGATTTGGTGTCTTGGTTTTGATCTCTCCTGTCGGGAGTAGATCAGGTCTCCCCCTTTGTTGTCTGGGCTAGATAACATAAAGTGAAGGTTGCCTCGACTGGCGTGACAACCATATACTGGAGGTCGAGGTGATCGTGGTTGCACCTTTTGAGTTGCCCTTCCCTATTTCCATCCATGATTGGATCCATCCATAGGGGTAACTACATCTTAGGTGATAACAATACCTTTTCCCTCCTTTTTCCTTTTTTGAATATTTTTAATATTTTTATTCCCTTTTTAATATTTTTGGGAATGTTGGACCCTTTTTGAGGGTTTTTTATGCTTTTTTAGGAAAAATACTCATTTTGAGTGGAAAAAGGGAGTGTATTAAGGTCTTTTGGTGACCTTTTGGTGGCTTTAGAGGCTCACATGGTGGAAAAGTGGACAAATGGGTCATGTGAATAAGGGAATGAGCTAGTGAGCACTTTTTAGGTGTTAATAGATTGCCCCCTGATGTGTGAGGGTAGGAGCTCATCGTATGGTCGATAGAAATCATAGTTCTTTTGTCTTTTTTCTGGGGTTTGGGGAGGAGAAGAGACCGATTGGAGACTGGATCCACGACCCTTGGAAGCTGCAAAAATAAACAATATTACATGGCCTCAATATGAATGAGGAATAATCTCTGATAATGGATGAGGCGGGCATACCCATGCTCGTATCAAGACATATACATAACAATTAGTCCCAAGAAGGGGGACCTGAAAAATAAAAAATATACTGGTACATCATAATGGTCCAGAGGGGACATTATTTTGGGATGTAATCATGATCATAACATGACTGATCTTAATAAATGATACACTAGGATAACTGATGAACTGCTGAAACTGAAGGTGTCCAACAACTGTAGGGACTCAATGACTGTGAGCCATCTCTGAGAAGTATATGTAACTGTATACTCGAGGGAGTATAAAACTGAGGTACATCTGAATACTGTCACCATGCGCAACCCGGATATCTATAGAAAAAATGTAACTGGTTGTTTCCATAAGTAGACTCTCACATGTGGAAGAGTCGGGTTGTATCCGGGGTCTTCGACTGATAACTGAAAGGACCAATACCCTATGCGAGTCTCAACGATGCGATCAAGGTGTTGAAGTCAAGCATGTGAGAAACAACCATTTGGAGAAGCACTGAGGACTCTTCTCGAAATGATTCTTAGGCACTCATCATAAGTGGTGATGAGTCCAAGACACAGGGACTTCTAGGTCTATCCTCTGGAATAAATTTGGTTGTCGTCGACAGAGGGAGACCAGCAACTAACAAGGCTATGAATTTTCCTTGATAGGAGCGCGAGGTGTAGAACTGAAGTGTGGTAGTACTGATGGTAGGACTGACATACTTGTGGGGATGGGAAGTAACTGGGGTCATATAGTGGGTAGACTCAAACTTCCTTTGTTCAGAGCATGATGACATGGTTGACCTGGTAGCATAGGGAACTGACTTGTAGGTGTGGGGATCATAGCTTTTAGGGACTGAAGGGTATGTATTGACTCTGGGGGGGTCAAACTGATGGGTGCTGTCGAGGGGTTCTCAGGGTGACATACTGCAGAATACTATGAACAAAGGCAACCAAAATGGGGAAGCTTCCATATGAGTAGACGTGATCTGTTGTGGCACCGAGAAGCACCATTGGGTCCTTCTACGTAGTTTTAATGAGCTCCAAGAAGGGATGAAAGTGTGCTCTGAAATGGTACTGTCCTGTGGATTTTGTGAGCCCAAGACTGTTCGTGCTCATTGGTGCTTTCATTTTTAAGGAGTCTGAAAATGATAAGAAGACTTTGCAATGGTTATGATTACTGTCCTGTTGGTTTTACGAGCCCAGGATGGTGATTTCTCATGGTCGCTTTCATGTTTGGAGAGTCTAAAAGAGGTAAGTGGACTCCATTGGTGTTCTTTTTCGTAAGTTAGTCTCCAAGGCCCGAAAAAGCATAAAATGATGCAAATGGAGAACTCTATTAGCTGATGTGACTAGAGTATTCCTTTTTCGTAATTAGTCTACAAGGTCCAGAAAAGGGGTAAACTTATACCAGGTAGATGCCCTTTAAGATACATTTAGCGAGCATGAAAGGAAGCAAGGTTGCTCGGCGATCTTTTCATTGTTTTAGGAGTCAGAAAAGAGCTTAACAGAAACTCCCTAAGTGCCTTTTTCGTAAAAGGGATTGCTTGGCCTGAAAATGGGATAAAATTACACCGAACAAAAAGGGATTGATGATAGCAAGAAAAGGTCTCAAGCATCATCATGAGTGCGGAAAACTGAATCCGTTGACATAAAGATTGTCAAAAAGGGGCAACAACCAATGTGGCATGCAAACCGAGGCGACGAGGGGTCATGGGAAAAATGCCTGAAAAATCTGGAGGTGAGAGCGAGAAATGATCTCAAGCGTCATCACGAACGCGGAAAACTAAATCCGACCATGTAAGACTCGTAAGAAACAGACAACAGCCGATGTGGCATGCAAACCGAGGCGACAATGGGGCATGGGAAAAAATGCCCGAAAAATCTGGGCGTGAGAGCGAGAAATGATCTCAAGCATCATCACGAGCGTGGAAAACTAGATCCGGTGATATAAGGTTCGTAAAAAACCGACGATGGACGATGTGGCACGCAAACCGAGGCGACAAGGTGGCATGGGAAAAATGCCCAAAAAATATGAGCCTGAGAGCGAGAAATGATCTCAACCATCATCACGAGTGCGGAAAATTGGATCCGGCAATATAAGGTTCGTCAAAAATAGACGACGACCGATGTGGCACGCAAACCGAGGCAACGAGGGGGCATGGGAAAAAATGCCCAAAAAATCTGGGCGTGAGAGTAAGAAATGATCTCAAGCATCATCACGAGTGCAGAAAACTGGATCCGGCGATATAAGGTTCGTCAAAAATGGATGACGGCCGATGTGGCACGCAAACCAAGGCATCGAGGGGGCATCGGAAAAAAATGCCCAAAAAATCTGGGCGTGAGAACGAGAAATGATCTCAAGCATCATCACGAGTGCGGAAAACTAAATCTGGCTATATAAGACTTGTCAAAAATGGACGACGGCCGATGTGGCACACAAACCAAGGCAACAAGGGCATGAAAAAATGGTCAAAAAATGGACCTGGTGAAAACTGGAAAAGGAAAGAACTGTCATGAAGTTCTCGCTGTTCTGATTCCAACGGTACCAACGGTTTGAGAAACGGACGTCGTGGAATCTCTATAAATAGGGCGTGGGGCCCATATGATGTGTCATTGTTACGTGTGAGTTTGGCAGAGCAGTCAGAGCTCTTTCTTGATTTCTGGGAGATTTCACCGTTGGTTTTCGATTCCGCGAGTTTCAGGTAACTCTATTCACCTTAGCCTTTTCAATTATGTCTTTTATGGTTAGCGGCGGGCTGTCGAAGGCCACGAAATTCCATGCTGGCCTTCCAATGTGGAATATCGTGGGTTTCAGCTCTTTTACTGCGATGGACATCGCGGGTTTGAGGCTGACAGTCGCGATGTTCATCGCGGGTTCTTGTATAGAAGCCACGATGATCATCGCGGCTTTTGATGGAAAAGCCACGATGGTATTTTTGAAAAAAAATTCTATGGTGCTAAAAGTTTCTTTGTTTTTTGACAGGATGCTGAGGAGGCCATTGACATCGTGGTGAGAGCAAGAGATGGAGGAAGACTTGATGATCCGGATTCGGACTGATCAGCATGTCCGACAAGTTTTGGCGGAGGGTGGACTGCTAAAGTTCGCTCAGATTCCCCCAATGCGTTCAGTAGCACCCCTACTAAACAAGTTGGTGAGTTGGTGGGTACCTGCAGAGGGTGCCTTTGTTGTTGGGGGTGAGAGGTTGGAGATCACCCTCACAGATGTATATTTTCTTACTGGGTTTCCTCGCTTAGGGGAGGTAAGGGATCTTCTGCCGAGGATCCCGGTAGGTGTTAACATGGAGGATCTCCTGGAGACTTTCTGTGTCGCTGGGGTGATTGTGTAGAACAGCGCGATGAGTCTGAGATCACTGCGAGAGTGGGACATGCGCGCTGTTGGAGCTTGTGTTCTGTGGGTGTTGGGTGCCGCGGCGCCACATCGTTTGTCAGGGGGACAAATGATGATGGTGGATTATGTGCTGAGGGTGCATGGGCTCAGATGTTTTTAGCTGGTGTCCGGAGAGATCTCGACAAGGTCAGTCGGCAGGGGGGAGAGTTCTTCTATGCCTCCTTTCTGTGCTCTTTTTTCTTTGAGCGGGTACCGACTTTGCGACCACAGGTGCCCATTCGTGATGGTTTGGTGAGCGAGCCACGGATGGTGCAGTGGGGGGCAGATGATGCCTCGCGGTGGTGGTGGTATCCGCGGGTTCTTCTCGCAGGAGGTGTACGAGCAGTGGGAGTAGATCCCTCTGCTGATTGAGGACTATCCATATGCTGGTATGGATTACCAAGGAGATCCTGAGATGCCTCGAGCCCAAGGACAAGCCTAGGGTTTATATGGTATGTTTTGTTCTCTACTATATCATGTGTTTCTAGATTTATTGGTTATGATTATAGTTAGATATGTATATGATGGTTTATTTGGATTGTGCAGATGTTGGTCTCGTTCCACCGGCTGACTATGTGGCGCGCAGGGGACGGGAGATGGTGGTTGCTCCATCTCCGGCAGCTGTACCTCCTCCACATGGTCGGGGATTAGGGGCTCGTGGTCGAGGGGCTGGCCCTCGAGATGATGTTGTCACTGGTGTCCAAGAGACACGGGATATGATTGTAGCAGGATTCCCAGAGGATGGGTGGAGGGATCTAGATCAAGACATCGTCGAGTGATGTTTCAAGGCACCTCGTGAGTGGCGCTCAATTTTGCTAAGAGCGGCAGTGATGGCGGCCAAGTTGAGGGATAGGGATCGGCGGGATCAGGCAAGGATGGATTCATTTACGGGATGATCCAGTGGGGCCGGTGGAGAGGCGAGTGAGTGCTCAGCGTGATCCGGCGGGACCGGCGGAGGAGGCGCCAGAGGATCCTAGAGATCGTGATGATTAGATGATATGTATTTGCCCCCAAATGCTGATGAGCATATGGGGAAGCTATTTTTTGTACGGCTGATGTATTTTTGTATATTGGGTGCTGAGGGCACCTATGACATGTTTTGATATATATATATATATATATATATATATATATATATGATGTTGATATATAGTCGTGTATGCACATGGATGCATTTGTTGTCTTTTTGTTCGCTCGTGGAGGCATGTTTGATTTCTGTATGCCCGTGGAGGCACATGTTATGCACGTGGATGCAAATTTTGTTTTGGTATATGCCCGTGGAGGCACATGTTATGCATGTGGATGCATTTTGTTTATGAAATGATTTGATTGGTGTGCCAGTCAAGTACGTTGTTGGCCATATGGTCTGCTACACTATTGAGGTTTCTTGGGACATGTGTGAATGAAATGGATTCAAACTGTCGAATCATTTGTTTAGTGCGGAAAAATTTTCTGAAAAGATAGGGATCGCGTACCTGGTAATCATTGTTGAGCTGGGAAACAAGAAGTTGTGAGTCCAGGAAGACGTTAAGGCGATGTATGCTCATTTGGAGAGCTGCGGCCAGGAGACCGGTCACGACATCATACTCAGCTTGGTTGTTGGTGGCAGCACCTAAACACACTCCATCGATGTGGATCAACTCATGTGAAGGGGAATATATTACCCAAGCTATGGAGGCCAGATTGGGGGACCAACGGCTTGCACCATCAGCAAAACCGATGTAGCAGAGTGGAACATGTGTGTGAAAGGGATAAATGGCAGGGGCCGACCGGATAGAGGGGTACTCAGTGAAAATCGTGTAAATGGTGTTAATTGCTTTCGAGGAGGAAGATTGTGGGGGATGAATGGGTCGCTGTTGCTGACGGACGGGGAGGACATCAGGCCATGTGTCAATGTGGTGCTCTATAATGGTGGGGTCAAGACCATGCATTTCAGTATAGGACCAAGCAAAGACATCAGTAAATTCGTAAAACAGTTTTTTGTATTCTCCAATCTCATGCTCACTGTAGGAGGTTCCTAATGTAATGATTTCAAGGGCTTCGGGTGGGTTAGAGATATTTATGTGGATGACGGGTGAGATATTGGCCATGTTACCTTCCTCAAAGGCATTAGGAGTAGGAATAGGATCCTTAAACCAGTCAACTTTAGTAGGAGGGAAATCGTTGGACTCAACCGCGAATTGGGTAGCGGTGGTGGATGAGGTCTCTTCTGGGAGGAAGTATGAACGATGGTGCATATCTTCCCAGGGGTGATCAGGGGCAGTAAGAGCCTCTAGAATCTCCTCATCATTGGGGAAAATTTGAGTGGTCAAATCGATTGACGAGGTAGCAGTAGTCGAAGAGATCATATAAACGGTGTTAATCTCTCCGGATGAGGATGATACGGGAGGGTAGATTTCCTCAATTGTGGGGGGCACTGTCTCAAGGTCCAAATTATTCATCTCATAGAGAGCTGCTCTATAATCTAGGATATCAGGATAGTGATGTGAGTAATGGCCGTAAATACCGCATATGGCACAAGGGTGGTTGGTATGCAGTGATTTATCATGAGTCTTGAGGTTTGAGTCGATTTTGACTACCGGGATGTTGGGGTCATCGTCAAGCATTTGCATGTGTTCCTATAATGCAGGTAAATATGGACATTGATGAGTTGGATGGCCTAAGTCATCACACAAGGAGCATTTAGGAGGAGCACGGAACACGGGGGGAGGTCTAACTGCTTTGGGTGGGGGTACCGCAGTGTATGGTTGTGGGCCTTTGCCCCCAGTGGGCCTAATGAGAGGAGGGGGATTCGTAGATGACGAAGGGGTAGTGACACCAGGAGGTGGTTGACTAGTAGTGACAATGGGTTGCACTAGTTGCAAGATGACATTTGGTGTCGGCGGGGGGAACGGGAGGAAAAATATACCACACGGGTAATCCCAATGTTAACCCAGGGAGACTGAGGGTAGCCATAACCGGAGCGCTTACTAAGCCTGAGGGAGGAAATAGAAAGGGGATTGTGTGGATGGGTGTAACACCAATGTGACTAGGGACCAATGGTGGTTTAGGTAACAAGGATGGTTTATTGTTGCGTGTATTGTGTGAAAGAGTACAGAAGTCAGCGACGTGGGTCTCCGATGACGGTGTAGGAATAGATTGGAATGTAGAAGTCATCGACATGTCGGATTAAAGTCCGGGTCCCACGGAGGAAACAAACGAGGTAGTTGCACCACAAATAGGTTGTTCAACCATAGGGAGAACATTCTCAGGTGCAGCGGGGGCCTTGGGATCGTAATAGGTGAGTTGGTCGACCTTGACCACGCGTCCATCATGAGGGAACATCATGGTACGAAAAATGGATGAGGCAATAGCCCACATGGCATACATGTAGCTGCGAAGAAGTAAGAGGTTATAGTCAAGTTGGGAATTGATGACCTCTATGTCAATGAGCACGGTTTTACCAGCCAGCTGGACGGGGACATTAGTTGAGAGACCTTGGGGTTGAGCCGAACGGCCATCATAGGCTCGCAACGCAGTGGTGGACTGCTGGAGAATAGGAGATCCCAACTTCTGCCAAACGAATGTGGACATAACGCATGTAGAGGCATCTTCATCGATAATGCACCGATGGATGACAAGATTCCAAACGAAAATGGAAACTTGGAATGCTAAAGTGGAAGGCAAGCGTGGTTCAGACTAGTCTGAATCGAACGCCATCAATTGTGAATCATTGGGTTCAATAGCGCCAATGGCAGAGAGTAAAGTCTTGCACTGTGAAGGACAGTTTTTTAAGACTTCTAAAGTAGACATGGCTGCAGGAGACTGGGCTAAGTCATCTACAATGCTGTAATTCGACGCAGCACGAGCATTGGGATTATTGTTGATGCGATGGAGTGGGAAGCGAGGTGCTTTAGAAGCGCCATTGAGTGGAGCCGGAGGTATACGTAACGTCTGATCCGTGGGATGAACGTTAGTGTTCTTATCGATGGGAGGGGCTTCAGGGGTGGAGCCATATTGCTTCCGGCGGGTTTGGAGGTTGGCATCTGCGGATGACATCATTAACAAGTGGTGGGTATCTGAATCGAACATGGGTTGATCAGGAGCGGCATAAGTGATTTGTTGTGGTGGCGTGTTGCCCTGAGTGGGTGCTAACGGCTGAGTGCTTACTACACCTTAGGTTGGAAATGAGTTTTGCAGCACCAAAGGTTGATGTTGAGGTGGTGGAGGGTTGGGTGGTGCCTGAGGAGCCCCTGCCCTTGACGATGGGCATCGTCAGTCCAGAGTTGCCGAGCTCGCTCCAAATGTGGGAAAGCATGCGTGTAATGGCCATAGACCCCGCAAATAGAACAAGGATAGTTTGTTCTAAGGTTATTGTTTTTAGGCTGCTTGGGATGACGATCCGGATTCTGGTTGGGAGGAGCAGCGTTGTTATTTTGCGGAGGATTGGGAGGTGGAGGACCTTGATGTTGTTGTTGGTTGTTGCCGCGGTTACCTCCTCTTCCACGGTTTTGTTGTCCACCCTGGTTGCGTTGGTTGTTTTGATGTTGGGGCTGGTTGTGTTGTGTGTACACTTTCCCTTGAGCAGTGGGAGGATTTTGGTTCGCCACAGGTGCGGGAGCAGGTTGCGGTGGATAATAAGCAGGTGGGGCTGGAGGTGGTCCAGTTACCTGCTGGGGTTGTTGGTAACCCTGAGCTATTGGAGGTGTTGGGTTAGCTATCGCCGCTTGCTATGGGTAATACATTGGTTGAGGTGCGGCTGGGGGGGAATATGTAGGTGGTGCATGACCAAAGCACTAAGGTGGACATGAAGGTCCGTGGGTATGGTGGTGATGTGCCATGGGAGCATATGAATTGGTTGCTCCAGATTGAGATGTAGCCCACGAAAGGTCGGGGCCATGGCTAGGATGTGCAATGGAAAAGGGTTGGGGATGCGAGGCCATATGACCAATGATTCCATCTATGGCATTGGATGCCCCCGGTGCATCGTGTTGGGATGACTCGCCCCGAGGGACGTTTGGTATAATGGTATACAGATAACCCGATTGGGCGTAAATGAGTTCAAACTGTTGGGCTTTGAGGATCACCTCTTCTTCAGACTGGGGTCGTTCGGATGCCAAATCCTTGGAAATGAGAGGGAGGAGGAAGTTGAGAAACCAATCTAAGAAGAACGGTCGTCTAAATTGATTTTGCAGAGGCTTCGGCATCGACACCACTCAGGAATGTGGTTAGTGATGTGGGTGGCCATGTTCTGTCTGCAAGATAGTAGGATCTCAACTCCCGCATCATAGCGGACAGGTAACTGAAAGAACTGCAGGAAGGTCGAGGCAAGGGAGGTAAAGGTGGCATCGGTCCCATGGGGCTGCTCGATATACCACTTAGCTGCAAAGCCAGTGAAGGTGCGCTGTAATAGACGGAGGTGGACAGAGTCATCCACTATGGAGTTGGAGGAACACCATAGATGGAAGGACGTGATATGGTTCTGGGGGTCCTCACCTACCTTGCCCTCAAACTTAGGGATGTCGGAGGGGAGTTTGGTGGGCATGTGAGGCCACGCAGGGTCGTGTCTGATAGGATCGTTGGTTAACCTATCTAAGTCTGGTAAGTTCAGACTCGCCATGTAAGGTAAACTAGCAGATGGATGTGGCGTAGTGACTGGGACATGACTAGTCATGGTGGTATGATGTAGTGGTCCAGTAGCCCCTAAGGGTATGCTAGGTGTTGAAGGTATATGTCCTCCAACTGCTATAGTTTGGTATGGTCCAACGCTTCCGAGTGCAACATGGGTTACACCGGGGTTAGGAATAGTAGTAGGAATTTCTGGAATTTGGGTTGTGGAAATGAGAGGGGGTGTGACCCCTATGTTTGGCATACCCGTAATAGGAGGTAGTCCTGTGTTGGGCATTCCTAAAGGTGGAGTGTCTCCCATATTAGGCATACCTAGGGGGGTGGTTGTTGCCATGGATGGAACCGTAGTAGAAGGGTTTGTGGATGTATCTCCTATGGTGCTGGTAAAAAGTGGGTCGAATTGTGTTCCAGCCATGAGGTTGGTTGGTAATAACTCGGTAGGGTTTTCAGATTCTGCCTCAAAATCAGATGTGAAGTGAGGCGTGTCAGAATCAGATGACTGTATGTTTGACCAATGATGTGTCGAGTCAAGGGACAAGGCTCGACGTCGATGACATGGAGAGCCAGGTAGACTGAACTCTGGGAGTTCTCCCTGAAGACGACGAGATCGTCTAAAATTATCAATGGTGAGAAATATGTTTTTGTGTAAAAATATTCAGTGTAAGATGGTAATGTATAAAAAACTCGAAACCCTAATGCAACCAAGGGTGCAAAAAGGGGAGTGAAAATAAAGGCTCTCAGGCCAGAAAAATCAACCTCAAAAAGGAACTTATTATAGCAGCTGTGCTATAATAAGTGGAGGGGTGCAACAAAAATGGTCAGAATACCAACAGTCAAACAGCTTCTAGAAAAAAGAGGTGCTACTAGACCAAAGGTGGATTGTATCATGCAAACACCTAACTAAAAGTATTGTGAATCAACAAACGATATTCTCTACAAGGTGATGAAATCCAAGTCAGACAATATTGAGTGTTGAATCAACGGCTAGATATCCCCCTACCGGGAGGGACACCGGGTAATCAATCCTAAAGAATGGAAACTAGGATACTCCATTCATGACACGTTCAGAAAAGGTAAATCTGCCGTTTGGTCCTTTTACCGCAATACCCCCATACAGGGATATCCCGAGAACTGCGAATGGTAGCCTTCGGTTACTGAATCGATTTTGGTATTCCACTCAGGCTTCCGGAACCATCCTCGCGACTTTAACCCTCCTACGGGAGAGGCCTTCTGATAAACTGGTTGTGACCATACCAAAAAATACTAGGAGATTTTGGTTCCCTAATGGACAACAGCTATGTCTCAAATGTAATAACTGAGGGGTGTTATTGGAACACCTATCCCCTCAATTCTACCTAGCTACAAAGTTCTTTTAAGTGCTCCCCAAGTGGGGTTAAAAGTTGGTTGAAGTTAGGGTAAATTTTAAGGCTCAATTTAAATTATGTGTTTGAGTGGGTGCACGTGTGGTATTTTAAACTGAAATTAAATGCTTTGCAAAAACTATTCAAATAACAAAGGATCTTTGAAATAAGAAAGCAAATAATATGAATTCTTCAAGAAATAAATGGATTTCATTTAAAATTTGCTATGGGCAAAATATCAAGGAAGTAAACAGTAAAATTTTTTGATCTAGATAAAATGCAAATAAATCCTTCTTTCAATTTCTGAAAATTTTTAAAAAGACTTTTTTAAAGGTGCATTCTAAATAGTAAAAAGATTTCTAGCTGTAAAAAATGCAGGAATTTTAATACTGTAAAATGTGCTAATTGGGCATAAAATACAACAAAAAATTAATTTTTTAAACGGATTGGCTGAATGGAAAAAATTAGCATCGCGGGTTTTGACAGAACAGCCACGATGCACCGCGCGGGTTTCTGTCACACAGTCGCGATGGGCAACACGGTTTTTAGCCGCGAAGCCACGATGTGCAGCGCGGGATTTAGGCACACAGTCACGATGTGCAGTGCGGCAAATGGCCGCGAAGCTGTGATGTGCAGCGCGCAAATTGGCCGCAAAGCTGCGGTGAGCCACGCAGTCGCGATGAGCCGTGCGACTGTTGGGAAAAAAAGCCGCAAGGCGAAAGTCGTACACAGACGCCGAAAAACGAACCCGAAAATTGAAAATTTCAGGCTGTTAATGGCAATAAAATGGGCCAAGATCTAGAACAGCAATGGATCTGCTGTCTAGGGTGGCAGATCTATGAATTAAACTGACTAATACTAACAAAAACTAAGATCTAAAGCAAAATTTGAGATCTAAAAGTTTTAAGCCAGTGGAGTCGCCAAAAAATGTTGGCTTGGTTTTGCAACCAAGCTTAGTGCTATGGGCACCTTCTAACTAGTAGCAGCAGTCTCAAATATTAAAGCAAAAACAAATGTAAATCTAAAACTAACACTAAACTAAACTAGCATGTGCATATCATAATAAATTTTTGAATTGAAAACAAGAACAAGAAATAAAATAAAGAATAACTTTGTATTGAAAATAATGGCAAGCAAGTGCTTGCAATGATAATACCTCCAAATGGTGAAGGTTGTTGAGTAGCTCCAAACTCCAAAGGGTCCCTTCTCCAAGGTAGCTACAATGGCCAAAAACTCATGGGAGATTTTGGCAGCATGAGGATAGGATGATGGATGGATGTAAAGTGAGGAGCCCCTACCACCTTTTTATAGTTTTTGGTGGTGGGGAATACCATTATGGTTTTGAGGAAACCAATGGTATTGACCAACATGGTTTAGGTACCTTTTCCCTCCTTTTTCCTTTTTTGAATATTTTTAATATTTTTATTCCCTTTTTAATATTTTTGGGAATTTTGGACCCTTTTTGAGGGTTTTTTATGCTTTTTTAGGAAAAATACTCATTTTGAGTGGAAAAAGGGGTGTATTAAGGTCTTTTGGTGGCCTTTTGGTGGCTTTAGAGGCTCAAATGGTGGAAAAGTGGACAAATGGGTCATGTGAATAAGGGAATGAGCTAGTGAGCACTTTTTAGGTGTTAACAAGTTTGTTTCATCTTGTTACTTGTCCTACTCCAAATCTACTCATACCTTTGAGTGTTCCTCGTGTTGGATGATGGAGGATGCATTAAGGCCTCCGTTCCAGCGGAATTCTTCCAATCAACTTCAACTCATTATACTCTGGGAACGAAGTTTAGAGTTTCGGTTAGTACCTTGGGGATTGCAGTCATCGGTGGTAGTTTCCCTCGCTGTTGAATAATGAGAATATGTCAATGTCTCTTATTCGACAGGTTCCTCAAGTGTTCGACTTCAAGTCCACTTATTCACACTTGTTGGAACGTACTGGGTACCTTGGACCCCATTATTATTATCGATGGAAGTCCTCGCGTTTGTTAACGGTATACATCAATGACCAATAATCAAACGATACCCCCCATGTTTGACTCCAGCTCATTTATTCACATGGTTAGGGTTTTGTACCTTGGTTTGTTTGGATGAAGACCTTGGGACTCTGATAGCATCACCATATTTATGTTATCCCCCAAGCTATGCAAAATTGAGCCTCACCTATTATGGCTCTTCATGAGAAGATGTAGTTTGTTGCTATGGCTATGATCTCCTATTTTGACATGGATCCACACTTGTATTTCAGTGGCCATGCTATATATACATGTCCTAGGTATCTATCGGAGATCATGTTGTACCTTGATACACATCTATATGATGTCAAGATTGTAATTGGTCGCTGACATTGATCATTGTTTCAGGTACTTTTGTGACTTGGTTTTGCGGTTTCTTGCTCCTCCTCTGACTTGGAATTATAATGTATTTCGGACATGGTTTCCCTCTTACCTCACACATTAGGGGGCATCTGTTATAGGTCAAATCTACACTTCTCCATCTGCGATCACATTGCTCTATCGATCACACAAAAGGACACTATGGATGGAAGAGCTAGGTTGACCTTGGATGAGTTATTGCTGAGAACACACATCTTCAACAGAAAAATATTTTTTTTTTTCTGCATATTTCAGTGGATGTGCGCTACTCTTATAAATGGAAACCCATGCACATATCCTAAATGTGCGCAGGTTTCACTATAGACAACCCGTGCACATATCATGAAAGTTGTATGCGCTAGTTGTTGAGAGCGAACTCACGCACCATGTGTGAGTTCGTTAGTGTCATACCCATGCACATCTTAAGATGAAATGAAAAAATATATTAAGATTACGAATTGGGATTAGTTGAAGTTGGTTCTGCAACTTCCCCAACCTCCTAATTCAACCACCTCTCGAATTCAACTTCCTACCTTGTCCTATAAATACAAGGAGGATCCATGAGAGGGACCCAGAAAGAATCCTTTAACTATTGTTATGCTGGAGGAATTTCCAAGTCATTGCAAAGAGCAGGAGCCTACAAATCGGTTGCAGAAGTGTCTAGATAGATAAGGTATATCTGTACTTTTCTACATTTCTTTCACAATAAAAGGTGGAAATACCCTTCCCATCCCAAATTGAATGTCTATTGGATTGAATGTTCATTTGGTTTAATGTCTAATTGTATTTGATGTTAAGTTGTTTCTGATTTCATCATATTTATTACAGTCAAGATACATTGAGGAAGGTTTACTTTGTGTTGCAGGTTCATCATAGCGGAAGATCAAGCGAAAGCTAGGACTAGCCGTCGATAAAAAGGTACTTCTTTTGATACCTCGATCTCATTCCATTTGTAGTAACTAATGCAAGACAATGAATGTATTTACCTATCACCCCACTTAAGTTGGTAGTGTCTTCTCCTCACTATAAGGTATTTTTCCTACACAACAAAAGTGTTCTAACTATCTCAAGTTTGACCTTTTCTAATAGATACTTTTTTTGGGCAAATGATAAGATATATGTCTTCTTGGGTGCAGTCTTTGAGTTTCTAAATGATGAAGTCAACCTACAAAAGATGTTATACATATAGAGACAAACGGTAGTAGTGTGACACTATTTTTAACAAATAAATTTGAATTATCTAAGTGATCGAACCTTGAAAACAATACAACAATTGTGGGTGCAGCTTTTGAAGGGCTTAATGCAATGATCATGAAATGGTATTTTTATAGAGTGTAGAGGTTGGTGTCTAGTAGTGCAGCATATAATTTTTTTTAAATGCTTCAGAGGAAAAAAGTTATGGAAAAAACACTAATAGTGTGTTTTTGGGTTAAGGAGTAATGACACAAGAAAAATAGAAAAATAATAAAAAAGAAATTACATATTTGGAATCTATAGAAAAAAATGCTATTTGGGTCTAAAACTTCATAAAATATGATTGTGTAGCATACTGTAATGAGTGGTAAAACACATGCATATTGAGAAAATAGGTGAGATTCCCAATTAGTTGTGGTTTACCATATTCCATAGCATAGGTTTGGTTAACCCGATGCTAACTACGAAGAAGGCACGTAGGAAGAGGGATGGAACCTAGACAAGTGACACAGCTCGGTCTTAGTGCTAAGAAACACAAACACATTTCTTATAAATTCAAATTTATTACTCTCACAAAAAGACTTGGTGGCAAACAAAACATGTGTGCGATGTAGAACTATAAAACATGCATGCAATATATAACTATAAAATGCAGACGTGCCTCCTTTCGCATGCAACATTTACCAACACAATAATATTTTATATGACACGAAGGATTAGGAAGGGCTGGGGGGAAGGGGGGAGATAGAGAAAGAGAAGAATAGGGGGGTGAGATAAGAGAGAAAGAAATAGAGATCGATGGGGTTTGGGGTTTGGGGGGGAGTAGTGTGGTGGAAAAGAGGGGTATGCGTGAGGAGTGGGGGGGTTGGGGTTAGAGAGAGAGAGAGAGATAGGGTTTGGTTAATGGCATGGAGAGGGGATATGGAGAGACAAAGATAGAGGTGGGTTTAGGGATAGTGGGAGTAGGATGGAGACATAGAAAGTAGGGGTTAAGGGTGAGGGAGTATGAGAGATATAGAGAAAGGATGGGTTGTTATCGTGTTAGAGGTAGAGAGAGAGGGGGGGTTTTAGGGTGTTGGAGGTAGAGAGAGAGGGGGGGTGTTAGAGGTAGAGATAGAGGGGGTTGTTAGAGTGTTAAAGGTACAGAGAGGGGGGTATTAGGGGGTTGGGGGTAGGTGGAGGAGGGGGAGAGAGTGAGAGAGGGTGTTAGTAAGGGTTAGAGAGAGAGGGGGGGGGTAGTTGTATGGGAGGCATACAAATGTGTACATGAGTGTGTGATTGAGAGAGAGAGAGACAAAGAACCAATGAGGTAGTGGGGTATTAGGGGGTTGGGGGAGAGAGAGAGAGGGGTGGGGGTTAGGTGTAGGTGGAGAAGTAGGGGAGTGGGAGAGAGTCGGAGAGGGGGTTAGTAGCGATTAGGGGTAGGGACAAGAGTATGAGAGAGATAAATAGAGGGTGGGGATGTTAGAGGTAAAGAGAGAGAGGGGCAGCGTTAGGGGGTTAGACGTAGAGAGGGGTGGTGTTACGGGATTAGAGGTAGGGAGGGGGGTGTTAAGGGTAAGGAGATTAAGAGAGAGATAGAGAGGGGGGGAATTATGGGTAAAGAGAATGAGGGGGGGGGGGGTGTTAGGCTGTTAGAGGTAGAAAAGGAGGGGGGGTTTTAGGGATGAGGGGGAGTAGGATAGAGATAGAGGGGTGGGTTAGAGGTAGGGGGTTATAGTGGGTTAGAGTTAGAGAGACGGGGGGTGTTAAGGGGTTAGTGGTAGGGCATGTAGGACAAAGATAGAGAGAAGGGGGGGTTATGGGTGGGGGGTTTGAATTAGGGGGGTATAGGTAGAGAGAGAATAGGGGGTGTTTTAGGGTGTTAGAAGTAGATAGGGGATGGGTGTTAGGGAATTAAAGGTAGGATTATTAGGAGAGATATAGAGAGAGGGGGGATGTTAGGGGATTAGAGGTAGAGAGGGGGGGAATGTGAGGGGGTTAAGGGTAGGGGAGTAGGAGAGATATGGATACGGGGTGGTTAGTGGTAGGAGGAGTATGAGAGAGATAGAGAAAGGGTAGGTGTTAAGGGGGTTGGAGGAGAGAGAGAGGGGTGGGGGTTAGGTTAAGATGGGAAGGTAATTCATATTCATTTTGAGGAGTATTTGCATAGCCATGCATTTTTATTTTGATATTAGTAAATGTTTTCTTTTTAGAAGTTTTGAAGAGAAGCTTGAGTTCCTAGTAACGTCTGTCATTTTTTTTAAAAACATAAACAACACTTGGAAAGTGGAGATGCTACACTAGATGAATTCCATATTTGTCAGGAAGAGGACATCAAAGGAAATATGGAGAATCCCTATGCTTGTCCTGGCACCTTGAAGGTGCATGGTTTAGGGATTCGGGTTTAGGGGGGTAGATAAGAGTGGTTTGTATGGCGTTGTCAAAGGTTCATCACTATTTAGTGTTTATTATTGAATTCTTGATCCAAAATATGTGTTCTTTTATCTATAGTATGCTAACAGGAGATGCCTAGAGTAATGGTCCCACAAAAAAGAAGATTCCATATGTGAATGGTGCTATCAAGTTCCTGGTTTTTTATTTCACAATTTTTTTTTACCAAACATTACAAATATATATTCTAACTATTATTATTACCCTACCATAATATCTTGAATCAACAATATATCGATAATTATATTTTTGGAACTTGAAAAATATGGTGGAAAACTAAATGCGTACGGGATATATAACTAAGGAATGCATATAGGATTTTGTTAACAAAATTGCATGTGCAATATGCACCACTACAACTTTATTGCATATGACACTAAGGATTAGTAATGTTTAGGGGGTTAGAGGTAGGGGTGGGGGGTGTTATGGGTAGGGGGAGTAGGAGAGAGATACAAAGAGGTAGGGTGGGAGTTTTAGGGGTAGTGGGAGTAGGAGAGAGATAAATACGGTGGTGGAAGAGGTAGAGAGAGAGGGGAGGGTGTTAGGGGGTTAGAGGTAGGGAGGGGGGGGTTGTTAGGAGGTTAGGGGTAGGGGGAGTAGGAGAGAGATAGAGAGAGGGGGTGGGGGGGGGAAGCTAGGGGTAGGTGGAGTATGAGAGGGATAGAGAGGGGTGGCTATTAGGGGGTTAGAGGTAGATAGATAGGGGAAGATGTTAGGGGGTTAGAGGTGGATGGGGGGTGTTAGGAGGTTAGGGGTAGAGGGAGTAGGAAAGAGATAGAGAGAGGGGGTTTAGGGGTAAGCAGAGTATGGGAGAGATAGGTAAAGAGAGAGTGGCAGGGTAGGGGGATGGATTTATACATGGAGAGGTGTTATGGGGTTAGGGGAAGGTGTAGTAACATAGAGATATATAGAGGCGGTTGGTGGTTAAGCGTAGGGGGTGTATGGCAAAGATAGAAAGAGCAGGGGTTAGGGGTAGGGGGAGTATGACAATGATAGAGAGGGGGGGATATTAGGGGATTATAGGTAGAAAGAGAAGGTCGGGTGTTAGTGGTTAGTGGGATAAAGGGGGGTGTTCGAGGGATAGGGGTAGGGAGAGTAGGAGAGAGATAGAGAGAGGGGGGTTAGGGGTATAGGGAGTATGATATAAACAAAAAGAGGGGGGGGATATTAGGGATTAAGAGGTAGATAAAGAGAGGGGGGTTATGGGTAGGGGGTTAGAGCTAGAGAGGTGTTGTGGGGTTGTAGGTAGTGGGAGAGGGAGAGAGATAGAGAGAGGGGGTAGGGGGTTAGGGGTAGCCGGAGTATGGCCTTGATATAGAGAGATGGGGTGTTAGTGTTTCGGGAGTATGAGATATTCAAAGAGAGCGGGGTATGTTAGGGGGTTAGAAGTATAGAGATAGGGGTGGGTGATAGGGGGTTACGAGTATGGGGATTAAGAGAGAGGTAAAGAGAGGGAGCATTAGGGGTAGTGGGTTAGAGTTTGGGGCATAGAGGTAGAGAGAGGGGGGGGGTGTGTAAGGGGTAGGGGGAGTAGGATAGAGATAAAGAGATGGGGGTTTAAAGGTAGGGGGTTAGAGGTAAGGCCCAGATAGAGGGGGTTAGAGATAGAGAGAGCGGGTGGAGATGTTAGGGGTATCGGGAATAACATATATAAAGAGAAAGGGGTGGGTAGGGGTAGGGAGTTAGAGGTAGAGAGAGATAGGGTGTTCAAGGGGGTTCTAGGTAGAGAGGGGGGGGTGATAGGGTGTTAGGGGTAGTGGTAGTAGAAGAGATAGAGAGAGAGGAATTAGAGCTAGAGAGAGAGGGGTTTTTTAGGGGGTTAAAGGTAGGGAGGGGGGTGTTAGGGGGTAAGGGGTAGGGGAACTAGGAGTGAGATAGAGAGAGGAGGGTTTAGGTGTAGGGGGAGTATGAGAGAGATTGAGAGGGGGGAGGTTGCTAGTAGTATATTGAGAGGGGGTGTTCTGGGGGGTTTGAGGTAGAGGGAAGGTGTTGGGGGGGTTTGGGAAGAGAGAGACATGTGGTGGTTAGGTGAAGACGAGGAGGTAGTTTTGGATCGGTTTGAGAAGTATTTGAATATTTTTTATTCTTATTTTGATATTGGTATTTTTTTTCTTTTTAGAAGTTTTCAATAGTTACTTGAGTTCCTAGTAACGTCTGTCATTTTTCTAAAAACAAAAACCACTCATTGAAAGTGGAGATGGTACACTGGATGAATGCCATATTTTCAACTATAAGATAGAAATGGAAATATGGAGAATCCACATGCCTATTCTGGCACTTTGAAGGTGGAGGGTCTAGGAATTAGGGTTTAGGGGGATAGATAAGGGTGGTTTTTATGGTGTTGTCAAAGGTTTATTGCTATTCAATGTTTATTGTTGAATTCTTGATCTAAAATATGTGTTCTTATATTCACAATATGCTCATAGGATTTTCTTAGAGCATTGGTCCTATTAGTACTAGAATCTGCAATGGACAACTTAGAGCATAGTATATCATAAAATGAGCAAGGTCTTGCAACTCTGTGTTCACGTGTTTAATACAGAATGACAAGTGAAGGAGTATTAGCTCAAGAAGTTAATATTTTTATTGGTTTTTTGGTGATTATGAGATGAGTAACATTGAGTAAATATCTACGGTGGGGAAATATTCAGTACTCAAGAGATTCATAAGAGATAATATGCAACCTCAAGCCTTAAATCAAAATCACTCGTCGATGTGGTAGTTCGAAATTCATTCAAATCCCTAAAAGAGGTCTTGAAATACTACTTCCATCAAACCCTGAAACCATTTGTTGAACGCATTATTAAGGGAATGTATTCAGGTGACTAAAAGGGTTTGTATTAAAGATAAAATTCAGACTCATCATGTCCCTAAATTTTTCATAAGGAACTCGAAATCAATATCCATTTCCATCTTGATCAATGGTGTATGGGTTCTCAGGCTCCTCAATATGCTCAAAAGATAATTCCTTTCATGGAGTCTGAACCCACAACTGCTTCGACATGTGTCTACACGAAATGGATTCGGGGGTCCCAAAGGAAATATCAATATATCCTTCAAGTATGACCCTGAAACCACTCATATCAATTTTTGGTGGATGAATCAAAACATATGAGTAAGACAGATGTGTTAGATAGGTGGATCGACGACTCCATGATCATTCCTTGGTGTATATCCATATCAAATCATGATAGATATAAAAAAATGGAAAGTTTACAGGCTCCTACAACTACTCAATACTTAAACTATGGACACAACCTTGAAACTAAACCACTCGTGCCATGTGTCAATCTCATAGCTCTTCAGGACTTCGAAAGCAGTTTTTCCATACCACTTTCTTCTAGACCTGAAACCCCCTTATTCTACGCAGTATCTAAGGTGGACCCAATGGGTTTTACCCAATGGATATTACCACCTTCTTTAATCTAATAATAGTCCCTATGCATTAAAATACCCCATGCCCCTCACTCAAAATACCAATCTTTGAGCACCATGTAGCTAGCTTATTCAATGCGCTATTTTTCAAATATTCCGCTATAAAGGCACATTATTCATATTTTCTATAGCATTAGTTTGCATATCTCTCCCGATCTCTTGCATTTGTCATTTTACCTTAGCTCTGTTATTCCTAGTGTCCACCATCCTGTAAAATTCCTTCGATCTTATCAGCATGGAATCCATCGTAGATATATAAGTCATTCTATTTGCAAGTAGTCAAATTAGAAAAGAAGAACACCTGAGAGACGAGCACTTTGAAATCCATGATCCAGTGGTCTTAATCATCCATTTACATCAGTTGTCTCAAGAAGCCAAAAATCAAGTGAAGGAAGGAAATGGCCCATTAAATATATGGGGTTCAGGGCTAACAAAACTGATATTTCCCCAAGCCCAATGTTTCCCATAATTAGTGTAGTGGTGTGTAGAGCGGTATGCACCAAAAATAAAGGATTCCATATCAAGGTTCGTGTCAATCATATGTACCGTAAGCAAGGAGCATCTCCTTGAGATGATAGATACGGAAGAAGACCACACCAACTTGGTATTTTATGAAGAGGTCCTCAGCATAAAGATCAAATAATTATCATATGATAATAGGAATACTTTAATCAGGACACTCCTTCCCCTAGAAGCTGAAATGCCAACAACCCATTCAATGTACAGCTTGGATATCTTCTCAGAGAAATCTCACCATCTCTTTCTATGGTATGCCAAATTTTAGGGTACGATCATGATCTAGTTATTGATGTTTCGGCTCTAGGTTTTCTACTGATAATCAACTTGTCAAAACATGAATTGATAATTAAGTTACATATTGCTTCTTTTCTTGTTCAAAAAATTCACCTCCAATTAAAGAGTTTTTCCTCCAAAAATCTCTTTAGGTACCCTTCCTTTCTTTTGTACATGATTATGTATTGTTATGGAGAAAAAATTACTGTGGCTCGGGGTAGACCACAACAGACAGATGACTTCCAAAAATCAACTCAATTCCCAATGTATGCTATATAAATGAAAATGCTAAGATGTGGAATAACAGACCAACCTTCAACCGGGCGTTTGATGTAGATCCCCGTTGAGCTTTGAAATATCTACACTTGAACCTGCAGCTTAGTCTCAACAATAAACACAAGCAAGTGCATATAATATATGAAAGATGTTAGCATAAACAATAGCATAGTCCATGATATAATAAGCAAATGTTACCCAATTTTAATTAAACAATCATTTAGAAGATCAATTGGATGCGAAAATGAGTATTTCTATTAATATGAACAAGAAGTACATGATACAACCTCTTGCTGGCAACTCATCTGAACCAAGAACTAGGTCCCTCCACTTGTGCCTCCACCACTTCAATCCCCCATTCAATGGAAAACTCACGAGTACAGGATAGGGTCCTTCACAAGATATGGAATAGTTTGGTAGGTGAACAAAAAAGGTTCACAACAACTAGGATCAATGGATGTAGACTCGGTTTATGGCAAAAATCAAATAGAGTTTCGTTGATCTCCCTTTCTTCTCCTTCCATGCACCATAAGAGTTCAATATATAACCCTCTCAATGGTAGGTGAAAGGTCAAATTGATTCGTTTCGAGATACATGGAGGGCCAAAGGTCACAATGGCCGCTTTTTGGAGTAAAAAAATAGATTTTTTACCATCATTTACCAAAAAGTCAATGTATGTTGGTTATAGTGGAGCAACAAGCATATACGCGAGGTGTAATGAAGTACCTTGTGTACAAGAGGAAAAATAGGGGAAAATAGGGTTCTATGGGAACCACAAGTATGGTTTTGAGTCTATAAATAGGTAAGGGAAGCCAAAGAGTATAGATGCTCACATGGTGGCAAAATACTCTGTAATAGATGCCCCATAATGTATGAGGTCAGAGAAGGTACTACGATGGCCGAAATACATTATGAATCTTAGAAGTGGAGTGATGGAGACACAAATGGAAGGAGTGTCCCACCCAAAATAATACACTAATATATCTGGCTACATGTCAGTACAATACAAAAATATGATACAATGTCCATGAATAGGCATTATATAGTGAATACATGTCATGAATTGTCATATCCATGACCCATATGCAACAAGATATGGTGTCCTACTGAAGAGGAAACAACTGGTGCAAACTGAAGGTACAAACTGAAGGTACAAACTGCTGATGTATGAGAATAATATTCCATAAGTACAATCACGATCACAAGTATCATACTGAATGCCATTGAAGTCTAGGGTCTTCTATAGAAATCACCTACAGTGCAAGTCCCATAAAGTGAATAAAAGGTGTTGAAATTGAACCTAATGTGACATCGTCTCATTACCGGTCATTGATGTATACCGTTAATAGATGCGAGACAACCCACCTATAATGAAAATGGGAATCAAGGCAGATAGTACATTCACCAAGTGTGAATAGAGGTGTTGAGGTCGAACACTGTGATGAATCCATCGATCTAGGGACATTGATGAATTCCCAAATCTGTCGATGGTGAGAGAACCTGCCACTAATGACTGCAAGCCTCAAGGTACTAAATGGACTCTAAGTCTCAATTCCATAATAAAGGAGTTGAAGTCAATGGATTGAAACTCATTGGAAGGAGGGAATTAATGAATCCCCCATCAACCAGCATGAGGTAACAGCTACGTTGAAAGATGTGGAAGAACTCAAACTAACAGAACGAACTGTAAGGGATGACCGATTTGCAATAGTCAAGAAATATGAAGAGTGGCCGACTTTGGTTTCAAGGATTCCTTTGAACAAGAGCATGAGTAGATGGATAGAATCAGGAAGCATAGACTCAAGCACTAGATAATAATAACTCTTTGTGATGCAGGAGGCATCAACAAAGGCTCCATAATGACTGGACTCTTAACCAGTCGGTGGAGTAAGATCTGAGAAATGACTACAGCTCCCGAGGTCCTCCTAAAGTCCTGACTCATGATGAATGGAGTGGAGATGAATGCTCTATTCAAAGGAGACATAGAAACTGCCAAAAAGAGGTAGTAAATAAATTTTCCTATCCGTCTTTTTTAGTTATTTGATTTTTTTTGTCTTTTCATAATCTTAAGCTTGAAAAAGAATGAAACTGCTTATGGTACAAAAGTGAGGGAACGAGTGTCAAATGGAAAGAAAACTAGTTCCAAGCATTGGAACATACCCATGATCAATGCAAGGAAGCGTGTGCAAGATGTGGACACTCGGGGGGGGTGTTCCCTCAAGGTAAAGGGTCGTCAAGCTGTGAAAGGTAAATTAAGGTTCGTCTTGGCTTGGAAGGTAAAGTGCTCAGGAATATGGCTAATAATTGAGTAAGCGAGAGCTGGCAGAAAGCTCAAGAGGAAAGTAGGATAATGAAATGCAATCACAACTCGACATAAAAGGGGAGTCCTTTTTTGTAAAGTTAGTCTCCTCACCTGAAAAAAGTGTAAAAAATGAGAGAAGAACTCTTCTAGTCACGTATAAATAGAGTATACCCTTTTCGTAATTAATCCACAAAGGTCCGAAAAAGGGGTAAACTTATACCTAAGTGGATGTCGCTTCAAATCCTTTAATGAGTCTGAAATGACAAGTATACTCGTGACCTCCTTACTGTTTTTGACGATCTCAAAGGAGAGATGGAAGAATGCTCGTAATGGGAGCAAATGAATGTCGGGGATATGCGAGACTAGTTCCAAGCACATGGAACAAAGCTATGCATAATGCAAGGAACATGAACAATATAAGGACACTCAGGGGGTGTCTCCTCCAAGTGAAGGATGTGAAATCACAAAGGAAAAGTGATACATAGCTTAACAGAAATGATATTAGAGATGGAGGCTTATATAACGAGCTAAAAGCATGGAAGCCAACATCAGGCTCATTAGCACAAGCATGATAAAAATAAATGCATATGCGACTTAAACACAAAACTGGGAGCCTTATCAGGGATGGCTAGAAATATATGAGAAAGAAAGATACGAGGCTTCTTTTCAAAGTCGTGGTAAATATAAAAAGGCTCCCGAGCCTATGAAAAAAATTAAGCCTGGGCACCAAAATGGCATAAGGGTGCTGGCTAGGGTGACCCATGTTAGGTAGGCTCTGCTATCGGACTACTGCATAGTTCATATGAAGATGGATAACACACCAATGGAAAACAAGTTTGACCCTATGGCGAATTTGGATGGAAAAAGGTTCAAATGCATCATAAAAACGGGGAAGCCTAAACATATATGCAAGGTTCTGAATATACCCGACATTATCGAACAAAGTGTTGAAAAGTGCCAGTAAGAAAGCGTAATTCCAGCTAAGAATCCTATCTCCAAGAAACATTAGTACCAAAATCATATCTAAAACATGTGTAAAGAAAGATCCGATACAAGTCACTGTGGTAGAAATATTTTCAACTTCACTAAAGTATGATGTCCGGAATGGTACATGATTCAACAGGGACGGAGCATCATCGAAGATGGTTCCTATGAAGGATATTGGTGCAAGGAGGTTGAAAGATCCCATAAAAGAGGAATACAAACCTACACCAATATTCCTAGTTGCCGGCTGAGAATTTTCAATTTGAGGAACAACAGTTCTGGGGGATGCTACGGTATTGGAACTAGTAAAATCTAGTTGATAGGTAGTCACAATCTTTCCTTCATGGGGAAAGCAAATAACTCTCAAAACATAGGACATGATCGCTCTCATCGCGTGGATCCAATTCTTACCCAGTAAAAGGTTGTAGTCGATGGGCGCATCAACCACCTCGACTTCACTAGGCATGGATTTCCCACCCAAGTGGACCTCAAGGGAAGGGATAATTTCATGTGGCCTAAATGAACGACCATCGAATGTAGTAAGCATGGTCATAGACTTCGACAAGGGAGGGGAGCCAAGATCCTTCCAACAAACTAATGACATTACTGAAGTGGAAGCACCTTCATCAACTATAGTATGTTTAACGACCATCTGTAGGAACCTAACATGGACTTGGAAAGCCACATGATAAGGAAAGCGAGGCTAGACATTAGTAGTGTCAAACTTGATAACATTAGAGATACCTTGATCCTGGAATCCCAAAGCACATAAAAGGGCGTTCCTTTGTGAAGGGCATGCCTAGAGAACCTCAAGAGCTGACATGGCACATGGAGTTTGGCCCAAATATTCTACAATGGAGTAGTTATGGGTGGCTCAGCCATTGGGATTGTGCACCGAGCGCTTGAGAACACCTTTCGGTATTCGTGGCATAGAGTGAGGCTTCTCGATATGCAATGGAGAATCAACAGAAGGGGGATCATTCCCAAAATTAGGTTGTGGTGCTCCATAGTCACGTGAGCAAGTAGCAATATTAACCTCATATTTAACCATGTTAGTGCATCCAAAGCCATCGACATGGGTAGAGGACGTTGAAGTTTCATTAGTCCCACTACCACCGACGGAAGCACTTGAAGCCATGTTTTGATGATGTGGAAGAGGATCTTTCAACACAGCTGGGCTCTATGCAAGATGCTTCGATGCCTCCTCTATATGAGGACACAAATGTGTAAGGTGATCTTCAAAGCAAAGCTTACAAGGAAATTTCACTTTACATCTAGGTTTGTGGTCCCCACTAGCATTTCCGCCATCCCGAGGAGGTTTAGTGTTCTCTTTCTTAGGTTTATTCCTATTGTTTCCATTATTTCCACCCCTACGGTTATTTCCCCCCTTATTCTTCCCACTAGGTTGCTGGTTACCCGATGGGTTCTCCGATTGTATAGAGTGAATATCGGACGATTGGGTGGAAATGGACGAGGCGTGAGCCTGTTCGAGGGTAGATTTGATAATAGGAAGATTGTGCATTTGATTTGTAACCAAATCTACGAGACAAGTACTTGTGGAACCAACGATTCCATTGGAATGTCGTCCACAAACAGGCTTGGGCTCATGACGTGATCTCGATGCATCAGGTATAATGTTGTACAAGATTCCAGTCGGAGTGTAGACTAGGTCTAGCCGCTGGGATTTAAAAATGGCTTGTTACTCAGTCATAATGCCAAACAATGAAACTTCCTTTGAAATGTAAGCGAGCAAAGACTTGAGGAACCATTCCAACAGAAACTCTGGAGGAATTTTATCTTTCACTAGCCTCTTCCGTCGGCACCACTCTTGAAAATGATCAGAGATGTGTGTGGCTTTGTCCTAACGGAAGGTGGATAAGAGTTCGGTGCCAGTATCATAGCGAAACAAAAACTGAAATTGATCTAGGAAAACCAAGGCCAAATCGTTAAAACTCCTATATGTGCCCCTAAGCAACTCGACATACCATTTCGCAGCTGCCCCCATGAGGGTGCATTGAAATAGCCTCAAACAAATAGAATCGTCGTTCAAGGAATTCGAGGAGCATCATAAATGAAAATTTGTGATGTGGTCACCGATATCCTCACCATTCTTCCCCTCAAACTTCAGAACGTTAGAAGGGAGCTTGGTAGGGACTGGAGGCCATGTATAGTCATGACACACTGGATCATTTGTAATCTTTGAAAGATCGGGTAAATTTAACCTAGCAAGAAATGGGATCTAAGGATGTGAAGCTTGATTATTAGCTTCCAAAAGAGTCTGACTTTTTGAACTGGAAGGCGACACCATGTACATAGAATCGACAACTAAGGTGCCGATGAAATCTAATAAAAACCATGACCATGACCATAAGGATGATAACCTCTTCCAAACTAACCCAGGTTAGGATACATAGGCATATGCATAGAATAGGCTGCATAGGGGGGATTGAAATAAGCTCCAAAATCAACCAAATAATTATAAAAATTACCACCATAAGAATGGGGTATATAACTACTTGAGGGCCATAATAAACTAGTATGTTCCTGCCCCTGGAAACTGAGGTGTTAGGAGGAAAATTTGGAATCATAAGCGTTCGTGGGCACAAGCATATGTATAGAGGCATATGGGTTAATGGATGGGACATAAGTTGAAGTTCCAATGCCTACAGTGGAACCTCCAGTAGGGAATGTATTCACACTAACACTAGGGGCTATTGTACGAAGTGGCCCTCCTCCAACATACGAAGAATATGGAGGGATGTGACAACTCCCAAACTCATATGCAGTAAAAGGGGGTGTAGTTCCCCCAATCGTAATGCTAGAGATAACATGACTACCGAACGTAGTGGAGGTAGTAGTTGGCAAAACATTGGGCATACCCAATGAAAAAGGATCCGAGGTCATAGGGATGGATGCAGAATCAAAACCTGGCATACCATATCGAAAAAATGGTGTCCATGTATCGTCAAATGGGTTTGTATTCATGGGCAGGGATTTCCCAATCCCAGGAGGAGTGTTATGTGATGAACCTCCCCCTCATCCAGTCCTAGGAGTGTACAAACAGGGAGGGGAGTTTTGCTTTGTGCCACTGGAAAAAGTCCCGAGGAATCCCATCTTTTCAGATGTGGAACCCATAGCAAAAGCTCTCTGAAGCTCGTGAGATGTAAATAAATGACCAGCGATAGTCCTCTGACGTCTCTTACGAAGAGACTGTGACGGATCACTAGCTGGTAAACCAACCAACCTATAAGATCAGCAGAGAGGTGGATCTCGATCCACGATCAATCCAAAAATTCAACAAATATGAATGTCCCCTAATGTCTAACTAGAACATCACAGAGCATACACCTAAAGAAACTACAACAAATGCACACAACAGGACTCGCTCAAGGGACCTCCCGACACTACAGCCGATATGTCTCGCCTAGGAGAGTCTTGAGACTCCCAAACTATAACCGGAGGTAACATATTTAGTTATAAGAGCCCTCGGTCTTCACTCTGTGAACACAACGGTGTTGTCTGACCCCTATTTGACTCAGGACAATCGCAAAATAACTGTTGCAAATTCCCTATGTGATAACTAGGTAAAGCAATTATGGCCACCATGTATAACCAATGCTCAGGCGAATAGTCCCAGGTGGGATTCGTCGTATGGGAAGGGTAGCTAAGCCCGAAAATCAAGAGGTTCAAATCCCCCAAGAATCCCCAGATACAAAGAAATCTTGGATATATCTCCCACGTTCAGTAAGCATTGGAGGGATATCTCTGCAACTGACCTCCCATGGTCTCGTTCTTAACTCTGGTTTGAGTAGAGCATCCCGAGAACACCGATGTATACCATGCATTTCACCACTCCCTGGTCAGACACATAATGCTTGTTTAATAGTGTTGGATCATTTACTCAACAATGGTCTATTCCAAGACTCTAAACCTATACTAGCTGGTGCATCGTAGAAAAGAGAAAATCATTCTAATCAATTTTTAGATTAAGCATTAATTTTAATGGTTCTGATTACTCAAAAGGATATGGTCGTGAAACTAGTGATGTGAATAGACTCAATGAAATGCACACCCAAAAAATACTAGACTCATCTACCAATGAAAAAGGATGCCACTAAAAATGATAGTCAAACCAACATTTCATTTTTTGAAATAAAAATGCAATCTCTTTATATTTTCATACACAATCAAGTCCTAATGAAAGCACAAGCACTCTAATGCAAAATGCAGTAACATAAAGCAATTTTTTTTTGTATTTTCACTATAAATGAAATGATAATGCAATTTTTTTTTTTTTTTTGTATTTTTCAATATATATGAATGAAAAATGCAAGTATAATAAAAAAATTTCATAAAAAATGCAGAGCATGCAAAGCAAACAACCCGGCAAATCCCAAAAAGTAATACTCAGACAAGCCAATGAGCTATACAAAAAACAAAAAATGGTTGAAAACCAAAATCTCAAAAAATAAAGAAAGAGGAGTTTCTAGTCAATAAAAGGGAATGGAATAGTAAGGATATATGCCTAATAAGACTCGGGAACACTCAAAAATCACCCAACAACAACTAAAGATCATAAACAAGGTAAAGTTAGACCTGTACGCAAATTTTCAAAGAACAACAACTTATATACACGGGCTATTGTACTAACAGTAGCGGGTACACGCGAGTAAATCAAGGAAAACTCACGTACAAGACAGAGTAGGTGGACCAAAAATGAATCAAAAGACCAAGAAAAATCAATATTTTCTATGCAGACCCTAGCAGCCAATCAACGACACAGAAAATCGATAGAACAAAGACTCAAAATAAAGAAAAATCCACAAAATGGAGGTTCCTCCCAGCGAAGTCACCATTTCTGTTATGAAGAAAAAATTCCTATGGGTTGGGGTAGACCATAACAGATAGATGACTACCAGAAATCAACTCAATTCCCAATGTATGCTATGTAAATGAAAATGCTAAGATGTGGAATAATAGACCAACCTTCAACCAGATGTTTGATGTAGATCCTCATTGAGATTTCAAATCTCTACACTTGAACCTGTAGCTTAGTCTCAACAATAAACACAAGCAAGTGCATATAATATATGAGAGATGTTAGCATAAACAATAGCATAGTCCATGATATAATAAGCAAATTTTACCCAATGTTAATTAAACAATCATTCACAAGATCAATTGGACGAGAAAATGAGTATTTCTATTAATATGAACAAGAAGTACATGATACAACCTCTTGCCGAAAACTCATCTAAACCAAGAAATAGGTCCCTCCACTTGTGTCTCCACCACTTCAATCCCCTATGCAATGGAAAAATTGCGAGTAAAGGATAGGATCCTTCACAAGATATGGACGAGTTTAGTAGGTGAACATAAAAGGTTCACGACAACTAGGATTAATGGATGTAGACTCAAGTTATGGAAAAAATCCAATAGAGTTTCGTTTCTCTCCCTTTCTCCTCCTTCCATGCACCATAATAGATCAATATATAACCCTCCCATTGGTAGGTAAAAGGTCGAATCGAGTCGTTTTGAGATACATGGAGAACCAAAGGTCACAATCGCCGCTTTTTGGAGTAAAAAAGTAGAGTTTTTACTATCATTTACCAAAACTTCGATGTACGTTGGCTATAGTGGAGAAGCAGGCATATACCCAAGGTGTAATGAAGTAGCTCACGTATAGGAGAAAAAATAGGGAAAAATAGGGTTCTATGGGAACCACAAGTATGGTTTTGAGTCTAAAAATAGGTAAGGGAAGCCAAAGAGTATAGATGCTCACGGGGTGGAAAAATACATTGTAAAATGTATCATAATAAGGAGTTATTTGAGCAGTTAGACTTGAATAAGTCAATAGATAAGCCTAACAATGAAGGTTTTCTCAAGTTTGTAGAGACTATTATGACCAAAGTATATTCTTTTTTCACATCCTTGGCCACCTTGGTTCCCTTTAGAGGCGATGGGAGAAAATCTTAGAAACCACTGCTAATTTTTTTCTTCAAACTGCCAGAACTTCTACAAAAACCATCCTCAGTCTGCAATCCAAAATCCTCAATCCGCAAGGTGCAATGTGGAATTCGGAACGACGGAGCCACAATTTCATAGTTTTGTAGAAACATCCCTCCAAATTCTGCAATCTGCAATCCGCCTTGCAGGATTCGGAAGTTAGAACCACAAATTTCAACTTCGACGAAACACACCTCTGACTTCCGCAATCCACAATCTGCAATGCAAGATTCAAAATTCAAAACTCCAATTCTCTGTTCTGAAGAAATTTCCTCTCCGAATTCTGCAATCTACAGTGTGGAACTTGGAAGTCCTAACGCCAATTTGCGCAGTATGGGAATATCACCTTTCCAAATTCTGCAAGCTGCAATCTGCCTTACAGGACTCGAAATTCAGAGCTCCAACTTGGAACTATGGAGAAAAACACTCTTCTGAATTCCACAATCTACAATCCACAATGCGGATTTGGAAAGTCAAGAGCCCAACTGCACAACTTCTTATGCCCATAACTTCCTTATCCTAAGTCTATCTTGGGAAAATATGGTATCATTGGAAAGATTTTGGAGAGCTCTATAAAACCGAATGATATTCAATCTCATTTGAGAACTCTGATACTATCCTCCTTCCAACACAATATATGGCCCCAAGCCTTATCAATTCCTCTTTTCCTCCATATAAGGAGCTCTTACACTACTCTGTCATGACCCTTCCCTTCCTATAACCCACCAAGGGACCATGAACACAATAGGGGGTTTCCTAATTCATCTCCTCATCCCAACTGATGAAATACAACCATCTAAAGGTGTGTGCCATGCATGACGAACATACACAATGGAACTAAATCTGCTTTAATGCATCTACAACATGCAAAACTAACATCATATTTAACACAAGGAAATGGTGAAATAATCAGACATGGACCAACCTCATGATTAGATCTATACACAGACTCCCTACTGCTTAACTCTTTGTGCTCATTTCATTCAAATGGACTTTATACAACATTTAATCATAACATAGGTAATTAACATCATTTAGAACCACATAATGGACATAATTTAAAACACAAAGACCGCTTATCTTTAATATGAATTTATCCAAGAAAATGGCTATGTGAGAGCAACCGGTTCCATCCAACCATAGGGCTCTGTCCGGCCTATATTATTTCAGTTGAGAGACCACCCCCGATATGGGTTGTGTATCCACTAAGGATGAACTAAATAGGCTCACTCATAGCCATGGTTTCACACAAAAATCATGATAAGCCAACACACAGTTGGGTTTATCAACCATGCTAAGAGATAAAGGAGGAGTATGCTAATCCAGTGAGCTCAACCAAAGAGCTACATGCATCTCAAACTAACTCAAACAACCTTGGCACCCACAATACCTACCACAACCAATACAAGGAAGGTCCACTTCTCTGCAACACAGTCCCTCAGGCACCCCTTCCCTCCAGTTCTCTTCGGGGTGGGCATAGAAAGGTATAAGCTGCTAATGCCTTGCGACTTTATCCTTCATTAGGTTTATCAAGTAGTTCCAACCTCTATTCTATATTTTTTTTTTTACTCATGCTTGGATCTTCTCAGCTTCTATTTCCAAAACGGCTTTGTCCTGCCTCTCGATTCTTTGCTATCACCTCTGGTTTCTTTCTCCTGCCATTTTCCGGCCACTGGTCCTCGCCAATTCACTTTTGTTTTCCTTAATTACCCCTTGAGGGATGCCCTGTTCAATTTCCTTTTTTCCTTTCCATACACCATTTCTGGGCCCTCTCACATTCCTTTGTCAACGTGGTTTTTTCCAGAATCGTGACCTTTCCTCTTTTCCCACTATTAGGATGTGTAATGCATGAAAACTGATCTTTGTTGTTCCAGGATCCCACAACCCCCTCACCTCTCCCTAGTGGATACACATAGCCCCCTCTTGTTGGTTGCTTCCATAACTAGTTTTTTTTTTGGTATTGCATTATTACAATTTACATAATTTTTACAATTTCCATGGTTTAATGGCACATGCCTAACATAATATCAAATAATTTATTTTTAAAATAAAATCTGAGCATCCACTAGTGGGGCCTTGGCCTTGATATCCACGCTAGGAAAACATACATTGTATGTATACATTATTTATATTAAAAGCAAAAATATCCTAAGGGTCAAAATGGGGCTATTACATTCCTCTCCCCCTTAGAACAACATTGTCCTCGATGTTCTCAAAACTGAACAATAATGGGAATGCCTCTCTCATGGAATCCTCTAGTTCCCATGTATCCTCATCGGGACTAAGGTGCTTCCATTGCACTTTTACCTGTCCGATGGCTCGGTTCCGGAGTAATGTGGCCTTCTTGTTGAAGATGCGCATAGGCTCCACTTGTAAATCTCCCTTGGGTTCCACCTATATCACATTCCAATCAATCACATGATTAGTATCATGTACATACTTCTTAAGCAAAGAAACATGGAAAACATTATGATCTCTCGTTTTAGCAGGAAATTCAATTCTATATGCAACTAGTCCTATCCTATCAAGGACTTCAAATGGCCCACATTATAATGGTTCCAACTTGGCACAACTCCCCAACTTTAAGGAACTTTTCCTTGGTTTCACTCTTAAACAAACATGATCGCAAATCTTAAATTCCTTATGCACCCTTTTCAATTATGCATAACTCTTTTCCCTGTCTTGAGCTTCCTTTAAATTCTTCCTGATCTTCCCAATTTCTTGTTCCATTTCTTTGATCATCTCTGTCCCAAGCACCAACCTGTTCAACAAACTATCCCAATTCACTAGAGTCCTGCATCCTTTTCCATATTGTTGTTCAGGATTTCTACCAGATAGCAAGGAGCGGACACTACCAACTTATGGGGTGATAGGTAAATACATTTATCATATTACATGGGCTTCTACAAAAGGAAAGAGATCAAGATCTTAAAAGGCATACCTCATTAATGGCGTTCGATCCTAGATTTTGCTCGATCCTCCACTTGATCTTCCATTTGATGAACCTACAATATAAAAGATACCTTCCTCAGCGTATCTTGACTAATATAGAAATGATGAAATTAAAATGCAATTTATACATCAAATACAATCAAGCATTTAATCCAAACAAATATGCAATCCATTAGACATTTGATTGGGACAGGAAGGGTATTTCAACCTTTATTGTCAAAAGAAAATAACCAGTACAATTATACCTCATCATTCAGAGTGCTTGTTCAATCGGATTCTAGGCTCCTGCTCTTCACACTAACTTTGGAATTCCTCCAACATAACAACCCTTAATGCATACTTTCTCCTCCCTTCTCTCCTCTATCCCCCTTGTATTTATGGGACAAGGTAGGTAATTTGGATCGAGAGGTAGTTTGATTGGGAGGTTGGGGAAGTTGAAAACCAAATTCAACTAATCCCAATTCATCAAATTAATATATTTTTTATTACATTTTAAGATGTACACGAGTTTCCTCAAGTGGAGTAGCGCACAATATGCAACTTTCATGCTTTACAACCAGCGTTTGCAAGGTTTCTTGAGGTGTACACTAGTCTGTAAGAGGAAAAGTAGAGTATACTAGAAGGTTTACACTACTCTTATTCCTATAGGGTAGCATGTCAAAATGTAGGTAAAATCAGTGTTTTGTCAGCTGCAGAGGAGTAATCCAGGTCCATACATCACCTAGGCCAATCTTTCTCTTCAATCCAAGTTGTCCTTTTGTGTGATCGACAGCTAAATGTGATCATGGATGGAGAAGTGTATATTTGACCTATAACAGATGCTCCCTAATGTGTCATGTTAGAGGGAAGCGATGGCTGAAATACATTATAGTTCCAAGTCAGAGGAGGAGCAAGAAACCGCATAACCAAGTCACAAAAGTACTTGAAATAACGATCAAGGTCAGTGAGAAATTACAATCTTGACATCATATAGATGTGTAGCATGATACAACATGATCTCCGATACATAACTAGGAGATGTATATATAGCATGGCGACTGAAATACAAGTGTGGATCCATGTCAAAATGAGAGATCACAGCCATAACCACAAACTAGATCTATGTCTCATGAAGAGCCAAAATGAGTGAGGTTCAGTCTTGCGCAACTTGGGTGATAACATAATGAGGTAATGCTATCAACATCGCAAGGTCTTCATCCAAAACAACCCAAGGTACAAACCCTAACCATGTGAATAAATGAGCTGAATTCAAACATGGGGGGTATCATTTGATTACCGGTCATTGATGTATACCGTTAACAAATATGAGGGCTTCCACTGATAATTATAATGGGGCCGAAGGTACCTAGTATGATCCAACAAGTGTGAATAAGTGGAATTGACGTCGAACACTTGAGGAACCTGTAAAATAAGAGACATTGATGTATTCTCATAATTCAATAGCGAGGGAAATTGCCACTAGTGATTGCAATCCCCAAGGTACTAACCGAAACTCTAAACTTCATTCTAAGAGCATAATGAGCTAGAGTCGATGGGAAGAAATCCGTTGGAAGGGAGGACTTAATGCATCCTCCATCATCCAACACGAGGAACACTCACGGGTATGAGCTGATATGGAGTAGGACATGTAACAAGATGAAACAAACTGACACCAGGATGGCTGACACATGAGGTCAAGGTGAACTGCAAAATGGCCGACACAGGCTGTATCCTTGAATAGTAAGCATGACACAAAGTGACTTAGGCAGTTTTCAACATGAAGGGGAAAATGATATAAGTCTGCGATGTAGGAGACATAACAGACCCTCCATATGGTTGGAAGAATAACCAACCGAGGGAGTAAAAACTCAGAGATCAGGTTCACCCTAAGGCCAAAACTAAAACCCAATTGACATGAAATACTGAAGTAGGTGTTGTGTTCAAGGACATGACTGACGTAAATGCCTTTGAAACTGAAAAAGATGTGATATACCCTTCTTATCCCTTATTCTTTTTGGTAAAAGGATGGCCTTCTTGTTTTTTTAACGAGTCCAAGAAAGATAGAAAACTCAATAAGTCCAACCATGTAATAAGTTTCATGATCCCATGGGAGGAAGACTCAGGACTTTCTTCATTGTTTATAGAGTTCAAATAAGAGATAGAAGAATACTCTATAGTACTGATCTCTGGATTTTAATATCGAGCCTAGATCTGTTCTTTCTCACCGGTGTTTTCTTGTTTAAGGAGTCAGAAAAGCTTAAATAATCCTCCATACACCCCCCCGTGGATTTTAATATCGAGCCTGGGTTGATATATGCTCTCCGATGTTTTTCTGTTTATAGAGTCTGAAAAACTTAAACAATCCTCTATACACCCTCTTGTGGATTTCACATCAAGCCCAAGTAGATGAGTGCTCGCTGGTGTTTTCATGTTTTAAGAGCCTGAAAACCCTGAAGAAGGCTCCGAAAGGTCCTTTTTCGTAAAGTTAGTCTCCTCCCCCAAAAAAGTGTAAAACAATGGAAGAAGAACTTCTCTAGCCACAGAGTCCTTCTTTTATAGAATCAATAATGATTCACTTAGCCTTGACCAAGTCCTTCTTGTGTAAGGCCTTAGCCTTATCTCCCTCTGGAACTGTAACCTCTTCTTTTATGTAGGTGTCCAAATCATTTTCGTCTAGGATTAACCCAATCCTATACTTCCATGCTCGGAAGTTAGTAGCTCCATCAAGCTTATACTCAAGCTTGGTGTGGTGAGACATCTTAAAGAGTACTTCAAATGGAAATAGAAAGTTTTAGGTCTTACCACTTGATTTGCTGAAAACTAGATCTAGAGTTGGATTAGGGTTTGTTAGAGAAACCCTAAAAGTTCAAAATTTGAATTTCAAACTTCTGAAAGGATAGAAAGATGCACCTTGCTGAGTTGGTCAAGTTGGTATACTCAGAATTTGAAATCTGCAAATTTTCACCCCTCAAAATTGCTTTTGAGATTTATGGATTCACTAGACATGACCGCAAACAAGGGTTTGATTTTCTCGGAGCTTCACCCAACCAAAAAGTTTGATCCAAATCTCTAAACTTCGATTTTTTAGAGGATCTTCTAGCCGTGGTCTCGGATTTCAGAAATTCCAATTTTTGTAGAAACCCTAATTTTTAGGTCAAAAACTGAAACAACTCAGAATTGAATTCTGTCTCTACAGAAAGATGCGCCCTTGCTAGGAGAGTCAATCTAGACTTCTTCCTTTAATGATCTGTAGAGAGAAACCCAAATATTAAGAATCCCTAGCTTCCGCAGCTGCATAGTGCCTTCTTCTTAGGTCAGCTCTAATACCATGTTAATTTTTCGATAATTTCATTCCATTATCATTAAGATCTCTAAGAGAATAACATGTACATCATATCTACAACATATCAATCATAGACACAATAGAAATCACACAAGAGACACAGAGTTTTATTGAGGAAAACCAAGAAGGTGAAAAACCCTGAAACTTCCTCAGAGATAAGATAAGCCACAAAGCAAGATCACAAGGATCAAACCCAATAAGATGTCTCTAACAGATGCTCCTCCTCCTCCACAAGTGCGCAACTTTCTCTCTTAGCTATGTGATCTTGAGAAGTGAGTGAATGAATCGAATGAGAGACACAACCTCTCTATTTATACACTGACTTGACCTGCCAATAATTCGCTTGGGCCGACTTGCTACTCAAGTCTAATAACCCAACCATTTGACCTAACTAGGGCCGACCCCTCACTGGTGGTCTAATAACCCATCAATACAAATGATGACACTGAACAATGTAACTTGTGACACTTCCAATCAGAGGAATAATACATATCTGTTGGATATGCAATAAAGTACAAATGTAATACATAGAAGAATATCTTCCGAAGTTACAAATACATCAACAAAGAACTCTTGTCCTCAAAATGATTTTCTCATACTTAATGCTGCAACATGAAATTTTATGCTAAGAGCATCTGCAAACTTATTCTCTTTCCCCTTTACATGTTTAATTTCAAAATGAAACTCATAGAGAAATTCCATCCACCTAGTTTCCCTAGCATTCAAGTTTGGCTGGTCAAACAAATACTTCAAGCTCATGTGATCTGTCCTGAGCTTGAAACATCTTCCCAACAGATAATGTCTCCACCTCTTGGGATCATGTACTATGGATGCTAGTTCTAAATCATGTGTGGCATAATTAATTTCATGCTCCTTTAATTTCCTCGACTCATAAAAAATCACAAATCCTTCTTGCATGAGCACTCCACCCAACCCTTCAATTCAAGCATCTGTGCACACCACAAAATCGTTCTTTGGATAAGAAATCTTCAAAACAGGAGCACTGGTAAGCGATTCCTTTAGTTGCTGAAATCTTCTCTCACACTTTTCAGACCATACAAACTTGACATTCTTCCTCTACAATGATTTAATTGGATTAGCTATCCTGGAGAATCCTTCAATGAACCTTCTATAATAGCCTACAATACCCAATCCATTATGGCTTAAAATTTTTCTGGATCCACAACAATTCCTTCCTCTGAGATGACATGACCCAAATATTGTACCTTCCTTTGATAGAAATCACACTTGCTCAGCTTTGCATACAATTAGTGTTCTCTAATAACTTGCAACAGCATTCTCAGATGCTCATCATGCTCTTCTTCAATCTTTGAATAAACAAGAATGTCATCCAAAAACACTCTCAAAAAACTTATTCAAATACTTGTTGAAGACACTATTCATGAGACACATCAATGTAGCAGGCGCATTGGTAAGACCAAATGGCACCACTGTGAACTCATAATGGCTATATATTGTCAAAAAATCTATCTTGTGAATGTCTTCTTCTTTTATCCTCACTTGATGATAGCCAGACCTCAAGTCAATCTTTGAAAACAGTTTAGCTTCCTTCATTTGATCAAACAAATCATCAATTCTTGGCAATGGGTATTTATTCTTGACTGTCTCTTTATTTAGCTTCCTATAATCAATACACAGCCTTAAAGTCCCATCTTGTTTCTTGACAAATAACATTGGTGCTCCCTGTTGATGTGTATGTAACTTCGGAATGTATTTCACCTATGTATTTTATTGTACTCCTATAGATATGTATTATTCCTCTTTACGGAAGTGTCGTCATTTGTATTGACAAGTGTCGCAAGTGTCATAACTTGCCGATGGGTTATTAGACCACCATGTGTGGGATCGGCCCTGGTTAAGTTAACCTGGGGTTATTAGGCTGAGTTAGACAAGTTGGCCCCATAGGTTTATTAGGCTGCTCAGAACAAGTATAAATAGAGAGCGGGATCTCTCTATTTGATCACTTCATTGCTCACTCATCCATCACTCGGAAAGTGGCACACATGTGAGGAGGAGGATCAGCTGCTCAGAGGAGACTATCTCTTTGTACTTGGGTTGTACTTTGGTTGTATCATTGCTCTATCTATCTCTGAGGAAGTTGTGGGGTTTTTCACCTTAGGGTTTTCCCCACGGAAACTCTGTGTGTCTATTGTCTCTTATGTTTGCATCTTGTGATGTTTGATATGCTTGCTATGATTGATATGCATTGATATACTATACATGTTATTCTCTTATTAAAGATCCTAGAGTATATTGAATTAATGCTCGAAAATTAACATGGTATCAGAGCTAACCTGAGAAGAAGATACTATGCAGTTGCAGAAGCTAGGGCTTCTTGTTTTTGGGTTTCTCTCCACAGATTTTGGAAAAGCAATATGATAGATTGACTCTCCTCAGTAAGGTGAATCTTTCTGTCCAATCATAATTCAGTTCTGAGCACTTTTAGTTTTGGCCCTAAAAATTAGTGTTTCCACAAAAATAGGATTTTCTAAAATCTAAAGACATAGCTGGAAGCTCCTTGGAAAAATCGAAGTTTAGAGCTTTGGATCGAGATTTTTGGCTGGGTAAATCTATGAGAAACTCAAACCCTAATTCAGGGTCCTCCCTAGTGAACCCGAGAAGACTAAAAAGCATTTCTGAAGGGTGAAGCTTTGCAGATCTCAAATTCTGAATACACTAGGATGATCAACTCATCAAGGTGCATCTTTCTATCCTTTCAGAAAGTTGAAATTCATATTTTGAATTTTTAGGGTTTCTCTGACAAACCCTAATCCGGGACCAGATCCAGTTTTCAACAGATCAAGTGGTAAGACCTAAATATTTTCTATATCCATTTGAATTACTCTTTAAAGATGTCTCACCACACTAAGCTTGAGGATAAGCTTGAAGGGGCTGATAACTTTCGAGCATGGAAGTATAGGATTGGGTTAATCCTAGGAGAAAATGAATTGGATACTTACATAAGGGAAGAGGTCCCTGTCCCAGAGGGAGAAGAGGCTAAAGCCCTCCACAAAAAGAACTTGTTCAAGGAAAAAATAATCATTGCTAATTCTATCAAGGACCATCTCATCCCCCATGTGTCATCTCTGAAGACACCCAAAGAGATGTTTGATTCCCTATCCAAACTATTTGAATGGAAGAACATAAATCAGAAGATGACTCTGCGAAACCAATTGAAAGGGGTAAATCCTCAGAATGGAGAATCCATTCAATCTTATTTTTATAGGGTCTCTCAGATCAAGAAACAACTAGAAGCAGTGGATTAAATGGTGGAGAATGGTGAAGTTGTCATGACCACTCTGAATGGCCTACCCAGGTCATGGGATTCCTTTATCCAAGGAATCTGTGCAAGAAATAAGTTGGTATCCTTCAACAGACTGTGGGAAGAATGCTCACAAGAAGAAGCAAGGCTTGTGGCATGAGAAGAAAAGATGGGGAATGAAGATCAAGCTCTCACAGCTCACACCAATGGAAGCAAGTTTAAGAGGGAGAAATCTCATAACAAGAAACATTCTCACCCTCATCACAAGAAGAAAGATCTATCTCATGTTCGATGTTACGAATGTAATGAAATGGGACACTTTGCTTCAAATTGTCCCAAGAAGAAGAAAGACATCAACTTCAACAAGAAGAAGAAGAATAACAAAAGAAGATATCATGCTCATGCTGTTGAGGATGATGAACCTCCCAGGAAGAAAACTAGAGCAGAAAGTGATGATGATGACTCATCAAGCGAAGAAGAGTATGTTCTAATCTATGCTCTCACAGGTACTATTTCTCATGGTTGTAATGATTGGTTAATTGACAATGGGGCTTCTAAAGACATGACCGGGTTTAAAGAATCTTTTGTAAATCTGTCTGAACATGAATCACCCCATAAAGTGAAACTTGGGGATGATTATCAATACCCTATCAAAGGAAGTGGGGAAGCCTCCTACAACCTAGAATCTGGAAAGTCCTTGAAGATGAAAGATGTGTTATTTGTACCTAGGATCAAGAAGAACCTACTCTCCATCTTTGCATTGGATGCAAAAGGCATGAGGGTTGCATTTTTAGATGGCCAAGTCCTAATGTGGCCAAAGGGTAAAACTATTGATGATGCAGTGGTGATTGGAGAGCAAGAGGAAGGACTGTACAAATTGAAGGGACAACCTGAACATTGCATGGTACATGAATCCATGGATCCAAATGAACTTTGGCATCGAAGGATTGCACATGTGCACTACAGAGCACTACCAATTGCAAGCAAAGATGTAGAGGGTCTTCATGAAATCAAGTCAAAGCATGAAGGTGTTTGCAAAGGATGTGCAAAAGAAAAGAACATTAAAAAGGCATTTCCAGGCAGTAAAAGCAAGGCATAAGGAATTTTGGAAATTATCCACTCCGATGTATGCAGTCCAGTGTCATCTAGTTATCTGAGTGGGTATGTGCACTATGGTTCTTTCATTGATGACTTCTCTAGGAAGACGTGGAATTATTTATTGAAGAACAAATATGAAGTATTCAACAAATTCAAGGAATTCAAAGCCTTGATAGAAAACCACACCGATAAGAAGATCAAAACTTTCAGATCCGACAATGGTGGAGAATTCACTTTAGAAGTTTTCAAGAAGTTGTGTAGTGATTCAGGGATTAAGAGATAGTTCACCACTCCTTACAATTCACAATAGAAAGGTGTAGAAGAAGTTACTTCAGAATAGGACTCCAGCAACTCCTGCAAGGAAGCAAAGATTCAAAGGGAGTCCACCCAACAAACAAATAAAGATAAGTATCTAAATTGTCATTTCTTGTATATTCTGTTTGTTTAAAATAATGTTATTCAGTGATGTATATGCTTATGTTCATAGACCTAGGTTATGTATTATGCATATTAGAATAATTGCATTGATGAACAATATACTACTAATATGCAGGCAGTGGGTAAGTGGCCTATGGTACTGTACAACATTCGATTGCTACTTATCTAGAATGAAACCTCTTTGCTAACATGTTGGGAGTTGTGCACAGTCTTAACAATGTTCTGGTAGAGATTGGAAGGCATCTAGAAAGTTACGAGATATGGATAAATGTTGTATTGAAGCATTGGCTAAAAAAATTGCATGATTGTATGACATATATTCTTATGTGTAAGATTTTGTTATGAAACTATGAGATGTTTCTAATCACGCAATTTAACTTGTCTTGTAGGAAATATCATATACCATCACCTACAAAAGAAGGACTACAACATTTGTTCAAAGAAAACTATCTATTGAAGATATTGAAGAATCTGAAGTTCCCAGGATTTGGGATACAGTAATGGAAGAATTCCATGGTCGAGGAATATCAGTCGATCATGAAGAATGATGTTTGGGATGTAGTCCCAAGACCTGAAGGGAAGTCTGTCGTGACTTCCAAATGGATCTACAAGATCAAGCATGTTGGAGATGGCAGCATAGATAAATACAAAGCGAGATTTGTAGTTCATGGCTTCTCTCAGAAAGAGGGATAGACTATGAAGAAACTTTTGCTCCTGTAGCCAGGTACACTTCCATCAGATCGGTACTTGCTTTGGCCGTAGTGATGAAATGGAAGATACAACAGATGGATGTCAAGACAGCTTTCTTGAATGGTGTAGTCGAGGAGGAAGTGTATGTGGAGCAGCCACTTGGTTTTGAGACACATGATAGGAAGTCATATGTGTGCAGGTTGAAGAATGCCTTGTATGGATTGAAGCAAGCTCCTAGGACTTGGTATGGTAGAATGGACGGATTTCTATCCAGTTTAGGATTTACCAAGAGTAAAGAAGATTCCAACCTTTACTACAAGGTTGAGGAAGGCAATCTAGTGATACTACTTATGTATGTGGATGACCTGTTTGTTACAGGAGAAGATAGTTTTATTGCAGATACCAAGAGGAAGCTTGTTGCTAAGTTCGAGATGAAGGACTTGGGGATGATGCACTATTTTCTCGGAATGGAGGTGTCACCGAGTGCAGATGGAATCTTCCTTGGAAAATGGAAGTATGCAGTAGAGATCCTAAAGAGGTTCGGGATGATGGATTGCAAGGCCATGGCCACACCTATGGCATCGAAATTGAAGCTTCTGTGTGATGCTTCATCTGATCCGGTTGATGTCACAATGTATCGTCAGATGATTGGATCCTTGATGTACTTGACGAACACAAGACCATATATTTTCTTTGCCGTGAAGACATTGAACCAGTTCCTGACGGATCCTAGAGGTGTTCACCTGGTTGCTGTAAAGCATATTCTGAGGTACCTGAAGGGTACAGTTGACTATGGTCTCAAGTATGATGCAAATAAAAAGTTTAACCTGCAGGGTTATGTTGATTCAAATTGGGCAGGCATTGCTGCAGATAGGAAGAGCACATCTGGGTGCTGCTTCAGTTTGGGATCAGGTGTGATCTCTTGGTTTAGAAGGAAGCAATCCTACGTAGCATTGAGTACAGTTGAGGCAGAGTATGTTGCAGCATGTTCGACTAGTTGTGAGGAAGTATGGATCCGAAAGCTACTATCTGAGTTATTTGATCTCTCATTGGAGGATACTGGTATCTTTTGTGAAAACCAGAGTTATGTGAAGCTGTCTGAGAACCTGGTGTTCCATGACAGGTCGAAGCAAATCAATATCAAATATCACTATATCAGGGATATGGTGTAGAGAGGAGCAGTGAAGCTCCTGTATGTTGTGACGGATGAGCAGATTGCAGATGTACTGATGAAACCACTAGCCAGAGTGAAGTTCAAGTACTTCAGAGAGAGGCTTGGTGTTCTTCAGATCGATGACACTTCGAGGAAGAATTGATGGACACATCTGCTAGAGACATTCCAAGCATGGTGAGAGGAGGATCCTTCCCATGGATGTGGATGTAAGCGCTGGATGATGACCATCAGGACGATGCTCTAGTTACTGCTTTATATATGCATCAGTTGGATGCTCTGATCAGTTTGATCATGTATTTGTATATCCATCATGTTGGATGCTCTGATCAGTTGGATAATGTATATGTATATGCATCATGTTGGATGCTTGTTATGATCAATTGTATCATGTATATGTATATGCATCATGTTGGATGCGGAATATGGTTAGGTAGATCATGTATTTGTATATGTATCAAGTGGATACTTGTATGATCAGGTAGATCATGTATGTATCAGGTGGATACATTATGTATATCATATGGATGCATTTGTATGATCAGGTAGATCATGTATGATGATATGTATTAGGTAGATACTTTGTATGCATCAGATGGATATACTATTTGATCAGGATGATCACATATGACAAGCTTCAGGATGTTGCTCCAGATGATATGCATCAGTTTGATGCTATGATGATGATCAGGATGATCACAGATGACAAGCTTCAGGATATTTCTCTAGATGATATGCATAAGGTTGATGCTATGATGATGATCAGGATGATCACAAATGACAAACTTCAGGATGTTGCTCTAGATGATATGCATCAGGTTGATGCTATGATGATGATCAAGATGATCACGTATGACAAGCTTCAAGATGTTGCTCAAAATGATATGCTTCAGGATGATGCTATGATGATGATCAGGTTGATCATGTGATGATGTACATCAAGATGATGTATGGTGAGTATCGGCTTGATACTCTGTGGCCGTGGACAGGTTGTGCAGGTAGCATAGAAAATATCCTTTAAAATCTAGACAGGTAGAGTGGTGTGCTCGTAACATCCTGGGATGCTCTATCAAGATTGAGACAAGTAGAGCGGTTTGCTCGTAACATCCTAGGATGCTTTGAGTAGGTTTTGCTACAATTTCACATAGAAAAGATCCTTTAAAATCCGGATAGGTAGAGCGATGTGCTCGTAACACCCTAGGATGTTCTATCGAGATCCATATAGGTAGAGCGGTGTGCTCGTAACATCCTGGGATGCTCTAAGTGGGTTTTCTGAAAGTTCACATAGAAAAGATCCTTTAAAATATGGACAGGTAGAGCGGTGTGCTCGTAATATCTTGGGATGCTCTATCGAGATCCAGACAGGTAGATCGGTTTGCTCGTAACATCCTGGGATGCTTTGAGTAGGTTTTGTGATGGTCAACATGTAAAAGATCCTTGGAGATCCAATAGGTTGAGCACTGTGCTCATAATCAGTCCTGGGATGCTCTTTCGAGGTTTTGTTGAGGCACGTAATCAGTCTTGAGTATTCTACAGTATGGCAAGTGATGATGAAGACCTACAAGTGGTGGGCCTACATCCAGTATGAAAAAGGACTGGCTCTGTAGAACTTCCTATGACAAGTAGATCAGAGATTGATTGAGATAGCAACAACAGTGATAATGATGATGATTCGCTAATGATGATCCAGAGAAGAATACTTGTGTTGGAAGATCTGTGTCAAGAAATACCATCCTAGTTAAGAGGGAGTGTTGATGTGTATGTAACTTCAGAATGTATTTCATCTATGTATTTTATTGTACTCCTATAGAGATGTATTATTCCTCTATACAGAAGTGTCGTCATTTGTATGGACAAGTGTCGCAAGTGTCGTAACTTGCTGATGTGTTATTAGACCACCATGCCTGGGGTCGGCCCTGATTAAGTTAACCTAGGGTTATTAGGCTGAGTTAGACAAGTCATCCCCATAGGTTTATTAGGCTGCTCAGAACAAGTATAAATAGAGAGCAAGATCTCTCTATTTGATCACTTCATTACTCACTCATCCATCACTTGGAAAGTGGCACACATGTGAGGAGGAGGATCAGCTGCTAGGAGGAGACTATCTTTGGATACTTGGGTTGTACTTTGGTTGTATCGTTGCTCTATCTATCTTTGAGGAAGTTGTGGGGTTTTTCACCTTAGGGTTTTCCCCACGGAAACTCTATGTGTCTATTGTCTCTTATGTTTGCATCTTGTGATGTTGGATATGCTTGATATGATTGATATGCATTGATATAATGTACATGTTATTCTCTTAGTAAAGATCCTAGAGTATATTGAATTAATGCTCGAAAATTAACACTCCCCAAGGAGATACACTTGGCCTGATATAATTCTTGTCCATTAATTCCTGTAGCTGCATGTTTAACTCTATCATCTATGGTGTGTTCATTCTATAAGGAGATTTAGAAATTGGTGCTGCCACTGGAACTAGATTGATGGTAAAATCAATGTCTCTTTTTGATGGCAATCCTGACACTTCATCTAAAACACATATTTGAACTCTTGCAACAAATGGAAGTCTTCCATCCTTGGTACTTTTTCCTCTGATGAATCAGATATATGAACTGCATATAATTCCAAACCCTTCTTATAAAAAAATTTCAATTATAAGGATGAAATATATCTTACTGAGACTTGCTTGGGAATCTCTCTTACCAATCTTGGTCTTCCCTCTTCATCAATGCATTCAAGTACCTTTTCATATAAATCTATCTTGTCTCTATGCCTTTCCAACCAATCCATACCAATTAGAGAATCATAAGATCCTAATGGTCGGACATTCAAATTTACTTTTGTGAGGAATCCATTTAAATCCATGGGGCACTCCATCAGTACTTCACTCTCTTTTCTCTTGGTCCTTGTGGCTAACTAAACTAGCGAAGATTTGTTGTGATTCATTTTTTCTAAGAGAACAACCCTCAACTGCTTTTGGATAAACATAACTATGAGTAGATCATGGATCGATCAAAACAGAAATAGATTTCTTGGCAATCTTACCTTCAACTTCCCCCACTGCGGATTGATGGTATTCCTTATGATCATCCAACGCTACATAGATTTGAGGTGCCTCCCTTGCCATATCCTCCAATGTAGCTTCCCCTTTTAATTTGTGCAAGATTCGAGGATTCTCCCTCCAATGTGGACAATCCTTAAGCATGTGGTTTTCTCCACATCCCCAACACTGAAGTGGCCCTTTTTATGCTTCGTATGCTATTACTGCTAGCTTGTTCTCACTTCGTGCTTGTTTGTCCAGTGGAAACTTGGCTTATTTTTGAATGGCGGTTTAAATCCACCTTTCCTTTGATCAAACCTCCAATTTGGATTTTCTTTCCATGTTGGGTTAATCTATGATTTCCTTTTCTCTGCTCATAGCAATGCACCGCCATCCTAATGGATTCATAAAAACTGGGTGGACTAACAAACTCAAACCTATCTCTAAAATTTTGAGGTAAAATCCCAACGAAACACTGTATATTAACCCTCTCATCCTTGATATAGTCCACATACCTCAACAATTCCAAACACTTATGGATATGGTAATCCATAGATTTCTGTCCCAACCTAAGTTCATTGAATTCTTTCCTCTTGTTGTCATAATACCTAGTTTATAGGTATTTTTCCTTGAAATACTTGTTAAATCTCTACCAGCTGATCCTCTGTTGGGCATGGCCCAAGTTGGTACAATATTGATGAAGTACAGTTTTTAACGGTTGCGCAGTTTGTACTGTGAATTCATTTGGCATAGTTTTGTCGATGGCGCATCTCAGATTGTGAAGTCTAAGTAACGCAGTTATGAAAGCGGAACCGAGGCATAGTGTGGTGCCAGTGTAGGAGGTAATTTTGGGTTAAGAGTATAAGTAAAGGTCAAGCAGATGAAAGCGACCTATTTTGGGTAAGTAACTCCATGATTCCCGATAGTGGGTATGGAGCAGCGTGGAAGTGGTTGAAAGAGACTTGGCAGTTAGAGCGGTGAAAGCCATTAGAAGCAAAGCCACGAGTCGATAGCGACAAGAATGCCAAAGGGGAGGAAAGTGACAAGCCACTATGCAGTTGTAACCGTCATGATGATTGCGATTGTCAGAAGGGCGTTAGATCCACGAGTGGTCCAGCAAAGCGGCCATAAGCAAGTGGAGCAACTGTCGACTGCGAAAGGATGAGTCGAAAGAAGTAACCGCACCAATTTTGGTTACCTTATGGTATTGATTTATCCCACCATGAATGTAAAGACGTGAGCTGCCGGCACGATCTATAAAAAGTGCATTTTTGTAAGGGAAGGGTTGGTCATATTGTTTTGGGATTTTTGTTATTGTTGATCTCTGTTGAGAGACTATTATAAAGAGGCTTTGCAGCTGCATGTGCAGAGGTCCATTGAAGAAAGAGAAGAGGGTCTATAGCTGAGTGACTAGACCAGAACTATTGAAGCCTTCCCATTTATAGTAAACAACAGTTCTTGTGGATGTAGATTCCATCCTAAGGGTGAACCATGTCAGGTCCTGTGTTGTGTGATTGGATCTGTATGTTTCCTTTTGTTTTGGTTGATTTCATGCTTATGTTTATATGAATCTTCACTTTTATATTTATTCTTTATATGAATGAATGCTGAGAATAATATGTTAAGTGTCGATTAGATATGCATGAATGTAGAATGCATGAGGTAATCCTGAATGCGATGAACATTTGAAGTTAATCGAATAATGGTACCTTAGCAAAGTCAGTATAAGTGCAATCCCCTGAACGCGCAGCACTGGAAGTGCGGAGTTGCATTGTATGCCAACATCTTGTATGAGTTTGTGGTCTAATATGTTGAAGGCATAATTACACTAAGTTAGCAACCTGTAAAGTGTGTGTGTTAAAGAAGTAGTGCAGTCTGAATTGTGTTGTCCTTCTGTTTAAGTGGCCATTTGCCAAGCATGCAGTCCTAGTGCGTGCTATAGTATAGTGATAACCGCAAAGTATATAGAACTTCGCACAGCTCCATCCAGTCTATCAACCACGCATCACTCGGTTGTGGAAACTTGATTCCGTGACCTCCCCATAACTTCGCCTTGGGGGAGACCTAAGTCTGCTCCCAGACTGTTGCTGAAAGGGATGGTGAAAAAGGGGGTTTTGTTGGTTCCTTGAATAGTGTAGAACCTGGGTCTATCTTGAAATATTAAAGAACATTATAAAGAGCCAAAAAATGGTTCCATTTCCATGCTTGAACTTGTGACTCTACGATGTGTTCTCGATATTGGCATCCCGAGAGGACAAAAATGCAGAACTAGGTGGACAATATAGAGAAGGAGTTTGCAAGAAAGGAGAAGAAACATCCACGCTTCTCTGATGAAGAATGGTTGCATAGATACCTATACTCTGATACTTATGAAATTTTATTTGCAACATTCAGCAATGATCTATATGAGTGGTTGTTGAGACTAGTAGAGAAGAAAACCTACTATCAGGGAGGAGAACCCATGGCATGGACTCCAGAACTGATCCAGAGACTTAAAGCGGTGGAAATTCAAATTTCAAGAGTAGTAGACTTCTGGTTAGATTAACAGGGTATTTTTTAAGGATTATAAAAATATACTTTAGTATAGTATTCTAAGCGATTATTTTAGATTGAAAAAAACATATATATAGATTGGTAGGTGAATATTAAATATCAAATATACAATTTACTATTGAAACTTTTAAATTTTGACGAATATTATGATAAAAGAACATATTTTATGGAAATATAGGCGATATTAGAGACTAAAAATGACAAAATAACAAATTTATTTTTTGAAAAAAAGTCCAAAAAATAGCTAATTGGCGAAATTTCTCCCCTAAAAATTTCCATGGTTAGATAGCATATTAAAAGGCTATATGACAGAATTTGTTGTGGACACACTGAAGTGTTACAGCGCAGCAAAGGCAGATTTCTTCAAAGGATTCAGAGGTAAGTACCTGAACAATCCAAGCCTATACATTAAAATGTTGTTAGAAGAGAAAGGTGTTTTGAGAATACAATCAGATCCATAGAACTTTTGAGTCTGTAATGGTCAATAACACATACAGTGACACTAAAGAAGATACATACATACAATTTAAGAAGTGGAAAATGATATAAGTATAACACTGAGAAGAATCCTAGTGAACTTCGTGTCTCTATAGAAACTGAGTTACAAGATGAGACTGATAGTGGAACAAAAGCTCCAGTAGCTACCTATCAGCCCATCACCCCACATAATTAGCCAGTTAATAATACTGTTAATCCATATAACATTAGTAGTGGTAACACCACATGTGTGAGTACTCATAACATTCCACACAGTAGTATCCCTAACACATCACAAAACACCGCGCCTTTTAGAAGGAGAATGACAAACGATTTAAAGCTGTCGATATTCAAAGGAACGGGTCTAGAAGACCCTGAGCAACATTGGTTTTTGTGTGAAGCCATGTGGAATGTTAAGCAAGTCTAGGATGATGTTGTTAAGAAAGCACAGCTCATCACAACATTCAAGGACAAAGCCTTAAATTGGTTTATGAAGTATTCTCCTATACATAATAGAACTCTAGTGGATATCAAGGCTTCCCTCTTAAGGGAATTCAAGAAACCTAAGTCATAGTCGCAATGTATCACAGAACTAAAAGAGATTAAGCAGAAAATGACTGAGTTAGTATGGTAATTTGACCAAAAGTTCAAAACATTGTTAGATTAGGTTAGTTTTGACATCGCACCGCAATAGCACCAAGAGTGGTTCATAGCTGTGTTGTTGCCACACATCATATTTTCATTGATTCAATAGAAGGTTGCTTTGCAGATAGAGACCCTGGAGATCATGATGAAACTAGAAGCTTCTTCAATAGGAGAGACTAGCACAAGAATGGTTTAGATACAGAACCAGCTAGCAACCTTGATGTTAAATTTGCAAGACATTAAGAAAGGAAAATAAACCGTAGAAGAAGTATGGTGTACAAGATATAAGGGAGAAGGAAACTCGAAGGAACGTTATCGTTTGTTTCAAGATTACCTCGATAGTGGAGCACCGAATCCATTGAATCAATAGCAAGGACCATGGTGTGAGATTTGTCGAACTAGAGGACATCGCCCAGAGGATTTTTATTTGATTCAGAAGTATGTGTGAACACCCAAGAACTTATACTGCACATTCTATAAATTAGTTGGTCATGATGAGTCCAACTGGAGAGCATATGAGCTAATGATCAAAAGAAAGCGTGATATTTACCGAGTTCAAGAAGAAGCATCGCATAATGATGATAATGCGTAGTATGATCAGGGTGCAAACAAAGGCCATGGTGGATTCCGAGGAAGAAGAAGAAACACTGGTACAGGACAAGGAAGAGGAAGAGGTCATTTAATATGTTATAACTATGCTCAGCCAAGAAATATTTCCAGAGACTGCACCAATTCTTGTACTACTTGTAGATACTATAATTCTTTTGATCATGTGATTGAGGCATGTCCTGTTTTGTAAGCAAAAATGCAAGAGAGGAGAACATAAGCACCAAATCTGAATGTTTAGATGATCGCAGCGGCGAAAAGAACTAGAGACTCAAACATCAATGTTGTGACACGAAGTGGAGTTACCATAGGTCAAGATCAAAGAGAAGAAGCCTCGACTTTTGAAAACCACCATACTAAACAGACACCTACTGAAGGGGTCAAGGATAAGAAAAGAAACTGGGAAAGCACCTACTTTCAATCTATACAAAAACAAAGAAGTCTTCGCAGAAGCAAGGGAGATCTTCAAAGAATCATATACTATCACACCAAGAATTAAATTACAAAGTGAAACAACACATACGAAGGATATTCTAGCACCATATGATAAAATATGTAATGCCGCAAAAACAGGGACTTTTGTTGCACAGTTCCTACAGAGATGTATGAAGTTACTAAAAAGCAAAGATGCCTTAGAAGAATTGAAAAACTTACTAAACCACTATAAACAATGCGGTTTCACAAGTACTGTTCATAGTGCAGTTCACCATATAAAGAGCCATAAGAGAACAGGATCAGAAATGAGGCTCAGTGCCCAGATTAGAGACTATGAAATGGACCAGATCATCTTTGACTTGGAATCAAAAGTGAATGTCTTGACCAAGCATACATGGGAAGAGATGGGGAAACCAAGTTTATCATGGTCACCTATCCAATTGAGACTAGTTAATCATAAGAAGTTATCCCCTTTGGAAGACTCTCGAATGTACTTGTGGACATTGATGGAGTAATAAGTTCAACGGACTTCGAGGTTATTGAGATCATCGACGACAATAACCCATATCCAGCATTACTAGGGATAGACTGGGCAATGGATAACCTTGCAATTATCAATCTGAAAAAACAAAAAGATGATCTTCAAAGGACAAGATATTAGGGTCATTGCACCTTTTGACCGTTCACAAGTATAAAGATACAGTGAACCAATACAAGAATAATGCAGGGAAAAAGACCTTGATTGCATCTACGAGATGACTGCGAATCAGGCCGACTACATCAATCCTACGGCTGATGGAACATTGAGTTGGCACTGTGAAAGCTCTTGCATATCAGAATCCGCCATAGGAATGGAGAATTGGAAAAGCAGAATGCACAAAGTGTATGCCAGGTGATGTGCACAGATCTTGAAATCACTACGTTGGTTTGGAGCAGAGGTAATTCCAATTCCTACTTATGATGGCTTGAGTATCAATCAGGTATTTTTCAAGAATAAAATGTAATTCCAGATGAATATAAGCTATCAGCATTAGATTTAGCACTGCACGCTACACCTGCCAGATGGTGGGCCATGCATAAGGACAATCTAAAAACATGGGAACAATGCAAGCACATGATGGAACTCAGATTCACAAAGAAAGTTGCGCTAACAATAGTAAAGTAGAATGGACATACGAACCCAAGAGATCACATAGATATTTGTTCAAAAACATGGGAACATAGACCTCAAGCAGAGTGGGTCCATCTATTTGTACACACATTAGAACAAATCCCAAAGAACTGGTACATAGACGCAGAACTGTGCAGAGGAGCAGTAGACTAGTATGTCCTGACTAAAAATTTCCAAATAACTTTCTGCTTTGAGGTTGATTGTCCAAATATTAATCAGGCATTGTAGATTATAAAAAACAAGATATTTTATGACACATTACAACCTCCATATCAACAATGGGAAAAATAGCTGGAATTCTCTAACCCCGCAGTAGGCAATGAAGAAGAAGAAAGTGAAGAGGATGATGATCCGCGCAATATTAATTGTTGTTCGGGAAATATACCCTATAGCGACGAGAGGGACACAACCAACTTTTGGGGTGATAGGTAAATACATTAATCATATCACATAGGCTTCTATAAAAGGAAAGAGATCAAATTTCTTGAAGGCATACCTTATTAACGAAGTTCGATCCTAGCTTTTGCTTGCTCTTTCAATTGATCCTCCACTTAATCTTCCCTTTGACAAACCTGCAATACAAAGATACCTTCCTCAGCGTATCTTGACTAATATAACAATGATGAAATTGAAATACAATTTAGACATCAAATACAATCAAGCATTTAATCCAAACAAATATGCAATCCATTAGACATTTGATTGGGACGGGAAGGGCATTTCAACCTTTATTGTCAAAAGAAAATAATCAGTACAATTTATACCTAATCATTCAGAGTGATTGTGCAACCGGATCCTGGGCTCCTACTCTTCACACTAACTTTGGAATTCCTCCAGCATAACAACCCTTAATGCATAGTTTCTTCTCTAAGGTCATTCTAACCATAATGAGTAACCCCTCTCATGGATCCTCCTTGTATTTATGGGACAAGGTAGGCAGTTTGGATCGAGAGGTAGTTTGATTGGGAGGTTGGGGAAGTTGCAAAACCAACTTCAACTAATCCCAATTCATCAAATTAATATATTTTTGATTACTTTTTAAGGTGTGCACTAGTTTTCTTAAGTGGAGTAGCATTCAATATGCAAATTTCCTGCTTTACAACCAACATTTGCAAGAGTTTCTAGGATGTATGCTAGTCTACTGAATCAAAGTAGAGTATTTCAGTAGGTAAACACTAGTCTATTAAAGTAGAGTAGAGTATTTCAGTAAGTGAATGCTACTATCATGCTTATAGGGTAGCGTTTTTCTCAAAAAGTAGGTAGAATGAGTGTTTTGTCAGCTGCAAAGGGGTAAGTCTAGTCCATACATAATCTAGGGTAATCATGCTCTTCAATCTAAGTTGTCCTTTTGTGTGATCAATAGCTAGATGTGATCACGAATGGAGAAGTGCATATTTGACCTATAACAGATGCCCCCTAATGTGTGAGGTCAGAGAGAAGCGATGGCCAAAATACATTATAATTCCAAGTCAATGGAGGAGCAAGCAACCGTAGAACCAAGTCACACAAGTACCTGAAATAACGATCAAGGTTAGCGAGCAATTACAATCTTGATATCATATAGATGTGTAGCATGATACAACATGATCTCCAATACATAACTAGGAGATGTATATATAGTATGGCCACTGAAATACAAGCATGGAATCATGTCAGAATGAGAGATCATAGCCATAACAACAAACTGGATCTATGTCACATGGAGAGCCAAAAAATAAGTGAGGCCTAGTCTTGCGTAGCTTGGGTGATAACATAATGAGGTAATGCTATCAAAATCCCAAGGCCTTCATCCAAACAACCCAAGGTACAAACCCTAACCATGTGAATAAATGAGTTGAAATTCGAACATGGGGGGTATCGTTTGATTATCGATCGTTGATGTATACTGCTAACAAACACGAGGGATTCCACCGATAATGATAATGGGGCCCAAGGTAGCTAGTACGATCCAACAAGTGTGAATAAATGGACTTGACGTCGAACAATTGAGGAACCTGTCAAATAAGAGACATTGATGTATTCTCATAATTCAACAATGAGGGAAATTTCCACTAGTGACTACAATCCCCAAGGTACTAACCGAAACTCTAAACTTCATTCCCAGAGCAAAATGAGTTGATGTCGATGGGAAGAAGTCTGTTGGATGGGAGGGCTTAAGGAATCCTCCATCATCCAACACGAGGAACACTCAAAAGGTATGACCTAATGTGGAGTAGTACAAGTAACAAGACTGACACTAGAATGGACGACACATGAGGTCAAGGTAAACTGCAGAGTGGCTGACACAAGCTATATCGGTGAATAGTGAGCATGACACAAAGTGACTTAGGTAGTTTTCAACATGATGGGGGAGTGATATAAGCCTGCAATTTAGGAGACATTAGTAGACCCTCCAAATGGTTGGAAGAATAACCGACCTAGGGAGTAAACAACTCGGAGATTAGGTTCACCATAAGGTCAAAAGTAAACCTAACTAAAATGATGGACTCAAATAGGTGTTTTGTTCAAGGATGAGACTGACTAAACTGCCTTTGAAATTGTAAGATGTGATATACTCTTCTTATCCCTTGTTCTTTTTAGATAAAAGAATACATTTCTTGTTGTTTTAATGATTCCAAGAAATAATGAAAACGCAATAGATCCAACCATGTAAAGAGTTTAATGAGCCCATGGGAGGACGACTCAAGACCTTCTTCATTGTTTACAGAGTTCAAAGAAGAGATAGAAGAATACTCTATTATACTGATCTCTGGATTTTAATATATAGCCGAGATTTGTTCTTGCTCGCCAGTGTTTTCAATTTTAAGGAGTCTGAAAAACTTAAACAATAACTCCATACACCTACTCGTGGATTTTAATATCAAGCCCAAGTAGGTTAATGCTCGTTGGTGTTTTCTTGTTTATAGAGTCTGAAAAACGTAAGCAATCCTCTATTTACCCTCTCATGGATTTCACATCGAGCCTGAGTAGGTGAGTGCTCGCTTGGTGTTTTCATGTTTCGAGAGCTTGAAAACCCTAAAGAAGGCTCCAAAAGATCCTTTTTCATAAAGTTAGTCTCCTCCCCCCAAAAAATGTAAAATAATGGAAGAATAACTCTCCTAGCCACAAATGACTAGAGTATTCCTTTTTCGTAAGTAATCCGTAAAAGTTCAAAAAAGGGTTAAACTTATACTTAAGCAGATGGGCATTCAATTTCTTTAATGAGCTTGAAGAGGACAAGTCTTCTTGGCAATCTTGTCATATTTTAAGAGTCTAACAAGAGCTTAGAGAGAACTCCATAAAATTTTTTTTTGTAACAGTTTAACGAGTCCGAAAAAGTAAAATCGTGACCTCCTTACTGTTTTTAATGAGCTTGGAGAAAAGGTAAAAGAATGCTCGTAGCCTCCTTACTATTTTTAATGAGCTCGAAGTGAAGGAAGAAGAATGCTCAGAAATTCCTTACTATTTTTAACAAGCTCGAAGGAAAGGTGGAAGATTGCTTGGAACTTCCATATTGTTTTTAACGAGCTCGAAGGAAAGGTGGAAGATTGCTCGGTGGTGGATCAATGTCCAAATGAATGGAAAACTGCATTGTAGAATCTGGGAAAAGTTCATCAGAGGGAATTATATTATCCCAGATGGAACGCATATCAAAACATTCAGATGGAGTCTTCACCTGGTCAACTGCCGGGATCCAGTCCCGAGAAGGTAAGCATGAATTCAGAGGCTTATTCTCAGTAGCAATTGGACTCAAGGAACAATATGCCACATAATTTGATTGTGACATAGTAGTTCCTACTGACGTGGTACATACCTGGTCTATAGTTGGGAGATAAGAGGGATCGATAAATGTAAGCTGATCGATAGTGACAATGCTTCCGTTGTGAGGAAAATGCATCACACGAAAGAGCGTAGACACCACAGCATGCATAGCATATACGTAATCACACTCGAGGATCATATCAAAGTCCATAGGGTCCTTTAAAAGCATAAAATCAACTAAGACTGTTTTTTCACCCAAAGTAACGGGCACTTGAGGGATGAATCCCAACGGTTCATTGGGTATTTTATCGATATTCAACGACCAATTAACAGCTGGAACAAGGTTAGGAAAAACTAAATCTCTCCAAGAATAAGGGGATAAGATACTAACAGAGGCTCCTTCATCTACAACACATCGGTGAACCACATGGTTTCCGATATCAACCTTTATTTGGAAAGTTGTAGCAGAAGGAAGGCGAGGCCCAGTTAGACTATTCCAATCAAAGGAATGATCCCAGATCTTGGTAGGGGTTCACTCGGCACAGATGCAGTGTCCTCATTTAAAGAGACATCTGAACTAGTAATGCTGAATACTTCAGGGACAGGTGCATTAGTCTCCAAAGGACTAATGGGATCGGTCGAAGATTGCATCGATTTGATCGCTTCACTCTCCAAAGGAAGAGTGGGGTTGACCAAAGATTGCATTGGTTCAACCAGTTCATCAACCAAAGGTTTATCTGGCTGTTGGGAATCTATAGACAAATTAGGAGCAGAGGATCCTTCAGACATGGACCACACTCTCTGCACCTCTGGAATAGCAGGGCACCGGTGAGTAAGGTGATCTCCCTTACAAAGTTTACAAGGGAAATTTTGCTTCCGTCCTATAAGCTTAGACTCCTTTATAACAACAGTACTCTCAGCATGACTAGCATTGGCTGACAGCTTGCCCCTAGCATGACTTGCATTAGCTGGTTGCTCAAAAGCAAAAGACTTTTGAACTATGGACCACACTCTTTACACCTATGGAATAGCAGGGCACTGGTGACTAAGATGTTCTCCCTCAAAAAACTTACAAGGGAACTTAAGCTTCTATTTATTAGGTTTGTCGACAATGTCAACGTTCTCAACATGACTTGCAGTGGCCGATTCAATGTCTCTAGTATGACTCACAGGAACTGGTGACTTGTCATTAATATGACTAGTAGTGATCAATAACGTGTCCTCGACATGAGCAACAGTGGTTGAAGACATGCTTTCAGTATGATTTGTAGTGACTGAAAGTTTCCTCCCAGCATGACCTTTAGAGGCTGGGTAGGTGCCCCTAGCATGACTTCCAGAGGCTGGGTGGCGAGGTTCAGTATGATTTCCAGTGACTGAACAAGTTCTCCCAACATGACCACTAGAGATTGGATGGGTGCCCCTAGCATGACTTCCAAAGGCTAGGTGGTTGCCCCCTTTCTTTGGCATCTGCTTCCTATTCTTCCTCCGTCTATTCCTTTTAGACTGCTAGTTACTAGTATTACTACTTTCACCACATGAGGTAGAAGGAGGAGGAGAAGATGTTACTGGTGAAGTGGGCATAGGTTTCTGATGCTCTTGATGTTAGGTTCTTACTTGAGAAGCATTGGGAGCATGCAAGGCATTCGAAGTGGAAAACAACCAAACCGGTAGCCCTATAGCGAATCCCAAAAGATTCAAGGTAGCCATTAAGGGAGTACCAATGTTCCCAATGAATGGAAAAGCACAAGGATCCCCTTGAACAGGGGTCCCTTGATTGGTGCTCACTAGGATGCTATCCATAGTTCCAACTCAATGGGCCAGAAAATATCTAAGGCCAACTAAGGGTGAGAGGCACAAAGAGCACACCACTACAAAAATCCTAAGTATCCAAAATCAGGAAAACGAAGACGGTGAATACTCTCAATAGAAAGTCTGGGATGATCAGGGCCCAAAATAGGCTAGTAGAGCATCGAAGAACAGTTATACGACGTCGAGTTCAGGTCCTCTAGGTGCAAGTGTTTGAATCACCAAACCGCCCTCCCGGGATTACTGAAAAGGGTTACCTTCTGTATTTGTCCTAGGTACAATGAAAATATCCTTTCACTGCCACCCTTGTAAGAAGCCCTAAGGTAAAGATACTAAGGCTACCATTAACATGAAAGAAGCTCTGGGGGACAGTTGCAAGTCCGACTAGAACGCATGGGCAGGGTAGATAAGCCTGAAATACAAAAGGATCCCCATATGCAAACCAGCCTTGGTGTATTCTCCGAATGAAAAGTGAAGGGGTATCCTCACTATTTCACCTTCGCAAGACCTTGTGCTTAACTCTGGTTTCAGTGGAGCTTCCAGAACAACTTTGATGTCAATGGGTTTACCTAAAAACAGTCTCGCTACAATTATTGAGTAATGAAAATGGTTTTAGATAGTTAAAGTGTGTTCTAATCCGAAATGCTAGCCTAAGCTAGTTGGTGTAGTGACATCCCTAGAAAGAAAAGTTGCTAATAAATTTTATTAATTATTCTTTTTAAGGGTTGTCCTTTATTCAAAGGTTGCAGTGCATTATGTGGCGTGGTTGTAAAAAAAATGGAAAGTACATAAAAGTAAAGAACTTTCACTAAACTTTCTCATTCATTGTTTTCCAAAACTAAAGATAAGCAAACCTAAAACAAGTCTCTTTTTATTTTCTTTTCAAATTCAAAACAAAGTAAACTACGCTACTTCAAAATGATCACAAGTCTTACTACTTTAAACTACCAAACTCATTTTTTGCCTTTTCTGATATATGTAAAAGAAAAATAACTAAAAAATGGAAGCAAGTAAGACCTAAAAGAGCAATGTAAGTAAGGAAAAGCAACTCTAAGGCTCACAACAATCAACTCAATGACTTGACAAAGACTTCTCCTACAAATTTTTTTAAAGGGAAAAAACATTGGGCTTAGAAAACAAAGTGAAAAGAAAAGAAGGATAAGAGATGCTTAAAATGGAAAGGAAAACCTCAAAGGTTGCTCCAAAGCATTAAGAACCCTAAGAAAGCACTAAGCCAAGAAAATGGTATGCAAGCGAACCAAAGACGGACTTACAATCACAAAGAATCGAATGGAAGCAAACTGAAAGACTTCAACTTACTTGAAACTGAAACTGACAAAGCAATCAGGAAGTGTCTAGACTCAAAAAGCTTTTGAAAACACCCTAAGGACTCCAACTTGGGCTCAAACCCTAAATCAAAGGCCAAGACACTGTCAAAGTATGCTTAGTGTTGCCACAAACAACAAATGTTACAAAACAAAGGTTTGTATACCTACAACAAGCATCTAGGGTACAAGAGTGCAACTATGTCCAACTAGGAACAAAGCACAGTCTTCAAAAAGAGTCACAAAAAAAAGACACCTCAAAAGTACTCAAGCAAGCAAAAGATGACCTAAGGGACTTAGGAGAGGAAAACAAGACTCAACAAAGGCATAAAGACTTCAAGGATTAGTTAAGAAGACAAGGCAAGAGGCTGGAAATCAAACCAAACAAGTGGAAATCCAATCCCAAAAGCAAACATAGACTTATAGGAAAAAACTCTACTGTGTAGTATACAAACCTACGTACACTGGGAGGTGTACCCTACTGTGCAATAGGTAAAGCATCATTTTTCAACATGTGTACTCTACTATGCAATAGGTAAAGTAGCATTTTTCAGCAAGTGTACGCTACTGTGTGCAAGGGATACCAGCGTTTATGCCAGAGGAGGCTTAAAACAAGCTTTAAAACTTCAAACTGAGATGAGTCAAGGAATGGAAACAGGCTACAGTAACCTACCAAGCATCTTAGAGGATCAAAAATATCAAAAAGTATTGGAAGGAAAGTTAAATGAGTCTCCTAGAATAGAAAACAATTGGTCCCCAGTGGAGTCGCCAGTCTATTGTTCGGGAAATCTACCCTATAGCGAGGAGAGGGACACTACCAACTTCTGGGGTGATGGGTAAATACATTAATCATATCACATAGGCTTCTACAAAAGGAAAGAGATCAAGTTTCTTGAAGGCATACATTATTAACGAAGTTTGATCCTAGCTTTCACTTTCTCTTTCGATCGATCCTCCACTTGATCTTCCGTTTGACGAACCTGCAATACAAAGATACCTTCCTTAGCGTATCTTGACTAATATAACAATGATGAAATTGAAATACAATTTAGACATCAAATACAATCAAGCATTTAATCCAAACAAATATGCAATCCATTAGACATTTGACTGGGACAGGAAGGCCATTTGAACCTTTATTGTCAAAAGCAAATAATCAGTACAATTTATACCTAATCATTCAGAGTGCCTATGCAACTGGATCTTGGGCTCCTGCTCTTCACACTAACTTTAAAATTCCTCCAACATAACAACCCTTAATGCATAGTTTCTCCTCTAAGGTCATTCTAACCATTATGAGTAACCCCTCTCATGGATCCTCCTTCTATTTATGGGACAAGGTAGGCAGTTTGGATCGAGAGGTAGTTTGATTGGGAGGTTGGGGAAGTTGCAAAACCAACTTCAACTAATCCCAATTCGTCAAATTAATATATTTTTTATTACTTTTTAAGGTGTACGCTAGTTTTCTTAAGTGGAGTAGCATTCAATATGCAACTTTCGTACTTTACAACCAATGTTTGCAAGAGTTTTTGAGCTGTGCACTAGTTTACTGAAGCAAGGTAGAGTATTTCAGCAGGTAAACGCTAGTCTATTGAAGTAGAGTAGAGTATTTCAGTAAGTGAATGGTACTATCATGCTTATAGGGTAGCGTTTTTCTAAAAAAGTAGGTAGAATGAGTGTTTTGTTAGCTGCAAAGGGGTAAGTCTAGTCCATACATCATATAGGGTAATCATGCTCTTCAATCCAAGTTGTCCTTTTGTGTGATCAACAACTAGATGTGATCACGGACGGAGAAGTGTAGATTTGACCTATAACATTATTATACCTGAGATAGAAGGAGAACGTGAAGTTGAAGGACCACCATTGGAAATTCCAGACTTAAGCAGCCTTGTCAAAACAGGAAAAGTCAACATTGGCACAAGTGAAGAACCAAAGTTCGCATATATTGGGGATTATTGGGATGAAGAAATGGTCACACGGATCGCAGACCTTCTGCGTGAGTATTAGGATTTGTTTCCAACAAAATTTTATGAAATGAAAGGCATTTTGGGTGACTTGGGAGTCATGAAGATACCTCTCAATCTAGGTGCGGAACCCATTAAGCAAAGGCCTTATCGACTGAATCCCAGATACAAGGAAAACTTGAAGGCATAGATCGACAAGATGCTTGATGTAGGAATCATTGAGCCTGTGGAAGAATCGGAATGGATAAGCCCTATGGTTATCTAGGATAAGAAAGCAAAAGGGGAAATCAGAATCTGCATAGGCCTCAGGAATCTCAATGATGCTTCCCTACATGACACATTTCCTACTCCATTCACAGATGAAGTACTAGACAATGTTGGAGGAAATGAGGCCTACTCATTCACTGATGGATACATGAAGATACCTCTCAATCCAGGTGCATATCCCATTAAGCAGAGGCCTTATCGACTGAATCCCAGATACAAGGAAAAAGTGAAGGCAGAGCTCAACAAGATGCTTGATGCAGAATCATTGAGCCTGTCGAAGAATCAGAATGGATAAGCCCTATGGTTATCCAAGATAAGAAAGAAAAAGGGAAAATCAGAATCTACGTAGGCCTTAGGAAGCTCAACAATGCTTCGCTACACGACACATTTCCTACTCCATTCATAGATGAAGTACTAGACAATGTTGGAGGAAATGAGGCCTACTCATTGACAAAGCATAGACATAAAACTACATTTTTTATTGAATGGGGATAATTCCAATACACAGTTATGCCATTTGGTTTGAAGAATGGACCTGCTATATTTTCAAGAGTTGTTGTTGTTGCATTCAAGGATTTTATCCATAAGTTCCTAGAAGTATACTTTGATGATTAGACTGTATTTGTTTTACTAAAGAACCATTGTGAAAACCATAGAATGATGTTGGCAAAGTGTAGACAACATCAGATGTCCCTGAACTTAAAAAAATGCATCTTCTATGTGCCCTATGGAATTCTGTTGGGACACATTGTTTATAAATAGGGATTGATGGTTGATCCTGCGAAGATCGCAGTTATTGTGAATCTTCCAGCACCAAATTTAGTAAATCAAATTCGCACTACTTTTGGACATGCAAGATACTACAGAAAATTCATCAACGGTTATGCGCAAATAAACACACCAATGGAGAAAATTTTTAAGAAAGAAGCGAAGTTCATATGGACCGAGGACTGCCATAAATGATTGGATACATTAAAAGAGAAAATGGTCACTATGCCGATTCTTGTTTTTCCAGATTGGAATAAACCATTTCATGTACATGTTGATGTTTCATCCATTGCACTTGGCATGGTGCTTGCTCAGCCAGGTGAGGGAGGCATTGACCACCCCATTGCATTTTCAAGAAGAAAGTTACCTTTAACAAAAAAAAAATTACACAACCACAGAAAGAGAAGGTCTAGCTATGGTGTACACACTGCATAAATTTAGGCACTATTTGCTAGGTGCGCACTTTTGTATGTTTACTGACCATTCAACTTTAAAGTACCTAGTCAATAAGCCAGTGTTACGGGGAAGAATATGCATATGGTTATTACTCTTTCGGGAGTATGCCTTTGAAATTATTGTTAATCTAGGAAGGATGAATTCAGAACCTAACCATCTTTCAAGAATTGAGTCAAGCGAAGAGCCTATGAACATAGAAGACAATCTACTTGAGACGCAGCTATTTGCCATCCAGATCACAGATTGTTATTACAAAGACATTGTAGAATTCTTGACTACATGATTGGCACCTACAGAGTTTACTATGCAGCAAAAGAAGCAGCTGGTGGTAAAGGAAACAGACTTCACCATCATCATATGACAACTATACAAGTTAGGACTGGATGAAGTACTACACAGATGTGTGCTAGAAAATGAAAAAGTATTCATACTAGCTGATGCACACTCGGGGTTGTCTAGAGGTCACTACACAGGAAGAGATAATGCGTAGAAAATATTAAGATTAGGGCTATGGTGGCCTACACTCCATAAATATTCAAAGGAACATTACTGAAGTTGTGATTTCTGTCAGAGAATAGGAAATCCATCGCACAGAGATGAGATGCTATTAAGGCCACAGTTGAAACTACAAGCCTTTGATAAATGGGGTATTGATTTTGTGGGACCTATTAACCCACCAGGGAAGAGAACTAGTGCAATATATATCATCACCGCTATAGATTATCTCACCATATGGGTACAAGCTAAACCAGTAAAGGGTTGTAGCATAGTTACTGCCACGTAGTTGATCTTTGAGAATATCCTTACCAGATTTGGATGCCCAAAAATTCTATTGAGTGATCAAGGTACTCACTTTCTGAACAGAACCATTGAAGCATTGACTAAATAATTTCAGATATATCATCAAAGAAGACACCATACCATCCTCAAGCCAATGGAACTATTGAAACATTTAACAAAGTGATGGAAAATGCACTGACCAAAATATGTAACACAAACAAAGACGATTGGGATCTGTGCATACTAGTTGTACTAAGGGCATATATGATGACTTGTAAGAAAGTAACAGGCCATACACCTTTCAGGTTGGCCTATGGACAGGAAGTTGTGATGCAAATGGAGTACATAGTCCCAAGTTTGAGAATTGCAGCATTCACAAGCATGGCAGATGAAGAAACAATAGAGGAAAGGCTTCTACACTTGGTTGGATTGTAGGAAGATCGCTTCATTGCAGGCTTTCACCAGCAAGTGAAGAAGGATAGATAAAAAGCATGGCATGATCGCTACATCAAGAACAAGTCTTTCCAGGTAGGAGACCCTGTCCTCCTATATGATAGTAAATTCATGAAATTCCTTGGAAATTTTAAAATGCATTGGCTAGGGCCATATATTGTTACGCATGTTACTAACGGTGGCGCAGTTCAGTTAGCCACATTGATGGGAGAAGAATTACAAGGTCTTTAAATGGAAGTAGACTAAAACCCTACAGGGATATTCCTACTTCACAAAACCCTTAGTGATCAGAAGAGAAGGCATTATAAGTGTCAAGTGCAATTGAAATTGGACACTAAGAATGACATAATAAAGATTCTGCACACAGTTTTGGAAAAATACAAAGTTCCATGAAATATGAACTGTGAAGTTGGTCGCATAGTACAAGAAGAAAGTTGGTTGCGCAATACAAGAAGGGAGTTGGATGCACAGTGCCAGAAGCAAGTTGAATGCGTAATGCATGTTGTATGCGCAATGTACATTGAAATCACATAAGCGAAGTATACACCAGAAGCTGTGATGCAAAGTACTAAGAAGAATCCCAATTGCGAAGTTAAAAATGAAGAAGCACAACTGCACAGTGGGACCGTGCAAAAGTTTGTTTGTTTGAACCATGCACGCAATTCCCAGAAACTAGCCATTAAAATGTCAGTCAGAAAACTAGTCATTATACAGTGATTTTGTTGATGATCGCTTGAGCATTTAACACAAACTTTAGCCGTTTTGAAGTAGTTAATGACAGAAAGGACCAAAATCCTTAGTGGATTTGGCCAACCGGTATAAAATTTAATTCTTATCTAGCTTTTTATGGGCGCGGCTAAGCCAAACTGCGCCTATAAATGCAACTACGAGTCCAGGGATAATTTTAAGGACCCATACTTATTTAAAAGTGTATAAACCTTGGCGAATCTTACTAATTCTTAAAATGTCAACTACAATATATTTGGTGATATTTTTCTAAAGTTATTTCAATTTATAAGGATTTTATATAGTTTATATAATAATTTGGCAATTTTTAGAGTGAAAAATTTTACCCCATCAAAATTCAGTGAAATGGGGCTTCAAAAAATGCAAATTGGTGAATCTTTTTTTGGAAAAAAAAATGGAAAAATATCCCATGGGCTAAATTTCTCCCCTAAAATTATCCTTGGCTACGACCAAACTCGCAGGATTTACCATAAGTTTGAAATTTTCCCGCAAGCCATAGCTTCAGTTTTAACAATTAGTGCTAAGCAATTCTGAGAGATTACAAAGGTATTTCTAGTTGAATGTCTGAGGATTCCACCGTCGAGCAGGTTGCGAGAGATTTTAAACAATCTGGGTTGGAGGGTTTCATGAAAATACTCGTCAAAAACTCAGTTTCAAAGAGGTTCAAGATCAAGAAGATCACCTCGGACTACAGCCAACATGCATAAAAAAAATAAGGGACCCCTATAGGGACTAAAGAAGCCAAAGGCATCACGAAATCCGAAGTCATCGGGACCACCTTTGCCACTAGGGGACAACCCTATTTACTTAACCCATGCTTATATCCCACCAAGAAAAGTTGATGTGCCAATAGTTACCCTATTCAAGAATGTGCAATACGACATCCCAGTGCCACCGATTTCTAGAGATCTGGAAATCCAGGGGAATCTACTTGGCAAAGTAGAAACATGCAAGTTCGCAGATCATAATATGCTAGAAGCAAAAGACCTAAACGGACCAAAGTTTCTACAATTTTAAGCGGACCAGTACATGTTCCAGAGGGAGGATCCAAAATTAGGGAAGCCTCTGATCGTTCTGCAGGATTGGGCTAAGCAGTTAGTTCCCACTGGCTTGCTACATCTCCTCCACATACCACACTTTGAGCGCAGTCCAGAATGTACTGCGATGGTGCGTACTCTAATATCATGCACGCACCAGGGATTCCTATGGCTCAATCGGAATATCGACATCAATGTTGACCTCATTTACACCATTACTCACCTTAGCAAGAGAGGTGATGTCCACAAAGATGAGTTTGAAGGAAAAAAGAAGGATAAAGAAATTGCAAAGCAGATGAAAGATGAGTTCAAAATAAAAAAGGGAAAATGAGGCTTTCTCAAAGATGAAATTGAAGACAAAGCCACAAAATTCACTGTCCACTTGCTCGCAAGAAGGTTTCTTCGAAAATGTAGACCGGCTAAAGTGATGGTCGTAGCAGTTCTTCTCGCTGTGAAGGAGAAATACAGACACCCATACAATTGGGCCAATTATTTGTTGAACAAATTTTTGGAGGATGTGCGTGAAAACCCAGGAGACGGGCAATGTGTTCCACTACTCATGGCTAATGATCTTAATTGCTTTCATAAGATGAAAGGAGCCCAAATATCAACATAACCTTCCAATGATAACAGGGGACTACATCGCTGCGAAGTATGCAAACATGTGGGTGAATTCGTAGCCAGAGTGACAATGCATCAATAATGAGAAATTCCACACTTACTTCGACCAGCTATGCGATGTAATATTGCGCACTCTGCGCATTGCAAAAGAGATGACGACAATATTTCTGTCGAAGATGATTTTTAAGGCTAATTTGCACCATGTTTACATTCATCCATATGCCGAACAGAAGAACCAAGTATGGTTCCCGATGGACTACCAGTTGGACGTGCAAAGAATTACGCTAGCCATAGAAGACTTGCCACCTGAGTGGAAGGTGGATGTGCCCTTGGAAATCTACACCTCATCAGAAGAAATCCCACAGAAAGCTATGCCATTTGATGAAGAAAAAGAAGGACACCTATGGAATCAAGAAAGGTGAGAAGAGAAAGGACCCTGAAGGTCCAGAGACAGAAAAAGGCCCAAGAAAGAAGATGAAGGAATCCAAGGAAAACCCAGAAGCACGGTTGCATGAAGACGATTATGATTGCATCACTCTAAAGGTGAATGAGTAATTAGAGGATGTGCTCGCTGCAAAATACAGTAATCATGAAAAGGTGCAAGTGTAGTTAGCTCAGAACCTATCAGAACTAAAGATCATAGTTTCGAAGATCGAACAAGTCTCGTAGGACTTCATTCGATATTTTGATTTAGAAGGAAAGGCAGGGGGATCTAGCAGACGAAGAATAAGGGCACCAACTAAAACATTGAAGCCCCGATTGGTAAGAATGCAACCACTTAGCATCCTTTTCCCAAACAAGGAGATGGATGAAGGTGCAAAGCAGGTAGAGCACCTGGATCTGAACATTGGAATGCTTCCTATTGAAGGGTTGGAGGATCTGCATCTGCAGGTTGTCGAAGAAATAAGGGATAGAGACATTGTCTCTTATAACATGAATGTACAGCTAGAGGAAATATACAAAGTCCTCATAGAGGAATGTGTGCAGAAGACTACAGAAATAGCCAGGGCAAAGGAGAAAATGAGAACGCTAAAAGAGACAGTTGCGACTGTCTGCGCACAAATGCCTGAGTGCGAAGCATAGCTAGAAATAGAGGATACAATCTGTTGGTTTTTCAGAATTTACTTCAATCTAATCTAGGATCTTAACTGAGAGAACAATATGTATAGCATATCTATAGCATATAAATCATTGACACAATAACAAGAGACACAGAGTTTACTTGGGGAAAACCATAAAGCTGAAAAACCCCAATAACTTCCTCAGAGATAGATAGACCAATGATCCAACCCAAGCATAAGAGATAGACATCTCCTAGAAGTAGCTTCTCCTCGTCCACAAGTGCACCACTCTCCAAAGAGTGCGTGTGAGAATAGAATGATGAAATAGAGTGCCTTCCGCACTCTATTTATACTTGACTTGACTTGCCTAATAACCTTTACTAGGTCAGCCTCAACTTAACCACATAACACAAAGCTGACTGGTCCAACACCCAATTGGGTGGTCTAATAACCCTTTGACCCACATGGCCAACCTCCAATAGGGTGATCTAATAACCCTTCGACCCACATGACTTATACAGGGTCGACCCCAACAATGTGGTCTAATAACCCATCAAGTATAAGTTATGACACTTACAATATAAATGACAACACTTCTGTATAGAGGAATAATAACATATCTATAGGAATACAAACACTTCCGTATAGAGGAATAATACCATCTCTATAGGAATACAATATACATATATGAAATACATTCCGAAGTTACATATACATCAACACTCCCTCTTAACTAGGAAGGTATTTCTCGACATAGGTCTTCTAGCACAAGTCTTCTTCTCTAGATCATCATCACTGGATAATCATCATCATGTCATCGTCATCGTCACTACTGGTGCTATCTCAATCGATCTATGAATCTTCTCATCATAGGAAGTTCTACAGAGCTAGTCCTTTTTCATAATGGATGTAGGCCCACCACCTACAGGTCTTCATCATCACTGGCCATACTGTGGAATCCTCAGGACTTATTACATGCGTCACAATACCTCGAAAGAGCATCCTTGGACTAATTACGAGCACACAACTCAACCTATTGGATATCCAGGACATTTTACATGCTATTGCACAACCTGTCCACAGCCACAAAGTATCACGAAGCACAACCTAGATGCACACACATAGCACTTACACTCACCGGCATGGGAGGACCAACCTACCACCATTCGTGAAAGGTTCATAGCACTTACACTCATTGGCATGGGAGGACCAACCTACCACCATGCCGGAATGGCACAACACTTATATTGCAGCCATGGGAGAACACATCTACAACCATGCTCAAATGGCCCAGCACTTATATCGCATCCATGGGAGAACACATCTAAAACCATGATCGAATGGCCCCAGCACTTATACCATAGCCATGGGAGAACACATCTACAACCATGATCGAATGGCTCTGGCAATTACATCATGACCATGGGAGAGCACATCTGCCACCATGTCGGAAAATCCCATTAATTACATCGCGACCATGGGAGAGCACATCTACAACCATGTCTGAAAAGCTCATGTGCATTTGTGTCTTCGAAACTCATTATGTAATGTATCCACCTGATACATATGATCATCCTGATCATCATCATAGCATCATCCTAAAGCTCATCATCCATGATCATCCTGATCATACAATGCATCCACCTGATGCATACTTAGTATCTTCCTGATACATATCATCATACATGATCTACCTGATCATACAATGTATCCACCTGATACATATACAAATACATGATCCACGTGATCATACCTGATACATATCAACATACATGATCTACCTGATCATACAATGTATCCACCTGATACATCTATAGATACATACCCATGATCCAACTGATCATATCCAGCATCCAACATGATGCGTACATACATATATATAAATGATCCAACTGGTCATATCCAACATCCAACATCCAACATGATGCATACATACCTATACATATAAATGATCCAACTAATCATCTCCAGCATCCACCTGATGCATATCCAGAGCAGTAACTGGAGCATTGTCCTGATGCTCATCATCCAGCACTTACATCCACAGCCATGGGAAGGATCCTCCTCTCACCATGCTTGGAATGGCTCCTGCAAATGTGTCCATCACTTCTTCCTCGAAGTGTCACGAATCTAAAAAACACCAAGCCTCTCTTCGAAGTACTCAAACTTCACTCTAGCTAGTGGCTTCATCAGCACATCTACAACCTGCTCATCTGTCGCAACATACAGAAGCTTCACTGCTCCTCTCTGCACCATATCCCTGATATAGTGATATTTGAACTCAATGTGTTTCCACCTGTCGTGGAACACCGGATTCTCAAACAGCTTCACACAACTCTGGCTGTCACAAAAGATACCAGTAGCCTCTAGCGGGAGATCAAATAGCTCAGACAGTAGCTTCGAAAGCATTACTACCTCACAACTAGCTGAACAAGCTACAACATACTCTGCTTCAGTTGTACTTAGTTCTACGTAGGACTGCTTCCTACTAAACCAAGAGATCACACCTGATCCCATACTGAAGCAGCACCCAGAAGTGCTCTTCCTATCTGCAGCACTCCCTACCCAATCTGAATCAACATAACCCTGCAAGTTAAACTTTTGATTCACATCATACTTGAGCCCATAAGCAACTGTATCCTTCAGGTTCCTCAAAATATTCTTTACAACAACCAGGAGAACACTCCTCGGATCTGTGAGAAACTGGCTCAATGTGTTAACCGCAAAGTAAATATCTGGTCTCGTGTTTGTCAGGTACTTCAAGGACCCAATAATTTGACGATACATAGTGACATCAACTGGCTCAGATGAAGCATCACACAAAAGATTCAGGTTCAATGCCATTGGTGTGGCCATGGCCTTGCAGTCCATCATCCCGAACCTCTTTAGGATCTCTGCTGCATACTTTCCTTCTTCTGGGAGAAGCCGCAAGCTACAAACCTCGCTTTGTGTTTCTCCATGCTACCATCTGCAGCATGCTTGATCTTATAGATCCATTTGGAAGTCACAATAGACTTCCCTTCAGGTCTTGGGAATGCATCCCAAACATCGTTCTTCATGATCGACTGGAACTCCTCGATCATGGTATTCTTCCTGAATCCTAGGAACTTCAATATATTCAATATCTTCAATAGATAAATTTATTGCTAAACAAATTTTGTAGTCCTTCTTTTGTAGGTGATGGTATACAATCTTTCCTACAAAACAAGTTAAATTGCATGATTAGAAACATCTCATAGTTTTCAGAACAAATTCTTACAGCTGAAGAAATATTTCATACAATCATGCAATTATCTTTAGCCAATGCTTCAATACAACATTTATCCATTTCCTGTAACTTTCTAAATGCCTTCCAATCTCTACCAGAACATTGTTAAGAGTGTGCACAACTCCCAATATGTCAGCAAAGAGGTTTCATTCTAGATTAGTAGCAATGGAATGTTGTACAGTGCCATAGGCCACTTACCCATCATATGAAAATTAGCAGTATAATGTTCATTAATGCAATTATTCTAATATGCATAATACACACCCTAAGTCTAGGAACATAAGCATATACATCATTGAACAACATTCTTTAAACAAACAAATATGTAAGAAATGACAATTCAAATACTTATCTTTGTTTGGTTGTTGGGTGGACTCCTTCTGAATCTTTGCAACTCCATTCTGATGTGGATTGTGAGAAGTGGTCGACTCCCTCTGAATATCTACATCCTTGTAGAAACTACTGGAGTGTGCTCCCTCTTGATCTTTGCTTCCTGGAATACCTATCCTTGAACTTATATCCATCCTCGATCATTATGCATGCTTACAAGTATCATTATTGTGACATCCTCGAGATCTCATACATAATCATACATTTATTAGTATATTCTCAATACTATCAAAACACAATATTCTTAGGCATGTATAGTCATGATCATTTCAAACAAAAATAATAAGCATTAGTATTCAAGGACTATTATGGTTAGTCATATCATAAATTAAAGTAAGAAACATAATATTCCTAAACCCGTGATTACACAAACCTATACTTTCATGACTCTTCTGGTTAGTCATATCATAATTTAAGGTAAGAAACATAATATGCCTAAACCCATGATTATTCAAACCTATGAATAATCATTATCAATCAGGCCATGTATACTTATATAAGAGATCCTATCACAAGGTAGGATTCTAACTTGATATAGGAAAAACATACCTATATTAGTATGTTAGCTAGTTATGTCTAACATACCCACATGATGTCTTCTTGTTCTCTTCAATGACTTGTGCTAGTAACTTGCATATCTCATAGGTTAACCATTATAGAACCAAGTTATACATACCTCGTAAATAGATCTTCTAAGTGATCCATGACAATGGATGAATCTTTTTCTTCATGTCACCATGATCATATGTTCTTGAACTAGAACATGATTTGTCTTTCTTGGTGTACCTTTCATGTTAGCATACAACATAAACCTCATACAACACCATAATGCATTAGTACAATCATAAGTGTCAACACCCTAATCAATGAATATCGTCTATCATTCATTCATAATTTTTTTAAGGTGATACGACAAGTCTAAATTTAATGAAAATTGTACTAACCGTAATAATATGAAGACAAGCATACCATAAACTTAATCATGAACAAATCTTGAAACATACCTGGATAAGTCATACCTGTCGAGATTGCTTGTAATCTTCTTATGCAAGGCCTTAGCCTCATCTCCCTCTGAAACTGGAACTTCTTCACTTATGCAGGTGACCAATCCATTTTCTTCTAGGATTAACCCAATCCACTTGATTTGTAGAAACTAGATCTGGAGTTGGACTAGGGTTTGTCAAAGAAACCCTAAAAATTCGAACTTTGAATTTCAAACTTCTGAAAGGATAGAAAGATGCGCCTTGATGAGCTGATTAACCTGGTATACTCAGAATTTGAAAATTGCAAAGTTTCACCCCTCAAAATTGCCTTTGAAACTTCCAGATCTTCTTGACAGGATCCTGAACTAGGGTTTGATAAAGCCCACCCTTCTTCCCAACCAAAAGGTTCGATCCAAATCTCTAAGCTTATATTTTTCTAAGGAGCTTCTAGTCGTGGTCACAGATTTAAAAAATTCCCATTTTTGCAGAAGCCCTAATTTTTCACTTTTCTGATCAAAGTCCCGAACTAGGGTCTCATCAAGCCCGGCCTTCTTCCCAACCAAGAAATATGATCTTGGTCTCTAAATTTTTATTTTGATGAGTAGCATTCAATGGTGGTCTCTGATTACAAAAATTTCAACTTTCTCCAAAACCCTAATTCCCGAAGCCATGAATGAAGGTGCTCAAAATCCAATTCTGTTTGACAGAAATATGTACCTGATTGTTTTTGGTGTAACTCCGAAATTACAAATCCACAGGGTCTGAAACTTCTACCTGTGGTAGCCCGGCCTGCCATCCTTCCAACCTCATAGGTCTGACCTCAATTGGATTCTTTGAGAGAGAGTTATGCCAAGTGTCACAATGTGACCTGTTTATGGGATAAAATAGGAGAGCAAACTTGTACAATGTTCCACGTGTCACTGGTTCAGTTTTGGCCTCTGAAAATGTTACCTGAGAAAGAAAAGTCCATGCACTAGCTATCACATTTTACGAAATTTCATTTGGAGCTTCATAGCTCAAGTTATGACCTTTTTTCCTAGGTCACATGTTTATGGCTCAGATCTCGAAGAGGCAGAAACCCTAGATTGTATAGATCATAGAACACAAAGTACAACGAATTAGAAGTTTTCCTTTCGACACAAGGTACATGGGGATCTAATATTTGACCTGTAAAAGTTTCAAATCCAAAAAATTCACCAAAATGGATTTACATTGAAAGTGCTATGATGACTAGTTTTTGCTATATCAAGCCCTAACATCGCAAGTGCAACAAGTGTCATACATTCCATACCATGCCTTCTTTCAGGCTAGCTCTGATACCATGTTAGTTTTTCAAAATTTACTTCAATCTGATCTAGGATCTTAACTAAGAGAACAACATGTACAACATATCTACAGCATCTCAATCATGGACACAATAATGCAAGCACACAAGAGACACAGAGTTTACTTGTGAAAAACCATAAAGGTGAAAAACCCCAATAACTTCCTCAGAGATAGATAGAGAAATGATACAACCCAAGCATAAGAGATAGACATCTCCTAGCAGCAGCTTCTCCTCCTCCACAAGTGCGCCACTCTCCAAAGAGTGTGTGTGAGAATAGAATGATGAAATAGAGTGCCTCCCGCACTCTATTTATACTTGACTTGACTTGCCTAATAACCTTTACTGGGTCGGTCTCAACTTAACCACATAACACAAAGCCAATTGGGCCGACACCCAATAGGGTGGTCTAATGACCTTTTGACCCACATGGCCAACCCCCAATAGGGTGGTCTAATAACCCTTCGACCCACATGAATTATACAGGGTCGACCCCAACAATGTGGTCTAATAACCCATCAAGTATAAGTTACGACACTTACAATATAAATGACGACACTTCCGTATAGAGGAATAATAACATCTCTATAGGAATACAAACACTTCCGTATAGAGGAATAATACCATCTCTATAGGAGTACAATATACATATATGAAATACATTCCAATGTTACATCTACATCAACACAATCGTGTAGATTGGAAAGGGGGTGAGCGACCTGAAGGCATAAATGGTCAATATTGAGATCACGCATAAAGAAGAGGTTGTTAAGCTCACAACCCATGAACCTCCTTGCACACTAACAAGTATGGGAGAAGAAAGAATCATAGAGCTGAAAGCTTCAGCAGAAAACATCTCTACCGAAGTAGTAAAGTGTCAACACCTATTGGATGAGGCAACTCAAGTATGGAACACACTACTAGATGACCCTGCCTTGCAGCAAGTTTAGAATGATGTGAACCAAATGCAATAAGAGTTGGATGCTGTGAATGCGGCCATGAAGACCTTGACCCCAAGGGTGAAAATTCAGAAGTTCACGCAGGTGAAGAACTTAACAAAAGAGCTAAAAGTTTTAAGGGATAATGAGGAAGAGACATCAGTGTGACTACAACCAGTGCAAGAAGAGGCGTTGGTCCTAACTGATGAGATCGAACAGAAACTGCAGGATATCTGCACCATGGAGAAGTAGTTGCGAAGCTCAGCGACTAGTTTACTGAAAAGGTAAGTCTTCTAGAGAACACACAGCCAAAGACATGAAGTGAAAGTGGATCGGGGATGATCCACGAGTGAGTGTTAGGGGCCTATTGGTCATGGACCAAGTTGGCACAATTTTGATGAAGTACGATTTTTGTCGGTTGTGTAGTTCAAACTGTGAAGTTCATTTGGCACAATTTTTTCTATGGTGTAGTTCAGATTGTGAAGTCCAAGTAATGTAGTTATCAAAGTAGAACTGAGGCACAATGTAGTAGGTAATTTTGGGTAAAGAGTATAAGTAAAGGTCGAGCAGATGAAAGCAACTTGTTTTGGGTAAGTAACTCCATGATTCCAGGGAGTGGGTATGGAGTAGCGTGTAAGCGGTTGAAAGCAACCTGGAAGTTAGAGCAGTGGAATCTGTTAGAAGCAAAGCCACAGGTCGACAGTGACATGAAGGCCAAAGGGTCAGAAAGCGACAAGCCACTATGTAGTTGTAACCATTTCATGATGACTGCGGCTGTTAGAAGGGCATTAGAGCCACAAGTGGTCCAGCAAAACAACCAAAAGTGACTGGAGCAGCTATTGACTTCAATAGGCCAAGTCAGCGGAAGCAACCGCACCAGTTTTGGTTACCTTAAGGTTTTGCTTTAGCCCACCATGAATCTAAAGACGTGACCTGTGGGGACGATATATAAAAAGGGAAGTTTTATAAGGCAAGGGTTGGTCATATTGTTTTGGAATTTTTGTTATTGTTGATCTCTGTTGAGAGACTATTGTAAAGAGGCTCTGCAGCCGCGTGCGCAGAGGCCCATTGAAGAAAGAGAAGAGGGTCTGCAGTTGAGTGCGTAGACCAGAACTGTTGAACCCTTCCCATTTATAATAAACAACAGTTCCTGTGGATGTAGCTCCCATCCTAGGGGTGAACCACGTTAAATCCTATGTTGTGTGATTGGATAGGTATGTTTGCTTTTGGTATGGTTGAGTTCATGCTTATGGTTATATGAATCTTCACTTTTATATGTATTCTTTATATGAATGAATGTTGAGAATAATATGTTAAGTGTCGAGTAGATATTCGTGAACGTAGAATGTGTAAAATAATCTTGAATGCAATGAATGTTTGAAGTTAATCAAATGACCATAAGTAAGCAAAGTCGGTATAACTGTGATCCCCTAAACATGCATCACTGGAAGAGCGCAGTTGCATTGTATGTCATCGTCTTGTATGAGTTTGCAGTCTAATATGTTAAAGGCATAATTACATTAAGTCAGCAACCTGTAAAGTGTGTGTGAAAGAAGTAGCGCAGTCTGAAGTGCGATGTTCTTCTATTTAAGTGGTCAGTTGTGAAGCGCACAGTCCTAGTGCGCGCTATAGTATAGTGATAACCACAAAGTAGATAGAAATTCGAGCAGCTCCGTCAAGTCTATCAACCGTGCATGACCCGGTTGTGGAAACATGATTCCGCAACCTCCCCATAACTTCACCTCGGGTGATACCTTAGTCTACTCGCGGACTGTTGCCGAAAGGGCCAGTGAAAAAGGGGGTTTTGTTGGTTCCTTGAACTACAAAGAACCTGGGTCTATCTTGAATGATTAAAGAATAGTATAAAGATCCAATATTCTCCTTCACTGATCCCTTTCAATTGCATGAGGTGCTCGCACCAAATTGAAGCTCTTCCATTTAGATTGTAAATGGAAATTCTGGCCTTTCCATTTCCTGAGTAGTCATGAATCCTGAAATATTTCTTCATCCCAAGAAGACATGCCTCTACCTCTTGGCCAGTCTTACCTTCTCCATCAAATGTGGGAGTCCTTTCCTTCCTAAATTCTCCCTATGGTGTTCCTTTGGATTTATTTCTTCGTTCAAATCTGCTAGAAGTATTCCTTGGTCTTCTTCAAGGGCATCTTGAGTCACATGGCCTGCTGGAAGAATATATCGAGGAGGGCGTGCTATGCCTTTTGCTCACATAACTCTTTCTTGGGCTTGGAGTCCTCTTCTTAGAATGGACTCTAGAGTGACTCTCTGCACCCCTTCCTTCTTTACTTGCATTGCTTGGGTTGGACCCAAGGTTTACGCTATGTTGCATATCAGTGAGGCTCTGCAAAATAAAAGCATTGAGCTGATTCTGTTCTTCCTGAGCCTTCATCAAACTTTCATTAAATATTATCATGGTTTCAACCAAATTATGAGGATTTATTTGCTCCCTTCCCCCATTGGATTTTGTCTCAGCATGTTATCCTTTCATATTTTATCCCAGCGCATCTTCACCATGCTCATAAGCATCCTGAGCATCATTCATGGTCACCATTTTCTTTTCCCTGTATGGAGTCTCTGCTACAACTATTCAAGTTTTATCAGCTCCAACCACTATGCATTATAAATATATTTATTAGACATCATAGGAATGCATATAAAACATAAAACATCCAAATTTAATAGAAGTAACTCATGGAATAATTTATAGAGCTATGATGCTTTCTTTGCTTTGCCCCATCCCTGTAATTCTAGAAATTACCCATATGGACAACAAAATATTTTTTTTTTGGTCAAAACAATGCCAATGGCTCTTTTTTGTCCGTATGATCATTCATACTTTTCCCCAAGCAGCCCTAGTGTTGCAACCTTGCGCTGATACAACTCCATCACATCCCTAACCACCTTGGTTCCCTTTAGAGGTGATGGGAGACAACCTTAGAAACCACTGTAATTGATTTTTCAAACTTCTATAAATTTTGCAAAAACCATCATCAGTCCATAATCCGCAATCTGTTATCTACAAGCCACAATGCAAAATTCAGAATGGCGGAACCACAATTTCACAGTTTTGTAGAAACATCCCTCTGACTTCCGCAATCTGCAATCTGCCTTGCCGTATTCAGAAGTTGGAACCACAAATTCCAACTTCGAAGAAACACGCCTCTGACTTCCATAATGCGGGATTCGGAAGTCGGAACTCCAATTCTATGTTCTGAAGAAATATCCTCTACAACTTCTGTAATCCACAATGCGGAACTCAGAGGTCGGAACACCAATTTGCACAATCCAGGAATATCACCTTTCGACTTTTGCAATGCGCAATCCACCTTTTGGGACTCGGAATTCGAAACTCCATCTCGCAACTATGGAGAAAAACACCCTTCCAACTTCCACAATCCACAATACACATTGCGGATTCGGAAAGTCGGGAGCCCAACTGTTATAGGTCAAATATGCACTTCTTCGTCCATGATCACATTTAGCTGTCAATCACACAAAAGGACAACTTGGATTGAAGAGCTAGGTTGACCTAGGTGATGTATGGGCTAGACTTACTCCTCTGCAACTGACAAAACCCTGTTTTTACCTTCATTTTGACATGTGCACTACTCCACAAGCATCAAACTAGTGCACATCAGGAAGTGTGCCCTACTCTATAGGCATAAGAGGGGTGCACACCAGCCAGTATTCCCTACTTTACCTCTTGCATAATAGCGCACACCTCAAAAATTCTTGCAAACGCTGGTTGTAAAGCACTGAAGTTGCATATTGTGTGCTACTCTACTATGAAAAACTCGCGCACATCTTAAGATGAAACCAAAAAATATATTAGTTTGACGAATTGGGATTAGTTGAAGTTGGTTTGTAACTTCCCCAACCTCCCAATCAAACTACCTCTCGATCCAAACTATCTACTTTGTCCCATAAATACAAGGGGGATGCATGAGAGAGACTGGACTCAAAGGAGACTCAAACTAGTTAGAATCAATTAGATAACTAGGAGGAGAAAGTATGCATTAAGGGTTGTTATGCTATAGGAATTCCAAAGTTAGTGTGAAGAGCAGGAGCCCAGAATCTGGTTAAACAAGCAGCCTAAATGATCAAGTATAATTGTACTGGTTATTTGCTTTTGACAATAAAGGTTGAAATACCTTTCATGTCCCAATCAAATCTATAATGGATTGCATATTTGTTTGGTGTAAATGCTTGATTGTATTTGATGTCTAAATTGTGTTTCAATTTCATCATTGTTATATCAGTCAAGATACGCTGAGGAAGGTATCTTTTGTATTGCAGGTTCATCAAATGGAAGATCAAGTGAATGATTGAGCAGAGGATCGAGCAAAAGCTAGGATTGAACGTCATTAATAAGGTATGCCTTATAATATCTTGATCTCTTTTCCTCTGGTAGAAACCTATGTGATATGATCAATGTATTTACCTGTCACCCCAGAAGTTGGTAGTGTCCCTCTCCTCGCTATAAGGTAGAAATCCTGAACAACAGACTGGCGACTACGTTGGGGATCCGGTTGTTTTCTGCTCTAGGAGACCTAGTTAGTTTTCCTTCCAGTACTTTTTGGTATTTTTGATTCTTTGAGAGGCCCTGTAGGTCATTGTTACTTGTTTTTCTTGCTTGACTCATCCCAGTTTGATGTTGCAAGGCCTTTTTTTGACCTCCTCTGACATGTGTGCTAGTCTTCCTTATATACAGTAGTGCATACCTGATGATGAGCACTGCTTTCACTATTGTACATTAAGGCACATCTACCAGTGTGCGTAGGTTTATGCACTACATAGTAGGGCACATTCCTGTAACTCTCTGTTTGTTGTGGGGATTTGATTTCCACTTGTTTGGACTCATTTCCAGCCTCTTGCTTTTCCTTCTTAACCGATCCTTGAGGTTTGTAAGCCTTTGTTGAGTCTTGTTAGCCTCTCCTAATTCCCTTAACTCATCATTTATTGCTTGAGTACTCTTTGAGGTGTCTTGATTGTTTGTGAATATTTTTGAAGACCATGCACTATTCCTTGTTGGACATAGCTGCATGCTCGTACCCTATATGCTTGTTGCAGTCATACAAACCTTTTTTGATAACATTCATTGTTTGTGGCAACACTAGCACACTTTGAAGGTGTCTTGGCATTTGATTTAGGGTTTGACCCCAAGTTGGAGTCCTTAGGGTGTTTTCAAAATCTTTTTGAGTCTAGACACTTTTCTGATTGCTTTTTCAGTTCTAGTCCAAGTAGGTTGAATTCCTTTAGTTTGTTTTCTTTTGAGTCTTTGTGATTGTAAGGCCATCTTTGGTTCATTTGCCTACCTTTTGCTTGGCTTAGTGTTTTCTTAGGGTTTTTTGTGCTTTGGAGCAACCTATGAGGTTTGCCTTTCTGTTACAAGCATCTCTTATCCCTGTTTTATTTTCGCTTTGTTTCCAAGCCCAAAGTTTTTTTTTTTGAAAAACTTTGTAGGACAAGTCTTTGTCAAGTCATTGATTTGATTGTTGTGAGCCTTAGAGTTGCTTTTCCTTACTCACCTTTCTCTTTTAGGTCTTACTTGCTTACATTTTCGAGTTCTTTTTCTTTTACATATATCGGAAAAGGAAAAAAATGAGTTTGGTAGTTTAAAATAGTGAGACTTTTAATCATTTCAAAGTAGCGTAGTTTACATTGTTTTGAATTTGAAAAGAAAATAAAAAAAGAAACATGTTTTAGGTTTGCTTATATTTAGTTTTGGAAAACAATGAATGAGAAAGTTTAGTGAAAGTTCTTTACTTTTATGTACTTTCCATTTCTGTCACAACCACGCCACACAATGCACTGCAACCTTTGAGTAAAGAACAACCCTTAAAAAGAATAATTAATAAAATTTATTAGCAACTTTTCTTTCTAGGGATGTCACTACACCAACTAGCTTAGGCTAGGGTTTTAGATTAGAACACACTTTAACTATCCAAAACCACTTTCGTAACTCAATAATCGTAGTGAGACTGTTTTTAGGAAAACCCATTGACATCAAAGTTGTTATGAAAGCTCCACTGAAACTAAAGTTAAGCACGAGGTCTTGCGAAGGTGAAATAGTGAGGATACCCCTTCACTTTTCATTCGGAGCATACACCAAGGCTAGTATGCATACGGTGATCCTTTTGGATTTCGGGCTTAGCTACCCTTCCCATGTGTTCTAGTCATACCTACGACTGTCACCCAGAGCTTCTTTCATGTTAATGGTAGCCTTAGTATCTTGAATTTAGGGCTTCTTACACAGGTGGCAGTGAAAGGCTATTTTCATTGTACCTAGGACAGATATGGAAGGTAATCCTTTTCAGTAATCCCGGGAGGGCGATTTGGTGATTCAAATGCTTGCACCCAGAGGACCTGAACTAGACACCGTATAATTGTTCTTCGATCCTCTACTAGCTTGTTCTGGGCCCTAATCATCCCAGACTTTCTATTGAGAGTATTCACCAACCTTGTTTGCCTGGTTTTGGATACTTAGGATTTTGTAGTGGTGTGATCTTTGTGGCTCTTGCCCTTAGTTGGCCTTATATATTTCTGTCCCATTGATTCGGAACTATGGATAGCATCTCGGTGAGCACCAATCAAGGGACCCCTATTCAAGGGGATCCTTGTGCTTTTCCATTCATTGGGAACATTGGTACTCCCTTAATGGCTACCTTGAATCTTTCGGGATTCACTATAGGGATACCGGTTTGGTTGTTTTCCACTCTGAATGCCTTGCATGCTCCTAGTGCTTCTCAAGTAAGCACTTAACATCAAGAGTAGCAGAACCCTATGCCCGCTTCGCCAATAGCATCTTCTCCTCCTCCTTCTACCTCATGTGGTGAAAGTAGTAATACTAGTAACCAACAGTCTAAAAGGAATTGACTAAGGAAGAATAGGAAGAAGATGCCAAAGCAAGGGGGCAGCCACCCAGCCTTTGAAAGTCATGATGGAGGCACCCACCCAACCTTTGGTGGTCATGTTGGGAGAACTCACTCAGTCACTAGAAATCATACTGAAACTTGCCACCCTGCCTCTGGAAGTCATGCTGGGGGCACCTACCCAGCCTCTAGAGGTCATGTTAGGAGCAAACTTTCAGTCAATGCAAATTATACTGAAAGCATGTCTTCAACCACTATTTCTCATGTTGAGGACACGTCATTGATCACTGCTAGTCATATTAATGACAAGTCACCAGTTCCTGTGAGTCATACTAGAGACATTGAATTGGCCACTGCAAGTCATGCTAAGAACGTTGACATTGTCAACAAACCTAATAAATAGAAGCTTAAGTTCCCTTGTAAGTTTTGCGAGGGAGACCATCTTAATCACCAATGACTTGTTATTCCAAAGGTGCAAAGAGTGTGGTCCAAAGTTCAAAAGTCTTCTGCTTCTGAGCAACAAGCCAATGCAAGTCACACTGGGGGAAAGCTGTCAGTCAATGCTAGTCATGCTGAGAGTACTGTTGTTGTTACGGAGTCTAAGTTTATAGGACGCAAGACAAAGTTCCTTGTAAACTTTGTAAGGGAGATCACCTTACTCACCGGTGCCCTGCCATTCCAGAGGTGCGGAGAGTGTGGTCCATGTCTGAAGGATCCTCTACTCCTGAATTGTCTACAGATTCCCAACAGCCTGATCAACCTTTGGTTGATGAAGTGGTTGAACCAATGCAATCTTTGGACAATCCCACTCTTCTTTCGGAGAGTGAAGTGATCGAATCGATGCAATCTTCGACCGATCCCATCAGTCCTTTAGTGATTGATGCACCTATACCTGAAGTCTTATGCATTACTAGTTTGGATGTCTTTGAAATAGGGGGCACTTCATATATGTCGAGTGAACCCTTACCAAGCTCTAGGATCATTTCCTTTGATTGGAATAGTCTAACTAGGCCTCGCCTTCCTTCTGTTACACCTTTTCAAATAAAGGTTGATATCGGAAACCATGTGGTTCACCAATGTATTGTAGATGAAGGAGCCTCTATTAGTATCTTATCCCCTTATGCTTGGAGAGATTTAGGTTTCCCTAACCTTGTTATAGCTTTTAATTGGTCGTTGACCTTCGACAAAAGACCTAGTGAACAATTGGGATTCCTCCCTCAGGTACCTGTTACTTTGGGTGAAAAAATGGTCTTAGTTGATTTTATGGTTTTAAAGGACCCTATGTATTTTGATATGATCCTTGGGAATGATTACGTATATGCTATGCAAGTTGTGGTGTCTATGCTCTTTCATGTGATGCATTTTCCTCACAATGGAAGCATTCTCACTATCGATCAGCTTACTTTTGTTGATCCCTATTATTACCCGACTATAGACCAAGTATGTTCTTCGTCAATAGGCACTACCATGTCACAATCAAATTATGTGGCATATTGTTCCTTGAGTCCAATTGCTACTGAGAATAAACCTCTGAATTCATGCTTACCTTCTCAAGACTAGGTCTCGAAAATTGACTAGGTGATGACTCCATCTGAATGTTTAGATATGTGTTCCATCTGGGATAATATACTTCCTTCTGATGAAGTTTTCCTAGAGTCTATAATACAGTCTTCCATTCATTTGGACATTGATCCACCTACGAGCATTCTTCCACCTTTTCTTCAAGCTTGTTAAAAACAGTAACGAAGTTACGAGCATTCTTCCACCTTTTCTTCGAGCTTGTTAAAAACAGTAAGGAATTTACGAGCATTCTTCCACCTTTTCTTTGAGCTTGTTAAAAACAGTAAGGAAGCTATGAGCATTCTTCCATCTCTCCTTTGAGCTCATTAAGAACAATAAAGAGGTCATGAGTTTACTTTTTCGGGCTCATTAAAATTTTATGAAAAATATTTTTATGGAGTTCTCTCTAAGCTCTTGTTAGACTCTTTAAATGTGACAAGATTGCCGAGTAGACTTCTCCTCTTCAAGCTCGTTAAAGGAATTGAAGGCCCATCTGCTTAATTATAAGTTTAACCATTTTCCAAACTTTTGCGGATTACTTACGAAAAAGGAATACTCTAGTCATTCGTGGCTAGAAGAGTTCTTCTTCCATTGTTTTACACTTTTTTGGGGGAGGAGACTAACTTTACGAACAAGGACCTTTTGGAGCCTTCTTTAGGGTTTTCAGGCTCTCAAAACATGAAAACACCAGCGAGCACTCACCTACTCAGGCTCGATGTGAAATCCACGAGAGGGTAAATAGAGGATTGTTTAAGTTTTTCAGACTCTATAAACAGGAAAACACCGGCGAGCATATATCAACCCAGGCTCGATATTAAAATCCATGGGGGGTTGTATGGAGGATTATTTAAGTTTTTCTGACTCCTTAAACAAGAAAACACTGGCAAGCAAGAACAGATCTCAACTCGATATTAAAATCTAGAGATCAGTGCTATAGAGTATTCTTCTATCTCTCCTTCGAACTCTGTAAACAATGAAGAAGGTCCTGAGTCTTCCTCCCATGGGCTCGTTAAACTCTTTACATGGTTGGATCTATTGAGTTTTCATTCTTTCTTCGACTCATTAAAACAACAAGAAAGGTATTCTTTTATCTAAAAATAATAAGGGATAAGAAAGAATATCATATCTTTCAGTTTTAAAGGTAGTTTCAGTCAGTCATATCCTTGAACACAGCACCTACTTGAGTTTTTCATTTCAGTTGGGTTTAGTTTTTGGCCTTAGGGTGAACCTGATCTCCAAGTTGTTTACTCCCTGGTTGTTTATTCTTCCAACCATATGGAGGGTCTACTATTGTCTCCTACATTGTAGGCTTATATCACTTCCCCATCATGTTGAAAACTTCCTAAGTCACTTTATGTCGTGCTCATTGTTCAAGGGTATAACCTTTGTCGGCCATTCTGCTATTTATCTTGACCTCATGTGTCGGCCATCCTAGTTTCAGTCTTGTTAGTTGTACTACTCCACATTAGCTCATACCATTTGAGTATTCCTCATGTTGGATGATGGAGGATGCCTTAAGGTCTCCCTTCCAATGGACTTCTTCCCATCGACATCAGCTCATTTTGCTTTGGGAATGAAGTTTAGAGTTTCCATTAGTACCTTGGGGATTGTTGTCATCAGTGATAGTTTCCCTCATCATCGAATAATGAGAATACATTAATGTCTTTTATTAGATGGGTTCCTCAGGTGTTTAAATTCAAGTCCAATTATTCACACTTGTTGGATCGTACTAGGTATCTTGGGCCCCATTATCATTATCGGTGGCAGCCCTTGCATTTGTTAACGGTATACATCAATGACTGGTAATCAAACGATACCCCCCATGTTCGACTTCGGTTCATTTATTCACACGGTTAGGGTTTGTATCTTGGGTTGTTTGGATGAAGACCTTGGGATTTTGATAGCATTACCTCGTTATGTTATCACCCAAGCTGCGCAAGACTAAGACTCACTCATTTTGGCTCTCCATGGGACATAGATCCAGTTTGTTGTTATGGTTATGATGTTTCATTCTAACATGGATCCATGCTTGTATTTCAGTGGCCATGCTATATATACATCTCCTAGTTATGTATTGGAGATCATGTTGTATCATGCTACACATCTATATGATGTTAAGATTGTAATTGCTCACTGACCTTGATCGTTAATTCAGGTACTTTTGTAACTTGCCTCTGTGGTTTCTTGCTCTTCCTCTGACTTGGAATTATAATGTATTTCGGCCATCGTTTCCCTCTGACCTCACACATTAGGGGGCATCTGTTATAGGTCAAATATGCACTTCTCCATCTGTGATCACATTTAGCTGTCGATCACACAAAAGCACAACTTGGATTGAAGAGCTAAGTTGACCTAGGTGATGTATGGACTAGACTTAGTCCTCTGCAACTGACAAAACCCTATTTTTACCTTCATTTTGACATGTGTGCTACTCCACAAGCATTAAACTAGTGCACATCAAGACATGTGCCTTACTCTACAAGCATAAGAGGGCCGCACACCAGCTAGTATCCCCTACTTTACCTCTTACATAGTAGCACACACCTCAAAAATTCTTGAAAACGCTGGTTGTAAAGCACTGAAGTTGCATATTGTGCGCTACTCTACTGTGAAAAACTCGTGCACATCTTAAGATGAAACCAAAAAATATATTAGTTTGATGAATTGGGATTAGTTGAAGTTGGTTTGCAACTTCCCCAACCTCCCAATCAAACTACCTCTCGATCCAAACTGCCTACCTTGTCCCATAAATACAAGGGGGATACATGAGAGAGACTAGACTCAAAGGAGACTCGAACTAGTTAGACTCAACTAGAGAACTAGGAGGAGAAAGTATGCCTTAAGGGTTGTTATGCCGGAGGAATTACAAAGTTAGTGTGAAGAGCAGGAGCCCAAAATCCGGTTGCACAAGCACTCTGAATGATTAGGTATAATTGTACTGGTTATTTGCTTTTGACAATAAAGGTTGAAATACCCTTCCTGTCCCAATCAAATGTCTAATAGATTGCATATTTGTTTGGTTTAAATTCTTTATTGTATTTGATGTCTAAATTGTGTTTCAATTTCATCATTTTTATATCAATCAAGATACGCTGAGGAAGGTATCTTTTGTATTGAAGGTTCATCAAACAGAAGATCAGGTGAAGGATTGAACAGAGGATCGAGCAAAAGCTAGGATAGAACCTCATTAATCAGGTATGCCTTCTAAGATCTTGATCTCTTTTCCTTTTGTAGAAACCTATGTGATATGATCAATGTATTTACCTGTCACCCTCGAAGTTGGTAGTGTCCCTCTCCTCGCTAAAAGGTAGAAATCCTAAACAACACCAACTACACAACTTCTTAGGCCTGTAACTTCTTCATCCTAAGTCCATTTTAGGAAAATCCAGTACCATTTAAAATTTCTCGACGAGCTCTATGAAACTACATGATCTTAAAACTCATATGATAACTCTGATCTTGGCCTCCTTCCAATGCAAAATGTGTCCCCAAGCCTTATCAATGTCTCTTTTCCTGCCTGTAAGGAGCTTTTACACTTCTCCGTCATGGCCCTTCCCTTCCTCTGACCCATAGAGGGACCATGAAAACAACAGCGTGGTTCCTAATTCATCTCCTCAACCCAAGTGATGAAATACAACCATCTAAAGGTGTGTTCCATGCATGATGAACATACATAATGGAACTAAATCTGATTTAATGCATCTACAACATGCATGTTGATGTATATGTAACTTCGGAATGTATTTCATCTATGTATTTCATATATATTTATTGTACCCTTATAAGAGATGTGTTATTCCTCTATAAGGAAGTGTCGTCATGTGGATTGACAAGTGTCGCAAGTGTGTGTACTTGGAAATGGGTTATTAGACCACCATGTGTGGGGTCAGCCCTAAAATATATATTATATTGTGGATGTATCTACATAGACAAGTCGGCCCCATAAGGTCACTGGGAAAACATGTTAAGTATAAATAGAGATCGGGAGATCTCTATTTGGATCATTCAAAAAGACACACTTCTCTCACTCAGAAATTGGCGCACTAGTGAGGAGGAGGATCATCTGCTCTAGGAGACTATCTCAAGTGTATTTTGGTTGAGCCATTGCTCTCTCTATCTTTGAGGAAGTTGTGGGGTTTTTCACCTTAGGGTTTTCCCCACGGAAACTTTGTCTCTCTTATCTCTCATGCTTTTGATTCTTGTGATGCTTGTGATGCTTATTGTGATTGTTATGCATTGATATACTGTATATGTTATTCTCTCAGTAAAGATCCAAGAGTATTGTGAATTAATGCTCAAATTTTAACATGGTATCAGAGTTAACCTAAGAAGAAGACATTTTGCGGTGATGGAAACTTGAGTTTCTTGTTTATTGGGTTTCTCTCCACAATTTTTTGAAAAGCAGTATAGTAGATTGACTCTACTCATCAAGAAGAATCTATCTGTCCAATCAGAATTCAATTCTGAGCATTTTTCATATTTGGCCCTAAAAATTAGGGTTTCCACAAAAATAGGAATTTTTGAAATCTGAAGCCATAGCTGAAAGCTCCTTGCAAAAATCGATTTTAGAGCTTTGGATCAAGATTTTTGGCTGGGTAGATCTCCGGGAAACTCAAACCCTAATTCAGGGCTCTCCCTAGTGAACTCGGGAGGACAAAAAGGCAAATCTGAAGGGTAAAGCTTTGTTGATCTCAAATTCTAAATACACCAGGTTGATCATCTCATCAAGGTGCATCTTTCTATCTTTTCAGAAAGTTGAAATTCACATTTTGAATTTTTAGGGTTTTTTCGACAAACCCTAATTCGGGACCAGATCCAGTTTTCAACATTTCAAGTGGTAAGACCTAAATCTTTTCTATTTTATTTGAAGTACTCTTTAAGATGTCTCACCACACCAAGCTTGAGGATAAGCTTGAAGGGGATGATAACTTCCGAGCTTGGAAGTATAGGATTGGGTTAATCCTGGAAGAGAATGAGTTGGACTCATATATAAAAGAAGACATCCCTATCCCAGAGGATGAAGAGGCTAAGGTATTGCATAAGAAGAACTTGGTCAAGGAAAAGAGAATCATTGTTGATTCTATCAAAGACCATCTCATACCCCATGTGTCTTCTCTAGAGACACCCTAGGCTATGTTTGACTCTTTGACCAAGCTATTTGAAGGAAAGAACATAAATCGGAAGATGACCCTGCAGAATCAATTGAAAGGGGTCAAGATGTCTAATGGAGAAACCATTCAATCCTATTTCTCCAAGGTCTCTCAGATCAAGGAACAACTTGAAGCTGTAGATGAAATGGTGGAGAATGGTGAAATTGTTATGACTACTTTGAATGGCCTACCTAGGTCATGGGACTCTTTTATCCAGGGGATCTATGCCAGAAAGAAGTTAATCTCCTTCAGCAGATTATGGGAGGAATGTTCTCAAGAAGAAGCAAGGCTTGTGGCAAGAGAAGAGAAGATGGGAAATGAAGATCAAGCTTTCACAGCTCACACTAAGAAGGGCAAGTTCAAGAGGGAGCCATCCCATCACAAGAAGAAATCTTCTCATCATTTTCACAAAGACAAGAAAGATCTAAGGTGTTTCACTTGTCATGAGAAGGGTCACTTTGCTTCAGAATGTCCCAAGAATAAAAGGGACAAACACAACAACAACAACTCCAGCAAGAAGAAGAAGGGTAACAAAAGAAGGTACCATTCTCATGCTACTGAAGATGATGAACCTCCAAAGAAGAAGGCTAGGGAAGAAAGTGATGATAGTAATGATGACTCATCATGTGAAGAAGAGTATGTTCTAATCTCTGCTCTCACAGGTACTATCTCCCATGGTTGTAATGATTGGTTAATTGACAGTGGGGCTTCCAAACACATGACTAGTTTTAAAGAATCCTTTGTAAATCTGTATGAACATGAATCACCCCATAAAGTGAAACTTGGGGATGATTATCAATATCCCATCAAAGGAAGTGGTGAAGCCTCCTACAACCTAGATTCTAGAAAATATTTGAAGATGAAAGAAGTCCTTTATGTACTTGGGCTCAAGAAGAACTTACTCTCCATCTTTGCATTGGATACAAAGGTATGAGGGTTGCATTTGTGGATGGCCAAGTCCTAATGTGGCCAAACGGAAAGACCATAGATGATGCAGTTGTGATTGGAGAGCAAGAGGGAGGTTTGTATAAATTAAAAGGAAAACCTGAACATGCCATGGTGCATGAATCCATGGAGCCAAGTGAACTTTGGCATAGAAGACTTGCTCATATGCACTATAGGGCACTTCCAATTGCAAGCAAGGTTGTAGAGGGTCTTCCTGAAATCAAGACCAAACATGAAGGTGTTTGCAAAGGATGTGCAAAAGGTAAGAATATTAAGAAGGATTTCCCAAGCAGTGAAAGCAAGGCAAAAGATATCCTGGAAATCATCCACTCATATGTATGTGGTCCTATGTCATCCAATTCTCTAAGTGGGTATGTTTACTATGTCTCATTTATTGATGATTTCTCCAGGAATACTTGGGTATACTTCTTGAAAAACAAATATGAGGTGTTTGATAAGTTCAAGGAATTCAAAACCTTGATGGAGAATCAAACTAACAAAAAGATCAAAACATTCAGATCCGACAATGGTGGAGAATTCACCTCAGGTGACTTCAAGAAGCTTTGTAGTGATTCAGGGATTAAGAGGGAGTTTGTTGCTCCTTATAATCCTCAATAGAATGGAGTTGCAGAAAGGAAGAATAGAACAATCATGGAAGCAGCAAGGGAAATGTTGCATAACTAGGATCTACCTATGCATCTATGGGCAGAAGCACCTAGAACAGTTGTATATGTGCAGAACAGAACACCCCACAAGATATTGGACAACAAGACACTAGAAGAGGTCTTTTCTGGTAAGAAACCTGAAGTGAGCCATCTTAGAATATTTGGTTGTCTAGTATACACTCATGTCCTAAAGGAAAAGAGGACCTGTTATCACCTAAGATGTAGTTACCCCTATGGATGGATCCAGTCATGGATGGCAATAGGGAAGGGCAACTCAAAAGGTGCAACCATGATCACCTCGAACTCCAATATATATGGTTGTCACGCCAGTCGAGGCAACCTTCGCTTTATGTTATCTAGCCCAGACAACAAAGGGGGAGACCCGATCTACTCCTGACAGGAGAGATCAAAACCAAGACACCAAATCAGGGTATTTCTAAGTGAAGTTAGGTGTATGGTTTATCCTAGACCTAAAGATGAAGTCACAAGCCAAGTGAGGGGTTCAATAGGTATAGCTTTAGTTCATGGTTGATATAAGAGTGACTTATAATGTTTGTAGTAAGATCTAGGGCTAGTGTACTAGTTCAATGTCAGAAGATCCACTGCCTTGGGAACTATGTCCAATGCAGGGTAGTTAAGGGTTGTATTGGGGCTAACTAGTACAAGTGACAAGCTTGACCATGACAGCTTCAAGGGTTTGGTTCACCATGCATAGGTCAAACCACAAGTCAATCCAACAATCTAAGAAAGTTGAATTAACTTGGAGAGAAACCAGTGCCTTGGGAATTGGGAAGTGGAGTCAAAGTAGGGTTGACTTGTGGTTTAGGACTCCTAGGACTTGGGACAAGTGGGAAATAGAGGTCTTGATGGATGAATGTGTCTAGATCTAGGTTTGACCAAAGTGGACCACAATCCCTTAAAACAAGGAATGCAATCCCCAAGGCAAGATTTGACAAAGTGATAGTCTAGACCTAGGTTTTGAATTATTCCGGTTTCAAATCTCCAAAAATATCAAGTACCCAGTTCCTAGAAGTGAGTGAACTCACTTCTCCAAGGTGGTGCAACTTTGCCCAAGGAGGCTAAAAAGTGGGATTAGGTGGGTCAAAACAAGTCGGATGGCATCCAAACTTTAGATCCGGGTAGATCGGTCAGGTAGGAGTATGGATCTGCAATTTCGTGGTAATCCAACGGTTAGATCTTAGTAGATCTGAGTTTAAGTGTTCCAAGTGGTCCAAAATGGGGATTAAATCCCTTAAAATGTGGAATGGGGCCCACAAGGTAAATTTCAGGAAAGTGACAACCTGGGTGTATGTTATTTGATGTGTAGATGACAAATCAAGTGGAATCTCAAACACCCACCACCTAGATCTAGGTCAACTTGCTCAACTAGTGAAGTGCGCCTTGCTTGGGAGAAGCTAAGTTGGCGTGGGAGAGGGGTCAAACGGAAGCCAATCCTCACCAAACTATAGATCCGGGATGTCGTGGATGCTATAGAGGTGGGTTTTCGATATTATGCCCAACAACCCACTAGATCTAAGTAGATCTGAGAAAATGCAAAAATGGGGTTTTGATTAATTAGGGTTTTAAATGTTTGTGACAATTGGATAGATCATGGAGATAGAACTTACCTTGAGATCATACCTGAGTGATGTGGATGAGATGCCTTGATGTTGAGGAAGATTCCCGCAGAGATCAAATGAGAGATTGTTGATTTGCTTGCCAATTTGATGCCCTAGCCCACAAGTGCGCCTTCCTCTACCTGTCAAACCAAGGAATGAAGATTCAATCAGTAAGATCAAGTGTGGAAGAAATACAAGAGAAATGAAAATAGTAACATGAAATAGAAGGTCCTGGGACAGTAATACTCCCTGTTACCAACGAAGAGCTCCAAAGAAGAAGTAGGGAGAGTCTTCCCCTACCAATACCTCCTCCTCCAAGCAAATCGGCCTCCACCTGTAGATGCAAAATCGTGGTACAAAAGATATCGCAAACAAGATCTCCAATAACTCAGTGCAAAGGAAGAACCAACGAACGAACACCAAAAAACATTCACCACAACACTGGAGATAGATGCAATAATAATTTTCTATTCCAATAATCCAGAGCCAAAAGTCCCTTTACAATGAGAGGCTCTCTCCTTTAAATAGGAAGGAGAGGCACCAAAACCCTAACCACTTTTTTAATGAGTGGCTAAGATTAAAAGATACAAATGTCTAATCAATGGTTGAGATGAGCTCAACAATAAAATACATAGATCACTAATAAAATATAATGTAAGTGGACAAAATCGCCCTACAAGAGGGGAATCCCACCAAATCATGATGACAAAATATCATAAGAGGCTTATGGTGGGTCCAAGAGGTAATTTTATCCCTCCTTGGTCAATCCCCATAGCACAATAAGCAAAAAATAATCATGAATGTACCAAATCGTGCCTCCATAGTGAAGTTGTGGTCCTCAAAAGACCTCAAAAATCCACAGAAAGTGCCATAAGTGATGAATGCGGGCCCCGATGAAGCTGAAACTGCCGGAGAAGGTGTGGAAGGTCCCGATCTATCATCACTGATCATCCCATGCCATAACTTTGCCTCAGTAGCCCAAATCGATTTCCTCAATAGCCATTTCTACCAATCCTGAAATGCCTCGGGAAGCGTGAAACTGCCCCAAACAGCCTCCTAGAGTGCTGGCGATGTCAAGGTGAGGGCACCAGTGTGTCCAAAAGGTGGGTAATATGGTAAAAGCAAGTGGCTGGACCACCCCCTCCATCATCAGCGCCCTAGGTCAACCGGATAAAAGTCATCTCTGCTCCGACAGGGTCTCCAACAGACCAAAACTGCACTAGGACAGCCTACTGAGGCTAAATCATCACTGTAAGTGCCCGGAACTGAAAACAAACTGTCCCATTGGACTCAGAAGGTCCAAATCCATCCAAGATGTGTACTCATACACCATATGAATCTCTACATGATCAAAATAAATATCCAATATACCGGATCAAGGCCAATAATAATGCGCTGTACATATACAAACACTGCTGCAACCCCAGAATCATCATCATAACCCTGTCGCTGCTTCATAGAGTCATTATGTATGTATACATAGACCATATATCATCTATCCATATCATCATAAGGTCCAACATCTCATGTCACATGGTCCTCCATGGTCAAACTAGGTCTAACCAAGACCAAATATAACTCAGATCATCATTAATAGCTGCTGCAAAGTGTCAAGGTTAATATATGCTCTACAACTTATTCAAATAACAATTATAACACAGAGTAATCATGACTGGCGATCTAAATCCAAATATATAGTGTTGTTAATTATTATTATTACTCAGACTAGACTTTCAGGATCATACTCACTTCATAGTTGTGATCAATTTGCTAGTGAAGGGTGAAGGCTTAAATTAACTGGCTAGGCTAAGGGATGACTTAACTGTCTTGACTTTGTGACACTTTGGCAAGGGAAAGGGAATACACCATAGTATATACTGAATGAGCAATAACACAGGGAATGGCGGTGTCTCACAAATGGATGAGTTGTTTAAAGAGGGTTTATTTACCTTCACAGATGCGCACAATCCATAATACAAATAAGGCCAACAATTGTTTAGATGTAGCTTTTAAGTTCCATTGCTTTTTGGGCCTAAAGTTTCCATAGCCTTGATCTATGTGTGTTTACAAACACATTGCATAGATTTACATTTTTCTTTTAGGCTTTCTGCTGCAGGTGTGTTTTTAAGGCACTTGTTTACCTGAGCACTTCTAGGTGTGTCATGGACAGCTTGTTTACCTAGGTACAAGATATAACATTTTATTTTTATGGCCATTTTCATTTGGCACGCCTTTCATTCATGTGTGTTCAAAAACACATTGCATGAATGGGATTTTCATACAAGATATAGCATTTCATTTTCCAGGTTTTGTATTGATGGCAGCACTAAAAGTTTCAGGTTTAGCCAACACAACTTTAGTGACTAGGGGGGATTCCAAGGAACTCCAAATCACCATAGGTAAGTTTTGTCACCAACTCAGAGCCGAGACACAATAAACAGGGAAGCTCATCCAATACAGAGGCTACAGTGGGGAAAAGTGTTGATGTATATGTAACTTTAGAATGTATTTCACATATATGTATATTGTATTCCTATAGAGATGGTATTATTCCTCTATAAGGAAGTGTCGTTATTTATATTGTAAGTGTCGTAACTTATACTTGATGGGTTATTAGACCACCTTGTTTGGGGTCGGCCCTGTATAAGTCATGTGGGTCAAAGGGTTATTAGACCACCCTATTGGGGGTCGGCCATGTGGGTCAAAGGGTTATTAGACCACCCTATTGGGGGTCGGCCCAGTCAGCATTATGTTATGTGGTTAAGTTCGAGCCTACATGAGTTAGGTAAAAAGGCAAGTCAAGTCAAGTATAAATAGAGTGCGGGAGGCACTCTATTTACTCACTCACTTCTCACACATGCACTCAAGGAGGAGTGGCACACTTATGGAGGAGGAGGATCAGCTGCTAGGTTGTGTCTATCTCTTATGGTTGGTTGTATCATTGCTCTATCTATCTCTGAGGAAGTTATTGGGGTTTTTCACCTTTATGGTTTTCCCCAAGTAAATCTTTGTGTCTCTTGTGTGCTTGCATTATTGTCTCCATGATTGATATGCTGTAGATATGTTGTACATGTTGTTCTCTCAGTTAAGATCCTAGATCAGATTGAAGTAAATTTTGAAAATTTAACATGGTATCAGAGCTAGCCTGAAAGAAGGCATGATATGGCATGTATGACACTTGTTGCACTTATGATGCTAGGGCTTGATATAGAAAAAACCAGTCATCGTAGCACTTTCACTATAAATACGTTTTGGAAAATTTTTCGGATCTGAAATTGTTACAGGACGAAGCTTAAATATCCAGGTACCTTGTGTCCAAAGGACAACCTCTAATTCGTTGTACTTTGTGATTTATGATCTGTACAATATAGGGTTTCTGCCTCTTCCAGATCTGAGTCAAAATCAGGTGACCTTGGGAAAAAGGTCATAACCTGGGCTAGGAAGCTCCAAATGAAATTTCGTAAAAAGTTACAGATAGTACACAGTCTGTAATATCTCAAAAAACTTTTTCAGAGGCCGAAGTGCAAACAGTGACACGTGGCACGCTGTACAAGTTCGCTCTTCTGTTTTATCCCAAAATAGGTCACATTGCGACATTTAGCATAACTCTCTCTCAGAGAGTCCAATTGAGTTCAGAACTGTCAATATGGAAAGATAACAGGCCGAGCTATCTCAGGAAAGGTTTTCAGAGGCCGAAGTTGAAACAGTGACACGTGGCACGCCGTACAAGTTCACTCTCCTGTATTATCCCAAAACAGGTCACATTGCGACATTTGGCATAACTCTCTCTCAGAGAATCCAATTGAGGTCAGACCTGTCAGGATGGAAATATAACAGGTCAGGCTATCTCAGGAAACTTTTTCAAACCCTGTGGATCAAAAATTTTGGAGTTACACCAGAAACAATCAGGTACATATTTCTGTCAAAATAGAATTATTTTTGAGTACCTTCATTCATGGCTTCCGAAATTTAGGGCTTCGGAGAAATTTGGAATTTTTGTAATCGGAGACCACGGCTGGATGCTACTCACCAAAATAGAAATTTAGAGACCAAGATCAGAATTTTTGGTTGGGCAGAAGGCCGGGCTTGATTAGACCCTAGTTCGGGACTTTGATCAGAAAAGTGGAAAATTAGGGCTTCTGTAAAAATGAGAAATTTTGAAATCTGTGACCACGGCTGGAAGCTCCTCAGAAAAATAGAAGCTTAGAGCTTTGGATCAAACATTTTGATTGGGAATAAGAGTGGGCTTCATCAAACCCCAGTTCAGGGTCACGTCCAGTGAATCCGGAAGTTTCAAAGGAAAAATTGAGGAGTGAAACTTTGCAGTTTTCAAATTCTGAATATACCAGTTTGATCAGCTCATCAAGGCGCATATTTCTATCCTTTCGGAAGTTTGAAATTCAAGTTTGAATTTTTGGGGTTTCTCTGACAAACCCATATCCAGCTCTAGGTCCAGTTCTTGCAAATCAAGTGGATTGGGTTAATCCTACAAGAAGATGGATTGATCATCTGCATGAGTGAAGAAGTTCCTGTTTCAGAGGGAGATGAGGCTAAGGCCTTACATAAGAAGATTACAAGCGATCTCAACAGGTACGACTCATCGAGGTATGTTTTGAGATTTGTTCTTGATTAAGTTTATGGTATGTTTGTCTTCATGTTATTACGGTTAGTATAATCTTGATTTTAGATTTGTCGTATCACCTTAACAAAATTATGAATGCATGATAGAAGATATTCATTGGTTAGGGTGTTGACACTTATGATTATACTAATGCATTATGGTGTTGTATGAGGTTTATGTTGTCTGCTAACATGAAAGGTACACCAAGAAAGACAAATCATGTTCTTCTTCAAGAACGTATGATCATGGTGGCATGAAGACAAGGATTCATCCATTGTCATTGATCTCATAAAAGATCCATTTACGAGGTATGTATAACTTGGCTTTGTAATAGTTGACCTATGAGATATACAGGTTACTAGCACAAGTCATTGAAGAAGAACAAGAAGACATCGTGTGAGTATGTTAGACATAACTAGCTAGCATGCTAATCCAGGTATGTTTTTCCTATATCAAGATAGAATCCTACCTTGTGTTAGGATCTTATACTGTTGTTGATAATGATTATTCATGAAGTCATAGGTTTGAATAATCATGGTTGTATGCATATTATGTTTCTTACCATAATTGATGATATGACTAACCAGAAGAATCATGAAGGTATAGGTTTGAATAATCACAGGTTTTATGCATATTATAACTCTTATCTTGATTAATGATTCAACTAACCTGAAGAGTCATAGGTTTGAGTAATTACAGGTTTAGACATGTTATGTTTCTTATGATTTGACTAACCATAAGAATCCTACATAAGCCTTGAATGCTAATACTTATTATTTTCTGTTTGAAATGATCATGACTATACATGCTTGAGATTATTGTGTTTTAATAGTATGCTAATGAATGTATGATTTTATATGAGCTCACAAGGATAACACAATCATGATACTAATAAGCTGCATAGGGACCAAGGATGAATATGAGTTCAAGAACAGGTAATCCATGAATCAAAGATCAAGAGGGAGTACACTCCAGTGGTTTATTCAAGGATGCAAATATTCAGAGGGAGTTGACCATCTCTCTACATTCCACATCAAAAGGTGTAGAAGAAGCTACTTCAGATTAGGACTCCAGTAGCTCCTGCAAGGAAGCGAAGACTCAGAGGGAGTCCACCCAACGAACAAACAAAGATAAGTATTTGAATTGTCATTTCTTAAATAATACTATTCAATAATGTATATACTGATGTTCCTAGAATTAGGTTGTGTATTATGCATATTAGAATAATTGCATTGATGAACAGTATACTCCTAATATGCATGGGTAAGTGGCCTATGGCACTGTACAACATTCCATTGCTACTTATCTAGAATGAAACCTCTTTGCTGACATGTTGGGAGTTGTGCACACTCTTAACAATGTTCTGGTAGAGATTGGAAGGCATCTAGAAAGTTATGGAATATGGATAAATGTTGTATTGAAGCATTGGCTAAGATAATTGCATGACTGTATGGCATATTTCTTTATGTGTAAGAATTTGTTCTGAAAACTATGAGATGTTTTCTAATCATGCAATTTAACTTGTTGTGTAGGAAAGATCGTATGCCATCTCCTACAAAAGAAGAACTACAACATTTGTTCCAGCAACAAAGATATCTATTGAAGATATTGAAGTTACCAGGATCTGGGATGAAGAAATGAAATGCCATGATCCGTCGATCATGAAGAATGATGTTTGGGATGTAATCCCAAGACATGAAGGGAAGTTTGCTATGACTTCCAAATGGAACTATCAGATCAAGCATGTTGCAGATGGCAGCATTGAGAAATATAAAAGTGATGAAATAGAAGATACACCAGATGGATTCAAGACAGCTTCCTTGAATGGTGTAGTTGAAGAAGAAGTGTATGTAGAGCAGCCACTTGGTTCTGAGACACATGATAGGAAATCATATATGTGTAGAACTTGGTATGGTGAGGATAGATTGATTGCCGACACGCAGCGGAAGCTTACTACCGAGTTCGAGATGAAGAACTTGGGGATGATGCACTATTTGTTTTTGGCATGGAGGTGTGGCAGAGTGCAGATAGAATCTTCCTTGGACAAGGGAAGTATGCAGTAGAGATCCCAAAGAGGTTCGGGATGATGGATTGCAAGGCCATGGCCACACCTATGGCATCGAATCTGAAGCTTCTATGTGATGCTTCATCTGAGCTGGTTGATGTCTCTATGTATCGTCAGATGATTGGGTCATTGATGTACCTGACGAACACAAGACCAGACATTTGCTTTGCTGTGAACACATTGAGCCAGTTCCTGACGGATCCGAGGAGTGTTCACCTGGTTGCTGTAAAGCATGTTCTGAGGTACCTGAAGGGTACAATGGATTATGGGCTCAAGTATGAGGTGAATCAAAAGTTTAACCTGCAGGATTATGTTGATTCAGATTGGGCTGGCAGTGCTGCAGACAGGAAGAGCACATCTGGGTGTTGCTTCAGTATGGGATCAGGTGTGATCTCTTGGTTTAGCAGGAAGCAGTCCTGCGTAGCACTGAGTACAACTGAGGCAGAGTATGTTGCAGCCTGTTCAGCTAGTTGTGAGGAAGTATGGCTACAGAAGCTACTGTCTGAGTTATTTGATCTCCCGTTGGAGGCTACTGGTATCTTCTGTGATAACCAGAGTTGTGTGAAGCTGTCCGAGAACCCAGTGTTTCATGATAGGTCGAAACACATAGAGATCAAATATCACTGTATCAGGGATATGGTGCAGAGAGGAGCTGTGAAGCTTCTGTATGTTGCGATGGATGAGCAGATTACAGATGTGCTGATGAAGCCGCTAGCGAGAGTGAAGTTCGAGTACTTCATAGAGAGGCTTGGCGTTCTTCAGATCGAGGACACTTCGAGGAAGAAGTGATGGACACATTTGCTGAAGCCATTCCAAGCATGTTGGAAGGAGGATCCTTCACATGGCTGTGGATGTAAGCGCTGGATATTGGGCATCAGGATGATGTTCTGGTTTCTGCTTGGATATGATCAGTTGGATCATTTATGTATGTACGCATCATGTTGGATGTTGGATATGATCAATTGGATCATTTATGTATGTACGCATCATGTTGGATGCTGGATATGATCAGTTGGATCATTTATGTATGTATGCATCATGTTGGATGCTGGATATGATCAGTTGGATCATTTATGTATGTATGCATCATGTTGGATGTTGGATATGATCAGTTGGATCATGTGTATGTATTTTGTATATGCATCATGTTGGATGCTTGGACCATGTATCTGTATATGTATTAGGTGGATACATTGTATGATCAGGAGGATCATGTATGATGATATGTATCAGGTAGATACTTGGTATGCATCAGGTGGATGCATTGATGATCAGGTGGATCATGCAGCAGGATGTTGCAGTGATGATCAGGATGATCATGGATGATGAGCTTCAGGATGTTGCTCCAGATGACATGCAGCAGGACGTTGCAGTGATGATGATCAGGACGATCATGAGTACATCAGGACGATGTATGGTGAGTATCAGGTTGATACTCTGTGGTCGTGGATCAGGTTGTGCAGATGAGCATGTCTGGGAGATCCTATAGGTCGGAGTTGTGTACCCGTAACAGCCTGGGATGCTCTTTCGAGACAATGCTTTGGGAGGACATGTAATTTGTGCCCTGGGAGATTTCAGGTCGGAGTTGTGTACCCGTAACATCCTGAGATGCTCTTGCGAGGTTTTTTCCTATGGCATGTAATTTGGGTCCTGGGAGATTTCAGGTCGGAGTTGTGTACCCGTAACATCCTGAGATGCTCTTTCGAGGTTTTGCCATGACCACATGTAATTTGTGCCCTGGGAGATTTCAGGTCGGAGTTGTGTACCCGTAACATCCTGAGATGCTCTTGCTAGGTTTTGTGGTGGACCACATGTAATTTGTGCCCTGGGAGATTTCAGGTCGGGGTTGTGTACCCGTAACATCCTGAGATGCTCTTTCGAGGTTTTGTGGTGGGGTCACATGTAATAGCGCCCTGGGAGATCCTACAGGTCGGAGTTGTGTACCCGTAACATCCTGGGATGCTCTTTCGAGGTTTTGTGACGCACATAATAAGTCCTGAGGATTCCACAGTATGGCCAGTGATGATGAAGACCTGCAGGTGGTGGGCCTACATCCAGTATGAAAAAGGACTGGCTCTGTAGAACTTCCTATGACGAGTAGATTCAGAGATTGATTGAGATAGCAGCAGCAGTGACGATGATGATGACTCGATGACGATTATCTAGTGACGATGATCCAGAGAAGATGACTTGTGCTAGAAGAACTGTGCTGAGAAATACCTTCCTAGTTAAGAGGGAGTGTTGATGTATATGTAACTTTAGAATGTATTTCACATATATGTATATTGTATTCCTATAGAGATGGTATTATTCCTCTATAAGGAAGTGTCGTTATTTATATTGTAAGTGTCGTAACTTATACTTGATGGGTTATTAGACCACCTTGTTTGGGGTCGGCCCTGTATAAGTCATGTGGGTCAAAGGGTTATTAGACCACCCTATTGGGGGTCGGCCATGTGGGTCAAAAGGTTATTAGACCACCCTATTGGGGGTCGGCCCAGTCAGCATTATGTTATGTGGTTAAGTTCGAGCCTACATGAGTTAGGTAAAAAGGCAAGTCAAGTCAAGTATAAATAGAGTGCGGGAGGCACTCTATTTACTCACTCACTTCTCACACATGCACTCAAGGAGGAGTGGCACACTTATGGAGGAGGAGGATCAGCTGCTAGGTTGTGTCTATCTCTTATGGTTGGTTGTATCATTGCTCTATCTATCTCTGAGGAAGTTATTGGGGTTTTTCACCTTTATGGTTTTCCCCAAGTAAATCTTTGTGTCTCTTGTGTGCTTGCATTATTGTCTCCATGATTGATATGCTGTAGATATGTTGTACATGTTGTTCTCTCAGTTAAGATCCTAGATCAGATTGAAGTAAATTTTGAAAATTTAACAAAAAGTCCTCCATGCCACTAGTCAAGTAGTAAGTCAGGGTGATAATCTAAAAGGTAGGCCATGGATGGATGAAGACAATGAAATGATGGAGCCAACACTAGCAAGCCAAAGTATGGTGTAATGATCACCTCTATTCTCCCTAAGGAGGGTATGTACCAATGAGTATGAATAGTGAACTTCTAAGTCTGAGTAGGGACAATATAATATATATAATAGATCAACCAGGTCCATATATCTATATGATCGCCAGATCATGACACTAAGTGCTAAGACATGCTATGAGAATAAGTATAAAAGTAATCTAACCATAACACTATGATATACCTGCTGAGTCATATACCTGAATGCACATCAACCTGTACCATCCTCTGTCCTCTGAGACTGCTGTTGTAACTCTGGGCACTACTGTCTGCTCTGTACCAATGATATAATGGCTACATCGGTCATCTCTCTGAGTGTCCTAAAACTCAGTCATGGCATGGGGAATACAACTGTTGTCCACAATATGATAGTGATCCAATATAGATTCTCATCTCGGCATCTCAAATGCAAGGGAACTGGCTGAATAGTGTACTGGAATGAGAAAAATAATGTATGGTAGCCCGGCTACTATATATGTGATAACATCTGGCTCCAGCTGGGACAAGTGCTCTGCTGAAATGAGCGCTTGAGAACCTCAGAATCTCTGGTCCTCGAATCTCTCCTACTTGAATCCACGATTCAGCACTCTACCATTTTGCTTCCAGCTTTTATTTTTGCAACCTATTTTCTGCATTCACAAACATCAACCATACCTCATGCCGCATGTGTGGGAAAAATATAAAACCAACTGAAATAAAATCTATTCTATGTCAGAAATATAAATGCATGAAATATATAAGTGCAGAAAGTAAATCAAACTACTAACATAATTTGCAAAATTTGAAGTTTATTGTGCAGGAAAAAGAAAAGTGACAGGTACTCAGTTAAACTAGGAGCTTACAAAGGAGCTTAGAAAACAACAAAAGGTGCCAGACTCAATGGTTGAAAAGACTAACTACTGCCCAAGTAGGCTTATTTGTTTTCTTACCTACTCTAATCTAACCAGTCATCACAAATGTTAGGTAAAATCATAAATCCAGTGCAACCATTCATCAAACATATTAGTGATTCTTCTTTGATTTCTTGTAATGAAACAAGTCATGATTGGATTAAAGATGAACAAATTTAAGGGCACCGTCTTCTTGATTTGTTCATAAATTGAAGAATGGTTTGAATGATGCAATGTGAAATTATGCCAAGGAGAAGACTGACTGATGCAAACATCCTCCATCAAAGAACTGATAGGATCATAGAATTTATGCAAGTTAAAATCAGAGATGGATAGAGGAAGAACATAAGACATGTGATTCGATTCATTTTCACACAAATTAACTTTTTCATTTACTTCTCTCACATACTCAATTTGATTCTCCTTGGGACTGATGATAAAAAATTCAAGTGGGGACGAATTAAAGCGTAAAATCAAAGTTAGACCCACTTGATGCTCAAAAATGGAGAAAAGATGGAATTGATCTTTAAACACATTTTCTAGCCACCAAGAATGATTGATAACTTGACAACATACATTATGGTTCCACAGTGACTGAAAAGGGAAATTAAGTGCTTTTTCTCCAAACATGTAGTCATGCTTATACTTCCTATTGAAAATTCTAAAAGCAAAAGATTGACGAGACCACCAACCCCAAAAATATTGAAAAGCATGGATAGGGAGGATGGATGCATTTTGTCCCAGATGAATAGAAAAATTTGGCCTTGGAATTTGACAAACGGAAAGGCCTTTTAAGGTAATATTATTTATTCTAGGAATGATAGACTTTAAATCAAGTTTAATATTTACAATCTGAGGACAAGATTCAAATTCTAAGAAATGGATGAGGCTATCTTGACTAAGGATGGAACGATTTAAAGATTCATTATAAGAAGTGGAGCAAAGATTAGAATATCTAGTATGATTCACTAATTCATCCTCACCTTGAGATTGACTTATTGATTCATCATTAAATTCGTACGAGGATAAATAATCATTTTCATTTAATTGATCAAGGGTGAAATTAATAATTTCATTTAACATATCCTGATTATTTGCACAATGATCACCTGAAATCACCACTAGAGGATCTTGATCGATGTCTCTACTTTCTTCTTCTTCGGTAAGTTGATAAGGAATTGAATGATCACTAAAGACAGAATGACTAATGAATCTCTCTGAGGGAGGAACTTCAATAGACCTGTTAACTAAAAGCTCATCCTCAGAAATTCCCTCAGGATCAGGACTAGGGCTACCTAAAAAGCAATTTGAAAACTTCTGGTTTGTACAATGATTAAAGATTTGACTTTCGATTGACTCAAAAGTAGAAGACTTATCATCAGAAGAGATTGGGCAGGAAAGGTCATCTCTGGATGTTGACAAATCACTGGATATTTGATTGTTAAATGATTCCACAATAGGATCGGAAAGGGGAAGGTTTTGATCTTGGATTTGATTCGAAAGATACATATCATCGAATTCACTTCCCCATTCTTCTAGGAATTTATTTTCAAACATGTCATAACCAGAAATGCTATTGGGTTTCAAATTCGAAAGCCAGAGTCCAGCTCTTTCTTTGAAAGATGAAGCCAATAGTCTCATACACACATCCTCATGAGTTATGGATAACTCTTTAATAATTTTCCTAAAAAGTTCAAGGTGTCTTTTAGCAGAGATTTCATAACTTCCATCGAAAATAGGCAACCTTGCACATGCTTGATGAGGAATATGATGAGGATACCCAACAATTTTTGAAAAGTCAAAAACTTTTAAACGACCGAAAGTTATAGGTCGCTCAGAAGCAGCCATGGATAATAATTTTTTTATTTTTTATTTTTTATATTTTTATATTTATTTTTAAAATCAAGAACCTGAAAACAAAATGATGCACCCCATGGGTTCTAGATAACGATAAGATCTGTTTAAATTATAGTGTTATAGGGATGTAAATGAGCTCGCTCCTCAGCGGAGTCACGATTGGGAGTTGCCAGGTAGATTTAAACTCTTCTACCAAGATATGTGTCGTTGTATATGCGGGAAGGACTAGTAGCTTTTTCGAGGTAAGCCCTATGCCAAAATGTTTGGCAAAGAGAAAGGGGAGGAGAGCCTTAGCAAAAATAATATATCGAACCAGGGTAAGCCTATGCCTTCCCCGACAACGGAGCCAAAATGTTATGGCAAAGAGAACGAGAATGCTTGAAGAAAAGTATGTCGAACTAGGGCAAGCTATTGCCTCCCCGGCAACGGCGCCAAAATGTTTGGCAAAGAGAAAGGGGAGGAGAGCTTTAGCAAAAATAATATATCGAACCAGGGTAAGCCTATGCCTTCCCCGGAAATGGCGCCAAAATGTTTGGCAAAGAGAACGGGACGGCTTTAGGAAATGTATGTCAGACCAGGCTAAGCTATTGCCTCCTCGGCAACGGCGCCAAAATGTTATCACCTAAGATGTAGTTACCCCTATGGATGGATCCAGTCATGGATGGCAATAGGGAAGGGCAACTCAAAAGGTGCAACCACGATCACCTCGACCTCCAATATATATGGTTGTCACGCCAGTCGAGGAAACCTTCGCTTTATGTTATCTAGCCCAGACAACAAAGGGGGAGACCCGATCTACTCCCGACAGGAGAGATCAAAACCAGGACACCAAAATCAGGGTATTTCTAAGTGAAGTTAGGTGTATGGTTTATCCTAGACCTAAAGATGAAGTCACAAGCCAAGTGAGGGGTTCAATAGGTATAGCTTTAGTTCATGGTTGATGTAAGAGTGACTTATAATGTTTGTAGTAAGATCTAGGGCTAGTGTACTAGTTCAATGTCAGAAGATCCACTGCCTTGGGAACTGTGTCCAATGCAGGGTAGTTAAGGGTTGTATTGGGGCTAACTAGTACAAGTGACAAGCTTTACCATGACAGCTTCAAGGGTTTGGTTCACCATGCATAGGTCAAACCACAAGTCAATCCAACAATCTAAGAAAGTTGAATTAACTTGGAGAGAAACCAGTGCCTTGGGAATTGGGAAGTGGAGTCAAAGTAGGGTTGACTTGTGGTTTAGGACTCCTAGGACTTGGGACAAGTGGGCAATAGAGGTCTTGATGGATGAATGTGTCTAGATCTAGGTTTGACCAAAGTGGACCACAATCCCTTAAAACAAGGAATGCAATCCCCAAGGCAAGATTTGACAAAGTGATAGTCTAGACCTATGTTTTGAATTATTCCGGTTTCAAATCTCCAAAAATCTCAAGTACCCAGTTCCTAGAAGTGAGTGAACTCACTTCTCCAAGGTGGTGCGACTTTGCCCAAGGAGGCTAAAAAGTGGGATTAGGTGGGTCAAAACAAGTCAAATGGCATCCAAACATTAGATCCGGGTAGATCGGTCAGGTAGGAGTATGGATCTGCAATTTCGTGGTAATCCAACGGTTAGATCTTAGTAGATCTGAGTTTAAGTGTTCCAAGTGGTCCAAAATGGGGATTAAATCCCTTAAAATGTGGAATGGGGCCCACAAGGTAAATTTCAAGAAAGTGACAACTTGGGTGTATGTTATTTGATGTGTAGATGATAAATCAAGTGGAATCTCAAACACCCACCACCTAGATCTAGGTCAACTTGCTCAACTAGTGAAGTGCGCCTTGCTTGGGAGAAGCTAAGTTGGCGTGGGAGAGGGGTCAAACGGAAGCCAATCCTCACCAAACTATAGATCCGGGATGCCGTGGATTCTATAGAGGTGTGTTTTCGATATTATGCCCAACAACCCACTAGATCTAAGTAGATCTGAGAAAATGCAAAAATGGGGTTTTGATTAATTAGGGTTTTAAATGTTTGTGACAATTGGATAGATCATGGAGATAGAACTTACCTTGAGATCATACCTGAGTGATGTGGATGAGATGCCTTGATGTTGAGGAAGATTCCCGCAAAGATCAAATGAGAGATTGTTGATTTGCTTGCCAATTTGATGCCCTAGCCCACAAGTGCGCCTTCCTCTACCTGTCAAACCAAGGAATGAAGATTCAATCAGTAAGATCAAGTGTGGAAGAAATACAAGAGAAATGAAAATAGTAACATGAAATAGAAGGTCCTGGGACAGTAATACTCCCTGTTACCAACGAAGAGCTCCAAAGAAGAAGTAGGGAGAGTCTTCCCCTACCAATACCTCCTCCTCCAAGCAAATCGGCCTCCACCTGTAGATGCAAAATCGTGGTACAAAAGATATGGCAAACAAGATCTCCAATAACTCAGTGCAAAGGAAGAACCAACGAACGAACACCAAAAAACATTCACCACAACACTGGAGATAGATGCAATAATAATTTTCTATTCCAATAATCCAGAGCCAAAAGTCCCTTTACAATGAGAGGCTCTCTCCTTTAAATAGGAAGGAGAGGCACCAAAACCCTAACCACTTTTTAAATGAGTGGCTAAGATTAAAAGATACAAATGTCTAATCAATGGTTGAGATGAGCTCAACAATAAAATACATAGATCACTAATAAAATATAATGTAAGTGGACAAAATCGCCCTACAAGAGGGGAATCCCACCAAATCATGATGACAAAATATCATAAGAGGCTTATGGTGGGTCCAAGAGGTAATTTTATCCCTCCTTGGTCAATCCCCATAGCACAATAAGCAAAAAATAATCATTAATGTACCAAATCGTGCCTCCATAGTGAAGTCGCGGTCCTCAAAAGACCTCAAAAATCCACAGAAAGTGCCATAAGTGATGGATGCGGGCCCCGATGAAGCTGAAACTGCTGGAGAAGGTGTGGAAGGTCCCGATCTATCATCACTGATCATCCCATGCCATAACTTTGCCTCAGTAGCCCAAATCGATTTCCTCAATAGCCATTTCTACCAATCCTGAAATTCCTCGGGAAGCGTGAAACTGCCCCAAACAGCCTCCTGGAGTGTTGGCACTGTCAAGGTGAGGGGACCAGTGTGTATGGAAGGGGGGTAATATGGTAAAAACAAGTGGCTGGACCACCCCCTCCATCATCAGCGCCCTAGGTCAACCGGATAAAAGTCATCTCTGCTCCGACAGGGTCTCCAACAGACCAAAACTGCACTAGGACAACCTACTGATGCTAAATTATCACTGTAAGTGCCCGGAACTGAAAAAAAACTGTCCCATTGGACTCAGAAGGTCCAAATCCATCCAAGATGTGTGCTCATACACCATATGAATCTCTGCATGATCAAAATAAATATCCAATATACCGGATCAAGGCCAATAATAATGCGTTGTACATATACAAACACTGCTGCAACCCCATAATCATCATCATAACCCTGTAGCTGCTGCATAGAGTCATTATGTATGTATACATAGACCATATATCATCTATCCATATCATCATAAGGTCCAACATCTCATGTCCCATGGTCCTCCATGGTCAAACTAGGTCTAACCAAGACCAAATATAACTCAGATCATCATTAATAGCTGCTGCAAAGTGTCAAGGTTAATATATGCTCTACAACTTATTCAAATAACAATTATAACACAGAGTAATCATGACTGGCGATCTAAATCCAAATATATAGTGTCGTTAATTATTATTATTACTCAGACTAGACTTTCAGGATCATACTCACTTCATAGTTGTGATCAATTTGCTAGTGAAGGGTGAAGGCTTAAATTAACTGGCTAGGCTAAGGGATGACTTAACTGTCTCGACTTTCTGACACTTTGGCAAGGGAAAGGGAATACACCATAGTATATACTGAATGAGCAATAACACAGGGAATGGCGGTGTCTCACAAATGGATGAGTTGTTTAAAGAGGGTTTATTTACCTTCACAGATGCGCACAATCCATAATACAAATAAGGCCAGCAATTGTTTAGATGTAGCTTTTAAGTTCCATTGCTTTTTGGGCCTGAAGTTTCCATAGCCTTGATCTATGTGTTTTTACAAACACATTGCATAGATTTACATTTTTCTTTTAGGCTTTCTGCTGCAGGTGTGTTTTTAAGTCACTTGTTTACCTAAGCACTTCTAGGTGTGTCATGGACAGCTTGTTTACCTAGGTACAAGATATAACATTTTATTTTTATGGCCATTTTCATTTGGCACGCCTTTCATTCATGTGTGTTCAAAAACACATTGCATGAATGGGATTTTCATACAAGATATAGCATTTCATTTTCCAGGTTTTGTATTGATGGCAGCACTAAAAGTTTCAGGTTTAGCCAACACAACTTTAGTGACTAGGGGGAATTCCAAGGAAATCCAACTCACCATAGGTAATTTTTGTCAACAACTCAGAGCCGAGACACAATAAACAGGGAAGCTCATCCAATACAGAGGCTACAGTGGGGAAAAGTCCTCCATGCCACTAGTCAAGTAGTAAGTCAGGGTGATAATCTAAAAGGTAGGCCATGGATGGATGAAGACAATGAAATGATGGATCCAACACTAGCAAGCCAAAGTATGGTGTAATGATCACCTCTATTCTCCCTAAGGAGGGTATGTACCAATGAGTATGAATAGTGAACTTCTAAGTCTGAGTAGGGACAATATAATATATATAATAGATCAACCAGGTCCATATATCTATATGATCGCCAGATCATGACACTAAGTGCTAAGACATGCTATGAGAATAAGTATAAAAGCAATCTAACCATAACACTATGATATACCTGCTGAGTCATATACCTGAATGCACATCAACCTGTACCATCCTCTGTCCTCTGAGACTGCTGCTATAACTCGGGGCACTACTGTCTGCTCTGTACCAATGATATAATGGCTACATCGGTCATCTCTCTGAGTGTCCTGAAACTCAGTCATGGCATGGGGAATACAACTGCTGTCCACAATCTGATAGTGATCCAATATAGATGCTCATCTCGGCATCTCAAATGCAAGGGAACTGGCTGAATAGTGTACTGGAATGAGAAAAATAATGGATGGTAGCCCGACTACTATATATGTGATAACAGGACCAAACTAGATCCTTCAGGAAAGAAGGGTATCTTTGTGGGTTACAGTGAAAGCTCGAAGGCTTATAGAATATACTTTCTAGGGTTCAAGAAGATTGATTTCAGCAGGGATGTAACATTTGATGAAAACTCAGCATTCATCAAATCAAGGAAGGCACCTATCGAAGTTTATGAATAACCTAAGGAAACTAGATTTCAAGACACTACCATGACTGAAGCAATTCCAGAAGTTGTTCGTGAGTTTGAAGATCCACAAGAACCTGTAGATCCACCCCGTGAGGATAACTTTCACAAGAGGAAACCTGCATGGGCTAGAGAGCTCATTCAAGATGCAGAAAGATTTGGCAATCCAGAAGAAGAATATAGAGCAAAGAAGAGAACCAGATCACATACCAGATATGTTTCTTTACTCCGTGACATTATGAACAAAGAACCTTCCATTTATGAAGAAGCAGCGGGAAAGAAAGAATGGAAGGATGCCATGGTTGAGGAATACAAATCAATAATGAAGAATGATGTTTGGGATGTTGTCCCAAGACCTAAAGAGAAGTCTGTTGTGACTTACAAATGGATCTACAAAATCAAGCATGCTGCAGATGCCAGTGTAGAGAAATACAAAGCAAGATTTGTAGCTCGTGGCTTCTCTCAGAAAGAGGGAATAGATTATGAAGAAACTTTTGCACCTGTAGCTAGGTATACTTCCATCAGAACAGTACTTTCCCTGGCTGCAGCAATGAAATGGAAAATACACCAGATGGATGTTAAGACTGCTTTCTTGAATGGTGTAGTTGAAGAGGAAGTATATGTGGAGCAGCCACTCGGTTTTGAAATACATGACAGGGAGTCATATGTGTGCAGATTGAAGAACGCCTTGTATGGCTTCAAGCAAGATCCCAGAACTTGGTATGGTAGGATGGATAGTTTCCTATCTAGCTTAGGCTTTACCAAGAGTAAAGTGGATTCCAACTTCTACTACAAGGTTGAGGAAGGAAATCCTGTGATTCTACTCCTGTATGTGGCTGACTTATTTGTAACAGGAGATGACAGATTGATTGCAGATACTAAGAGGAAGCTTGCTGCTGAGTTCGATATGAAAGATTTGGGAATGATGCATTATTTCCTAGGTATGGAGGTGTGGAAGAATTCAAGTGGGATCTTCCTTGGTCAAGGGAAGTACATAGTATATATTCTGAAGAGATTTGGCATGATGGATTGCAAGGCCATGGCCACACCCATGGCATCGAATCTAAAGCTTCTATGTGATGCTTCATCTGATCCGGTTGATGTCTCTATGTATCGTCAGATGATTGGGTCCTTGATGTACCTGACAAACATGAGACCAGATATTTTCTATGCAATGAACACATTGAGCCAGTTCCAGACGGATCCGAGGAGTGTTCATCTGGTTGCTGTAAAGCATGTTCTGAGGTACCTGAAGGGTACAGTGGATTATGGGCTCAAGTATGAAGTGAATCAAAAGTTTAACCTGCAGGGTTATGTTGATTCAGATTGGGCTGGCAGTGCTACAAGTAGGAAGAGCACATCTAGGTGTTGCTTCAGTATGGGATCAGGTGTGATCTCTTGGTTCAGCAAGAAGAATTCCTGCGTAGCACTGAGTACAGCTGAGGCAGTGTATGTTGCAGCCTGTTCAGCTAGTTATGAGGCAGTATGGCTACGGAAGCTACTGTCTGAGTTATTTGATCTCCCATTGGATGCTACTGGTATATTTTGCGATAACTAGAGTTGTGTGAAGCTGTCTGAGAACCTAGTGTTTCATGACAGGTCGAAACACATAGAGATCAAATATCACTATATTAGGGATATGGTGCAGAGAGGAGCCGTGAAGCTCCTGTATGTTGCGACGGACGAGCAAATTGCAGATGTGCTAATGAAGCCACTAGCCAGGGTGAAGTTCGAGTACTTCAGGGAAAGGCTTGGTGTTCTTCAGATCGACGACACTTCGAGGAAGAAGTGATGGACACATTTGCTGAAGCCATCCCAATCATGTTGGAAGGAGGATCCTTCACATGGCTATGGATGTAAGCGCTGGATGATGAGTATTAGGATGATGCTCCAGTTACCGCTCTGTATATGCATCATGTTGGATGCTGGATATGATCAGTTGGAGCATTTATATTTGTATGTATGTACGCATCATGTTGATGCTGGATATGATCAGTTGGATCATTTATATTTGTATGTATGTACGCATCGTGTTGATGCTGGATATGATCAGTTGGATCATTTATATGTATGTATGCATCATGTTGGATGTTAGATATGATCGGTTGGATCATTTGTATGTATTTGTATATGCATCATGTTGGATGCTTGGACCATGTATCTGTATCAGGTGGATACATTGTATGATCAGGTAGATCATTCATGTTGATAGGTATCATGTATTTGTATTTGTATCAGGTGGATACACTGTATGATCAGGTGGATCATGTATGATGCTATGTATCAGGTAGATACTTGGTGTGCATTAGGTGGATGCATTGTATGATCAGGTTGATCATGATGATGAGCTTCAGGATGTTGCTCCAGATGATATGTACCAGGATGGTACAAGTGATGATGATCAGTATGATCATGGGCATCAGGATGATGATTCGTTGGATCATGAGTATCACGTTGATACTTGGAGGTCAGAGATGATATGTGGCAGGTTGTGCAAATAGCATGTAATTTGTCTTGGGAGATCTTTCCGGTCGTGCTAAATATAACATACCGGCAGAATTAAATATAACATACCACGTAGTTCGACGCAGAGCTCCATCAAATAGCCGTTACAGTGTCAGTCAGAAATATAGTCGTTATATAGTACTTTCTGATTGACCACTTGAGCATTTAAAGAACATATAGCTATTCTAAATGACTTAATGATGGAATTGACCGAATCAACCGTCGGAATTGGCTAACGGATAGTGCATTTAATGCTTATCTAACCGTTAAAGGGCAAGGAGATGGATCAGCTGCGGCTATATATAATGCAGTAGTTAGACTCGCGGGCATTACCAAAGCACTTTGAAATTCTTGCAAATACTGTTTCCTAAGTTTAGACTACAAGTTATCCACTGGTTAGCTGAGTAAGTGTGCAAGAGAATGACATAGAGGTCCTTTGTTTACAAAGAGTTCACGGTCGAAGAGACTGCGAAGTTGTTCCAACATGGAGGAATTAATGATTTAATGAGAAACCCAAGCAAGAAAGTCGTCATGGAATCAGAACAAGGTCCAAGAAGATCACCAAGACACAGCCCCTCAATGCAAGACAAAGGAAAAAACCCATTAGCGCCGAGATCAAAGCTACCAAAGACAAGTTCAATAAGACCAAATAAACCCATTGCAGATAAAGAGATACCTCTAACTATGACACCATACTATATCTCGCCACATGCAGTGTATGCACTGGCCATTAAACTACTCAAGAGTCCAGAGTATGAGATACCACTCTCTCCGATATCAAAACATGTTGAGGTGGAAAAAAATCTATTAGGAAATATTTCAGAATGTAAATGGGAGGACTATGATTTGCTAGCAATGCAAAAGGACAAGCCCACTGAGCCAAGGTTCTCACAGTTCGACCCCGACAAATACATGTGCTGGAAGAAGACTGCAAGGGGAGGCCTGACTTTGGTCGCCGAAAGTTGGTTGTCCGAAGCAGCCAAATCAGGGCTGCTCAACCTACTTAGACTCCCACATTTTGATAGATCATCGGACCTCAACGCGGTGGTGCGAACTCTTATGGCACACATCCACCAGGGATAATTATGGATGGAACAAAATATCAACCTAACAATTGACTTAATCCATCATATAACTGGATTGAGCAAAACAGGTGTAGACCCAAGGAAGTTCTTTCAGGGAAAAAAAAAGGATAAAGAGGTAGCCGCATTGATGAAGCAAACGTAGTCTGTTGTCAAAGGGAAGCAAGGTTTCCAGACAGACGATATAAAGGATTAGGCAATAATATTTGTCACACCGCTATTAGTGGGTAAGATTCTATGAAAATGCAGACCACTAGAAGTCTCTACGGGTGCAGTACTACTTGGTGCTGCAGCCACGGAGGGAAAATAATTCAATTGGTGTCAATTTCTACTAAATGAGTTCCTAGAGGAACTGAATGATACGAAAATCAATGGGGGATATGTCCACTTCACCTGGATAATTGTGATGATCGCCTTCTTGGGTTGGAGGGAGCTAAAGCTTTAAGACAGAGTGATCACCAACACTTCGGACTGCAGAGGTGCTTTCTTTCAGAATCTATGGGAAAATTTGAATCCCGACAGACAGCACGAGACAGCGCTGATCTTCTATACATATTATGACCAGTTGCGCGGGGCCATCATGCTTACACCTCGCATACCAAAGAAAGTAACAAGCAAATATATCCACATTATCAATTTTTATGCTACGATGAAATGCATCTCCATTTCAGCCAAAGCACAGATGAAGAATGTTGATTGGTACGAAAGAAAGTACCATATGTATGAGGAAGATATTGAGAATATTATGAAAGAATGGCCAGCTGAATTCCGAGTTGAGGTCGTGGATATCGAAAGTGATTCTGGCGAAGATAACCCTATCCCCTGCCCCATAGTAGAAGACAAAGAGTCAAATAAAAGGAAGGACACTAGGAGTACCTCGGGGCACAAAGAAAAAAGGAAGAAGTAGAAATCAAATAAAGACCAATGAGACATAGTGCTTCGCGAACATGATTACTTAATGATTGCCGCGAAGGTCACTGAACAAATGGAGTAACTTTTGATAGACAAAGAAAAGAAGGAAAAGGAAATTCAAGACAGCTTAGACCAGAACCTAACTACACTGCAAGGGATATCCAAAAAATTTGTTGAAGTAAGCAGAATTTTACACTTGCACCATGATACAATAGCTGAAAAAGGGTCCGCGGGAACTTTGCAGCAACAAATCGCGGTTCTCGCGAGGTCCCATGTTGTCCATTTGTAGCCACTATCTATAATATTTCCATTACCTAATCAAACAATGCTAGATACAAAGAGTGTAGAGTGCGTGGAGATTGATCTTGCAAGGATTCCATTTCCAGGGCTACATTACTTACAGACGCAAGTTAGTGAAGAAATGCATGACAGAACCATAGAAGCATTGAAAGGACAAGCAGAGTTGCATAGGAAACTCAAGGAAGATAGCTCACGGAGTACTATGCAATTACAAGATGAAAGAGATTGGAGAACACGATCACTGCAGTTGCAGATAATATAGATGAATTTTAAGTACAAATAGAACCAGCAGATACTATTTTCAAGATTGGCGATTTGGTCAATAGCCTTAAGACTGAGAAGGAAGACATGGAGATTCTCCATGAGTCTGAAATTGCTGCCCTGAAAGCGCAGATCAATCCACAGACTCCACCAGATCAACAATAGTTAAGACAGGGATTAGTGAAGGCCATGGTACAGAATATTACTACCGAAGTGACTAAGTGGTAGAGTCTACTGGAAGCAAAATTGAAGGCATTTAATTCCCTTGAAGAAGACCAACAATTACTGGAAGTAAAGAAGGAAGTGAAAGAAAAACAAGAAGCACTAGAAAATATGGGTGACGAGGTTAAGGTGCTACTAGCAAGAGAAAAACTCGTAAAATATAGAGAAATCAACATCCTAAAGAAGGAAGTTAAAGCTTTGCGTGAGAAGGAGACAGAAATGGGTGATAAGTCGCAGCCATTATTAGAGGAAGCCGACACGATCTCGCAAGAGATCAAAGAAAAGTGAAAAGAACTAAACCAAAATCAAGAACGGGTGGAAGGCCAGATTGGCCATGAGATAACACTTGAGATGGTTGAAATAGTTGGGAAAATTGAACAAGATACGAAGACCGCGGTAGAAAAATTGATTGACACATTCAAGGAGTTCGCTGCGAAGATTAGTCCACAATTATTGGAACACCTTAAAGGAATTTCAAGTGGCTTGGGGGAGAGCCACATGAAGTGTTAGGGGCCTCTTGGGCCTACCACTTACATGACCAGATATTTGCTTTGCAGTGAACACATTGAGCCAGTTCCTGAAGTATCCGAGGAGTGTTCATCTGGTTGCTGTAAAGCATGTTCCAAGGTACCTGAAGGGTATAGTGGATTATGGGCTAAAGTATGAAGTGAATAAAAATTTTAACATGTAGGGTTATGTTGATTCAGATTGGGCTGGCAGTGCTGCAGATAGGAAGAGCACATCATCTGGGTGCTGCTTCAGTATGGGATCAGGTATGATCTCTTGGTTTAGCAGGAAGAAGTCCTGCGTAGTACTGAGTACAGCTGAGGCAGAGTATGTTGCATCCTGTTCAGTTAGTTGTGAGGCAGTATGGCTACGGAAGCTATTGTCTGAGTTATTCGATCTCCCATTGGATGCTACTGGTATATTCAGCGATAACCAGAGTTGTGTGAAGCTGTCTGAGAACCTAGTGTTTCATGACAGGTCGAAACACATAGAGATCAAATATCACTATATTAGGGATATGGTGCAGAGAGGAGCCGTGAAGCTCCTGTATGTTGCGACGGACGAGCAAATTGCAGATGTGCTGATGAAGCCACTAGCCAGGGTGAAGTTCGAGTACTTCAACGAGAGGCTTGGTGTTCTTCAGATCGACGACACTTCGAGGAAGAAGTGATGGACACATTTGCTGAAGCCATCCCAAGCATGTTGGAAGGAGGATCCTTCACATGGCTATGGATGTAAGCACTGGATGATGAGTATCAGGACGATGCTCCAATTACTGCTCTGTATATGCATCATGTTGGATGCTGGATATGATCAGTTGGAGCATTTATATTTGTATGTATGTACGCATCGTGTTGATGGTGGATATGATCAGTTGGATCATTTATATTTGTATGTATGTATGCATCGTGTTGATGCTGGATATGATCAGCTGGATCATTTATATGTATGTATGCATCATGTTGGATGTTGGATATGATCGGTTGGATCATTTGTATGTATTTGTATATGCTTCATGTTGGATGCTTGGACCATGTATCTGTATCAGGTGGATACATTGTATGATCAGGTAGATCATGTATGTTGATATGTATCATGTATCTGTATTTGTATCAGGTGGATACACGGTATGATCAGGTGGATCATGTATGATGATATCTACCAGGTAGATACTTGGTGTGCATTAGGTAGATGCATTGTATGATCAGGTTGATCATGATGATGAGCTTCAGGATGTTGCTCCAGATGATATGTACCAGGATGGTACAAGTGAGGATGATCAGTATGATCATGGGCATCAGGATGATGATTCGTTGGATCATAAGTATCAGATTGATACTTGGAGGTTAGAGATGATATGTGGCAGGTTGTGCAAATAGCATGTAATATGTCTTGGGAGATCTTGTCGGTCGTGCTAAATATAACATACCGGCAGAACTAAATATAACATACCGCGTAGTTCGACGCAGAGCTCCATCAAATAGCCATTACAATGTCAGTCAGAAATATAGTCATTATATAGTACTTTCTGATCGACCACTCGAGCATTTAAAGAACAGATATCTATTCTAAACGACTTAATGATGGAATTGACTGAATCAACCGCCGTAATTGGCTAACAAACACTGCATTTAATGCTTATCTAACCGTTAAAGGGAACAGAGATGGATCAACCATGGCTATATATAATGCAGTAGTTAGACTCGCGGGCATTACCAAAGCACTTAGAAATTCTTGCAAATACTGTTTCCTAAGTTTAGGCTATAAGTTATCCACTGGTTAGCTGAGTAAGTGTGCAAGCGAATGACATAGAGGTCCTTTGTTGACAAAGAGTTCACGGTCGAAGAGACTGTGAATTTGTTCCAACATGGAGGAATTAACGATTTAATGAGAAACCCAAGCAAGAAAGTAGTCACGGAATCAGAACAAGGTCCAAGAAGATCACCAAGACACGGCCCCTCAATGCAAGACAAAGGAAAAAACCCATTAGCGCCAAGATGAAAGCTACCAAAGACAAGTTCGATAGGACCAAATAAACCCATTGCAGATAAAGAGATACCTCTAACTATGACACCATACTATATCTCGCCGCATGCAGGGTATGCACTGGCCATTAAACTACTCAAGAGTCCAAAGTATGAGATACCACTCTCTCTGATATCAAAACATGTTGAGGTGGACAAAAATCTATTAGGGAATATTTCAGAATGTAAATTGGAGGACTATGATTTACTAGCAATGCAAAAGGACAAGCCCACTAAGCCAAGGTTCTCATAGTTCGACCCTGACAAATACATGTGCTGGAAGAAGACTGGAAGGGGAGGCCTGACTTTGGTCACCGAAAGTTGGTTGTCCGGAGCAGCCAAATCAGGGCTGCTCAACCTACTTAGACTCCCACATTTTGATATATCACCGGACCTCAACGCGGTGGTGCGAACTCTTATGGCACACATCCACTAGGGATATTTATGGATGGAATGAAATATCAACCTAACAATTGACTTAATCGATCAGATAACTGGATTGAGCAAAACGGGGGTAGACCCAAGGAAGTTCTTTCAGGGAAAAACAAAGGATAAAGAGGTAGCCGCATTGATGAAGCAAACACAGTCTGTTGTCAAAGGGAAGCAAGGTTTCCAGACAGACGATATAAATGATTAGGCAATAATATTTGTCACCCCGCTATTAGCGGGTAAGATTCTATGAAAATGGAGACCGCTAGAAGTCTCTACGAGTGCAGTACTACTTGGAGCTGTAGCCACCGAGGGAAAAGAATTCAATTCGTGTCAATTTCTACTAAATGAGTTCCTAGAGGAACTGAATGATACGCAAATCAATGGGGGATACTTCCACTTCACCTGGCTAATTGTGATGATCGCCTTCTTGGGTTGGAGGGAGCTGAAGCATTAAGTCGGAGTGATCATCGACACTTCGGATTGCAGAGGTGCTTGCTTTTAGAATCTATGGGAAAATTTGAATCCTGTCAGATAGCACGAGACAGCGCTGGTCTTCTATACATATAATGACCAGCTGCACGGGGCCATCATGCTTACACCTCGCATACCAAAGAAAGTAACAAGCAAATATATCCACATTATCAATTTTTAAGCTATGATGAAATGCATCTCCATTTTAGCCAAAGCACAGATGAAGAATGTTGATTGGTACGTAGGAAAGTACCATATGTATGAGGAAGATATTGAGAATATTATGAAAGAATGGCCAGCTGAATTCCGAGTTGAGGTCATGGATATCCAAAGTGATTCTGGTGAAGATAACCCTATCCCCTGCCCCATAGTAGAAGACAAAGCGTCAAGCAAAAGGAAGGACACTAGTAGTACCTCGGGGCACAAAGAAAAAAGGAAGAAGTAGAAATCAAATAAAGACCAATGAGACACAGTGCTTTGCGAAGATGATTACTTAATGATTACCGTGAAGGTCACTGAACAAATGGACTAACTTTCGACAGACAAAGAAAAGAAGGAAAAGGCAATTCAAGACAGCTTAGACCAGAACCTAACTACACTGCAAGGGATATCCAAAAAATTTGTTGAAGTAAGCAGAATTTTACCCTTGCACCATGAGACAATAGCTGAAAAAGGGTCCACGGGAACATTGCAGCAACAAATCGCGGTTCTCGCGAGGTCCCGTGTTGTCATTTTGTAGCCACTATCTATAAGATTTCCATTACCTAATCAAAAAATGCTAGATACAAAGAATGTAGAGTGCGTGGAACTTGATCTTGCAAGGATTCCATTGCCAGGACTACATTACTTACAGACGCAAGTCAGTGGAGAAATGCATCACAGAACCATAGAAGCATTGAAAGGACAGGCAGAGTTGCACAGGAAACTCAAGGAAGATAGCTCACGAAGTACTATGCAATTACAAGATGAAAGAGATTGTCGAGTGAGATTGGAGAACACGATCACTGCGGTTGCAGATAATATAGATGAATTTTAAGTACAAATAGAACCAGCAGATACTATTATCAAGATTGGCGATTTGGTCAATAGCCTTAAGACTGAGAAGGAAGACATGGAGATTATCCATGAGTCTGAAATTGCTGCCCTGAAAGCACAGATCAATCCACAAACTCCACCAGATCAACAATAGTTAAGATAGGGATTAGTGAAGGCCGCGGTACAGAATATTGCTACCAAAGTGACTAAGTGCTAGAGTCTACTGGAAGCAACATTGAAGGCATTTAATTCCCTTGAAGAAGACCAACAATTACTGGAAGTAAAGAAGGAAGTGAAAGAAAAACAAGAAGCACTAGAAAATATGGGTGACGAGGTTAGGGTGCTACTAGCAAGAGAAAAACTCCTAAAATACAGAGAAATCAACATCCTAAAGAAGGAAGTTAAAGCTTTGCGTGAGAAGGAGACAGAAATGGGCGATAAGTCGCAGCCATTATTAGAGGAAGCCGACACGATCTCGCAAGAGATCGAAGAAAAGTGAAAAGAACTGAACCAGAATCAAGAACGGGTGGAAGGCCAGATCGGCCATGAGATAACACTTGAGATGGTCGAAATAGTTGGGAAAATTGAACAAGATACGAAGACCGCGATAGAAAAATTGATTGACACATTCAAGGAGTTCGCTGCGAAGATCAGTCCACAATTAGTGGAACACCTTCAAGGACTTGCAAGTGGCTCAGGGGAGAGCCACATGTAAGTGTTAGGGGCCTCTTGGCCCTAGCCCAAATGGGGTATTTTTTAACAGGAAGAATTTTGAGAACTGCGGAGCTAAGCACAGTTAAGTTTGAACAATTTTTGGATAAGTTTTGGTATGCTGCGAAGTTGTGTGCAGCATAGTGTCGAAGGAGCTACGAGGTCGGTGCTGTGAAGAGTACAGCACCGCGATGTGCCATGTCGACGGAGGTCCAGCTAAGAAGAGCATGGATAGATGAAGGAAGTTATTTTGGTTAGGTCATAGAAGACCTATTTTTGGCAAAGATCGTCGATAACTACCAAGCAGTGGGTAGGTGCAGATCGGAGGTAAGAGACTGATCACAACAAACATAAGATTACTACTACTCAAACCGGTCATCTAAGGCCGTGAAAGAAGGAACAACTCGATGGAAGTAACCTGTTGGCGCGCACGTGATAGAAGATCCGCAGCCAGATATCAGTAGTCCGATTTTGGGAAAACCATGATAGTTTTGTAAGCCTAAGGGTTCTGCCTTAGTAAATATGAAGATATGACCTACGGGTCTTGATATATAAATAAGGAAATTTTGTAAAGGAAAAGGGTTAACTCTTCATTTTGTTGATATTATTGAATATTGTGAGATCTGTTAGATTGAAGCATTGTAAAGGCTCTGCAGCTGAGTGTGCAGAGACCTAATTTTGAGAAAGAGAGAGAGAAGAGCGTCTGCAGCTGAGTGTGCAGACGAAGAACTGTTGTACCCTTTCCAAGATAAATAAACAACAGTTATTGTGGACGTAGCTTCCCATCCGGGGGGGTGAACCACGTTAAACCATTGTGTTATGTGATTGTTGTGTATGATTGTCATTAATTTGTGATTTAATTTACTTACAGTGCATGCATGAAGTTACTATTGTCTCTTATATGTTTACTGTTATCTGTATTCACTATGGAAAGGATGGAATAAGATGCTAGTAGTTCATGTATGGAGGAATGTAAACAGTAAAGTACCTATAAGTTCTCAAATGAATGGATCTATGAGATAACCACACAACAAATGGTTAAAGTTGAATGACGACATCAAGCACATAGCACTGCGCATCTCACTCATTTGCATAAGTTATGATGTTTATCAATATAACTAATGATGAATGATTAAGAATTATCAAATAAGATTGAGTAGAAGTGATTAGGTCTCATAACCCCCACTGCGCGGCCTGTGGATGCGCTGAGGGTGCAAGTATCTTTGTTCCCGAAGATACTCGATGCGGAGTAGAAGACTTCGCATAGTCATTGACCACAACATGCAACCTGTATCACGTTGTACATGAATCCGTTTAAACACTTGCATCACAAGGTTGTGGAAACCTGCTTCTGCAACCATCCCCTCAAATTCACCTCGGGTGAGACCTCAGATTGCTCGTAGTCTGTTTCCGAAAGGGTCGATGAATAGGGGTTTTGTTTGTATCTTGTACCACGAAGTACCTGGGTCTACATTGGAAAAACTCAATAATAGTGAAGTGACCAACACTTTCTACACTATGGACGCAAGGGAAAGAGGCATCATTTCAATAGGAAGCCTCGTAACAACTTCTCGAGTTAAATCTAGACTTATTTGGGGTTTATGGCCAAATAAAGGATGATAACATGGATTTACAAAAGAACATGTTTCCTAAGAAGGAGATTAACACAGGACATCAATGTAGAATGTTGTTAGCACTTGATTTGAGACAAGGAACACTAAAGATGGCTATTTTGGAACCTATTGCACCTGGGGATAAGAAGGTACCCTCAAATTACAAAACCACCCAGGTTACTGTGAACCTGTATGCATTTTAGCCCAAAGACATTATGGAGCTGCATAGGAAAACTAGAGAAAGGGTGTACAGAGGTGTCATGAAGTATACCATGAGCAAAAATAAAATTCAAGGTGTAGTAAATAGGTTGGAGCATCAGCTGAAAAACGAAAATTCTTCAACTAAAGCCAAGCAGTTGAAAACCATTGACTTAGAACACCAAATTGCTAAGTTAGTGAAGAATCCAACTGATTCCACTCTTATCCAGAATAAGCTAAGGGAAAAGGATAAGGAGATTGCATCTCTAAAAAATAAATTTAACATTTCGTATCATTCAACATCCTTAGATGACAAATATTTTAGCAATTTAGTCAGAGCTAGACAAAATGATGTTGGAAAACCAATCACATAAAGAGAGAATTGTGTCTCTTGAGAGAGAGGTTGAGGATTTAAAAAGGAAAAATCAAGACCTCCTGTTGAAGAAGGATGCAACTTAAAAAAAACATCATCAATAGATTCGATAGATAAATTTTCCCAGGCCATATGCGAGATGAGTCTTCAGGACGCTTAGTTAAATCAAGTCCGGGAGGAGATAAGGAAGAAGGATGATGAATTGAGGGTCTTGAATGAAGAAGTGACTAGGAGAGATAGTGTTATATTTGAATTACAATAGTACAAGGTTGATTTGCAGAAGAACTTTCAAGAACCATCAAGGAAGATAACCGGTAAGCCATTATTAAGGGATTCCGAACATTTCTGATGGGATCAAATATTAATTTTAATAACATCTCATTGGAACCATTTCTCCATTTCGCAATAAGAGTGGTAGCTAGTTGTGATTGCCTACCATGATTCACGCAGTATATTGAATAATTTGGATAAGAGAACATATACTACCAAGGCAGTAATAGATTTTCTAAATAAAAAATCCTTCCAAGAACTTTAGAAGTATGATGTAAGGGATAGAACCAATATTATAATGGAAGCAAATAAAGTGATAAATAAAAGATCAATGGCTCAAAATGTCAATGATATGGCTAATAAACTCTCTCATTATGTTCGTTCCTTTAAATCTATATTCAATGATATTTTCCCATTAGGCCTTCCTCAATTATGGGATGGGAATGGCAATCTATATCTGAAAGAGCGCTATGATGTCTTTATGATGGAAGCACAAAACTTCAAGGCCAATTTAGTAGATATCCAAGGAGAAATAGATGGTAAGACAGTGTTTGAGAATATTTTCCCATATTATGAATTACTTAACTGGCTCCAGTCAATCTTCATGACTCTACCAAGGCCAACTTTCGAGCACTATACAAAATTAGATATGGCCCTAAGGGAAGTATAAGTGTTCCAATATCATTCGGGAAATGAATAGAAGAATATTACCGAGTTCCTTAGCTCAGACAACATGAAAGGGCCGCAACCATGTAGTCACCAGTTAGAGCATTGTCATCATGGCCACATCCTCCTCCAACTTAGCAAGGAGGATCTCACGCGCCTTTTCTAGCTGGTCAACACCAAGTCAGTAGATAATCAAATTTATAAAAACAATTTTGCTCAAACTGTTTTGAAACTGAAAGCTGTTATTTAAAACAGAATTGTGTTGTAATAATTTATAAATACCTATAGGCTATAAATAGAATAAAAAATCTAGAATAATGGGTCAACACTTTTTGTAATAAGTGTAACTTCTGAAATATTTTGTCTGCTCAAGTGTTGGCTATGAACTTTCAGACTTTGTCATGGGAGTTGTGTGGATTCTAAGCCTCGATATACACAGTGAGTACAACTTTCTTCTGTATTTTCATCTCTTTCAACTTTTCTATAATTGACAAGCATAATACAATGGCTAATGGGATGACCCTCACTGGATATTTGAATCAAATGTTACTATGTGTATTGTTTTCATTTTATATGTTGTGAACTATTCAAGATGTGCTATTTGAAATTGATTAACTTGTTTTTGTAATATTTTTTCGTTATTTTCTCATTATTTTGTTTATGAATACTGAATTATGTATGCTCAGTACGTCTTCCAAAAACATGGGATAAATATTTACTATTACAGTACCTTCACTCATGCCATTTGTTTAAGTGTTTTTCTATTATATCAGAAGTACTACCCACATTCTTCGTATGATTATGAATGTCCTTCATATTTGTAAACAATGAGAATACATTATAGTAATTATTGATTAAAGTTTTCTACTAAAAAAGTAAATCACATGGGGAAATTTTTATTGATGCCAAAGAGATGTTCTCAATTACATCCTTAGAATGCCTCTGGGAATAACATGTCCCACAAAAATGAGATTCTATATGTGAATTATGCTATCAGGTTCATGGATTTTTATTTCACAATTATTATTTTTTGACCAAACATTACAAGTTCAAAATTACAGCTTTAGAATGCCTCTGGGACTAACATGTACCAGAGAAAAGGAGATTCCATATGTGAATTGTGCTATCAGGTTCTTGGTTTTTTATTTCACAATTATAACGGGTTAGGGGCTGGGGTAGTAGGAGAGAGGGGTAGGTGTTACAGGGTTTTAGGTAGAGAGGGGGTGGGTTGTTATGGGGTTAGGGGTAGGGGGAATAAGAGAGAAA